>AP028434.1:12284192-12389087 GCA_036509395.1 Antheraea yamamai | reverse complement strand
GCCCAAATAAAATCGGGTAAGTGCCTTAAGCGCTTGCCTTAGTAGTCCGGTGAAGATGTTAAGACCTTACTAGGTCAATAGCGTAGTCGGTTCGAAACAAAAAACTATCTTCTGCCCGCGGCTTCGTCCTCGTGGAATAGTTACTTTGGGCTAACGGTAAATTTCACTCGCGACTTCGTTTACGTAGAAGGCGAAAATATTTTTAAATAATACGTACGTTAAACCTGATTTTGAAACATTTTTCATAGTTTCTCCGCTCCTATTGGTCTAAGCTAAATGAGCTATTTAACACTGGAAGAATTTTTCAAATCGTACCAGTACTTCCTGAGATTAGCGCGTTCAAGCAAACAAACTCTTCAGCTTAATAATATAGGTATGATTTTAACTCCGATCTACATAACAATACAACGATGTAACTATATAATCTCTAAAACAATAGAGGTAAACATGAAGAAGTGACGCTAGCGATGTGATGCGTATGTATGAGAAGGGAAATAGACGTATAACATTGCTTGCAATTTTTTTGTCCTTTTTTATTTATTTTTTATTTCTCCTCTGCACATAAAATATATTATAGATAATAAACAACGCAGACGAAGTTGCGTGTACCAGCTAGTAATAAGTAAATTGAAAGGTTCAGCTTGTCTTAGTTTTACTAATCATGATTATTACGTTTTTAGTAAAAGTACTTCGATTCGAAGGCTATATATATACGGTATTATATCTCATTTTGCGCGTAAATACTTAGTCATCTACGTTGCAAAAAGTTAATCAATTGAAACCCACAAAACATATAGTCGCCGCTACTTTTCCAATTGACATTGAATTGCGTGATTGCTCAATAAAATCGCCCCACTGCAATTTGCAATGTTTATTTCATTACTGTCTACATGCGTTATTTTATAAAGTTATGTCTGTAATCGTTGTAACTCGCTAGCTGATATTCACGACCTTGTTCACGTAACAATTGTTGGATATTCCATGTGAGTGACTTAAACCAAAATAATTTTTTGCCTTTCTTTAGTTAGGTATATTTTTTATTGATTTTGAAAATTTGTCGCCAATAGAAAGACATAAAGAAAGTGAAAGAAATCGTTTATTGTTGGAATAACCATACAATTACCTTAAATTAAACAAAACAAATAAGACAAAAAAAAAGAAATACATGTGAAATATGAGGAAAATATGTCCAACAATTGGCAAACCCACTCAGCCAATATGTGCAGTACAGCAGAAGTCCTGCAGCGCTGATTTACGATAGGAGCCCTTGTGATGATAAACGGACGTTCAGTCGGTTATAATTAAATACCAATATTAATAAATATAAACAAGTAACACGTCACAGATGTTTACATTAAATAGGTATAGCTACTGTAACAAATTCAAGACTAAACAAATATAAATTTAGAAGAACAAATACACACCCATAAAACAAAGCTTAAAATAGAGCTGCGAGAATAGATTCTACGTCAATATAATTATTGAGTTTGAAGTTGCAATAGATAATGCTTATATGAGTGTTTAAAGGTAGGTTTGTATTGATGGGATATTGTTCCAACAACGAGTGGCGGCATATTTAAAAGACCCTCTGAAAGCGGTAGTTCGTTTATTCAGTAGGTTATGTGTGCGTACCGGCAGCTGTATTTAAAAACCAGTTTCCCTCTATGTTTAGCTAGCTTGCTATCTTGGACCAGACCGTTATTTAACATTAAATGGCAATGTGGTATGGCTAAACCTATAGAGTATAAAAAACCCTACAGAGAAGCCTAAAAAGCCTTACGTAACCTATCATTGGACGATTACATTTGTCTTAACACTTCGTAACAAGTTCAATGTACGTTTAATACTATATATTGTTGCTGGAATAGTTAAACCAATTGTTGTCACCTCATATATCTATAACATACATACATATGTAAACACATGTAATACACATATATCATTACATAGTATAAAACAAAGTCCCCTACCGCGTCTATCTGTCTGTCTGTTCGCGATAAACTCAAAAACTACTGAACGGATTTTCATACGGTTTTCACCAGTAAATAAAGTGATTCATGAGGGAGATTTTAGTATATAATTTGTCAAGGATTTTTTATAATCAGGGCGGGACAATGTCTGCCGGGCCCGCTAGTAATTCTATATTTTACTAGCTGTACTCGCCACTTTGTCTGCGTGGAACCTGATATATAAAACAGTGACTAATAAACTTCGATCAACAATAAATAGATAAAGGTTTTTTTTTTCGAACTGAATACGCTATTGACCAAGCAAGGTCTTAACAGCTTCACCGGACTACAAATAGATAAAGGGTCACGTACAAAATCGAAGCTAACTGCTGTCCGCGTAAATTTATACTTATGTAGCTATTTGTTTACTAAGAAAGGGAGAAAAAAGTTTTAAAACAGTTTTAAGTTCAAGCTAATAACAACCATGACAACTAGTAATAAAGTCACAAATGCTCAAAATATTATCTAATACTTACGATAAAACGAGCAAAGCAATAAATACTCCCGTCACTTACAAATGAAAAGACAACATAAACAACATTTAGTATGAATTCAACCTTAACACGCAATGAATAAAGTGCTTTTTCCCGTTATTATACGTGTTTGTGCGTGGTTGGCGAGCCTTGGCCAAACATTTGTACCACAGGATTAAAATCGGTAATTTTGTTCAAAATTTGATATTATTTGTTAGTTTAAAACTTAAAATATAACTTATTCGACATGTATTTAGCGACAGTAAGTTACTCCGGCCGTTAAATTGCTTTTTCCGGTATTATTTTTGCATCTTCTGAATATACTGCGGCATTGTGAAACGTGCTTACGTTGGCTGTGTTTCAAACAAACTAAACAAAATAAACACATCACATTTCAAGTGGGCTGTTATTTACCGAGACGTATTTTTCGCGCCGATTCTAATTACTATATACTTTTCTCTCGTACTTAAATCGCGTCGTCATTAAATGAACAATAACTTTTGATAGACCGAGCCGATTTTAATGAAACAAAGACTAAATGTTACTCGAAGATATGCTTTATGATTTTCTTGAAAAGGTTTTATCATGAACGCAGTAATTTAGCAGTCATGCGTGTTCATACAAACAGACAGACATATATAAAAATGATTGAGATGTATTTTATTACATATTCCTAGACAGCGGCAACAATTTTTTTACAAAAATCTATAAAGTACAGACGCGTTAGGTTTGCTTCTTATTATATGTATAGAAGGTAACTAACTAACTTAACTTATTATATATAGTAGATCATATATTGTGGCAGTTGTAGATGCACCTCCCTGAAAGTAATAGCACAGTATAAACAATATTTTATATACTGTGGTAATAATGGCAGCACAGCGTCAGTCATAATCGGTTACATCCGTATGAATAATGCGCAGTTACAATGACAACGAACGCGCACCTTTACCCACATTTTCATAAACATATGAGGTCGTACGTAATTCGGCTTGTCTAAGGTCAGTTCCACTACATTATTTATACGCACTTAAAAATTTAAGAAATTTTTCGTATTGAAAAATGTAACTGTAATAACTTTAAATATTATAGTCGATGTTACTTCACTTAAAGTTACTTCAAGTAACACTCACTATAAATATTTAATAATGGATTTCCGCAAAGTAACGCCATCTTCAATCAAAAATGAAGTAACTTTGTCTTAGTAGAAATATCTACTTATAATAAACTAGTGAGCCAGGCGGAAGATGTTCTGCCCTTTATAATAAAAAAATATAGACAAATTATATACCTAAACCTTTCTCGTGAATCACACTATCTACTGGTGAAAGCGATGAAGATCCGTTCAGTAGTTTTTGAGTTTATCACAAACAGACAGACAAACGCGGCAGAGGACTTTGTTTTATACTATGTAATGAATAGTAAGAAGATGAAATATGTACATCATTACATAGTATAAAACAAAGTCCCCTACCGCGTCTGTCTGTCTGTCTGTTCGCGATAAACTCAAAAACTACCGAACGGATTTTCATGTGGTTTTCACCGGTGTATAGAGTGATTGATGAGGAACGTTTTAGTATATAATTTGTCAAGAATTTTTTCATAATCAGGGCGGGACAACGTCTGCCGGGCCCGCTAGTTAAATATATTTAAGAAAAAATACTTTGTGGGCTTTGGAATCGACGATAAAACACGTTTCCGTGGTCTTTGCATTTTTTGTCTATCTGCCGGTTCGTATCATATAGGTAGTTACCACGCAGCAGTTATTGCGTGAATCCAGTTAAACGACAGAGACATCTAGACAGAATGCGGAATCCAAACATGTTTAGTAATTCAGGGTTATCTATATAGTTGTTGAAGAGCTTAAACAAAAAAACTAAATCAAGAATATTTATACGCTCTTCCAAGGTTTCAATTTTGAATTGCTTTAATATATTACGATAGCTAAAGTCACTTTTCTTAGTACCTAAGGAATAAGCTAAGTACCTAGTAAACCGTTTTTGTATTCGTTCTAAACGCAAAGTATGTGTTGCGTAATGGGGACGCCATACTACTGCACAATATTCTAAGGTGCTTCTTACTAATGTATTATATATAGAAATCTTAGTTTTAGGATCTTGAAATCGTTTAGAATTAGGAATAACGAAGCCCAGTATTCTACTTGCTTTTGTAGTAAGATTCTCCAAATGAGGTAAAAAGGAAAGTTTACGGTCTAATAACACTCCTAGATCTCGTACGAGGTTTTTTGTTTCTAAGATCGTCCCGTGCATATTATATTGAAAATAATTCACAGTATGTTTACGCGTAAAATATCATGTGTGTGCATTTGTTTATATTGAGCTTCATGTCATTTTTGACGCACCAATCAGTAAGGTTATTTATGTCCTGTTGTAGTAATTCTGCGTCATTCTGTGACTCTATTGCACGGGCTATTTTCAGATCATCTGCGAACATGTATGGGATAGAATGAATTAAGTTTTGTGGCAGATCGTTGATGAATATATTAAATAAAATTGGACCTAAATGTGAGCCTTGCGGAATGCCTGACGAAATTTTAAATGACTTGGACGTATACCCATTTACAACTACATTAAATGTGCGATTTTCTAAATATGAGCTTAGCCATTTGAGGATTAATCCATCAAAACCGTAGGCTGAAAGTTTTTGGAGAAGTAGTTGATGAGAAACTTTGTCAAAAGCCTTCGCGAGATCTGTATAAATAACATCAACTTGTTTATTTCATATAGATGGCGCTAAACGTATTGTTTTAGTAGCTTTAAACGTTCTGGAGCATTAACAAAGATAGATAATATTCTAATATCACTACATATACAAACTTAACTTTATATTTGGTTTATTTATTTCGATTATTTTTTTTTACGAATTTGACCTCGATACGTTTTGTGTTAGCACTAATTATAAAAATAAATTAAGATGATACGAGTATTCATTATATGGTTTTACTATTATTCTTGCTACTTGTTAAATCATAAAACATGTATCTGATATCATAAAATGATTATATCCAATAAATATAACTGCTCTCAATAGCTTTTCGCAACGTTGCGCTATGGATTAGATGAATCTTGAAATTCGTTATTAAACTACAAGGTTTTCATTGTTAAATAAATAAATTTAGGTGAATGTCTAAAATTATCTTACCTTGTTATTTCTTCAATTGACTTTACACAGGTAGATTTATCTTAAAATATATAATTAAACGTAGACCTTCGGACTGTATGACATTGTGGTTTTATCAAGAATAGACTGGTCTGGTAGTAAATAGACAAGTACTTCTAAAATAAGTTTAGTTAATTTACCATAAATTGAACTAGGTCGGTATGTCAGGTCTGTGTCTGTGTCTGTGTATAGGTCTGTGGGAACAATATATCTGCTATTATAATGTAATAAAAAAGGTTCATTCATTAGATTAAATTCATAGTTTCGACAAGCTGAATGTCGATCAGATAAAAATGTACTTACATTTCCGAGGCACAACTAACTGTTGTTTTGAGTAACATTTTTTTTTCTGGCGGGGAATCCTCTTGTGTTTCTACCTAACCGGGCAGCATAGGTGAGAATGCCAGATTTGTGCTAACAAACCCCTCGGTATTCTTCTTGCCCCATTTAGCCGGGTGATCAGGAACTGCCTCTACATACTTCTACCCGACCTAGCAGGTGACGGCCGCTCAACAGAGTCCAGACTTGTGGTCTGAAGAGGAAAGACGTTGGGCACTCCCTAACGAATTAGTGGGAAGCGCAATGAACTCTTTGAGTACCATACCTTGTTCCAAGGATGAGTATGAGCCTATACTAGCAGCGATAATACCACGTTGTCTTTTGAAGAAACAAAATCGCTCATAAAGGATGTCACCTGGTTGAATCGTCGATGTCAAATTAAAATACACCTATTTTATTTGACCATTGACATATCAATTCGATATCCAGAGGTTTGAACTCTGGCATGTACCAATGAGGTTTTCTAGAATTCGCTTACATTTACTAATTTCAATTGGTTACACTTTAGGCTGACGGTAAAGAAAAACATTGTAAAGAAACCTGAGCCTGCGAAATGTTCTTGTAATATCGTCGTATGTGGGGAAATAATAGAACTTTCTCGAAATTTCTATGGAAATTTCTCGAAGTTTGAAATTACCAATATGTTGTGGGCTGGAATGATGACTATGCTCGTATTTTCCTTCGGCAAGAGACCCGTGACCCTGCAGTAGATCTTTTACAGGCTGGTGTAATAGTAATTTATAAATTTATAATTATTTCTATGCCTGAAATTTCACGCGCTCTTTGTCGCAGTCATTGCATGTTACATTCTATACCTCTTAATAATAAAGTGTGTATTTTTAAAATAAAAATCGATGTAATAATATATCTGTAAAGAGCTAACTTATTATTTAACATTTCAATTAAAATCTACTTACTATAAATATGACACTTTCATCTTTATATATAAAATTCTTCTGTACGTGTATATGTCACTGAACTGCTCCTAAACGGCTGGGTCGATTTTGATGAAATTTTGTGTGCTTGTTCCAGTGGATCTGAGAATGGTTTAGATTCACAACTGGACCCGATAGGTGGCGCTGCGGTTGAATTTTAGATATTTTTTTTATTATCAAGGCAGGACAACGTCCGCCCGGCCCGCTAGTTTAATATAAAAAGATAGCAACTACTTGAAGTATTTAATACATTTTTTTCAAACATTTGTCTATATCTATATATATATATATTAGAGATTCCCACCTATATATTGACTCATCACGATATCTCTGGAACCATAAGGCGTAGCGACTTGAAATATGGTAGGAATATTCCTTTCGCCGAGTAGAGGTCAGCTAAGAACAGATTTTACGAAATTCCACGCACAAGGGGACTTGCGGGGGGGTAATCAGGGCGGGACAACGTCAGCCGGGCCCGCTAGTCAAAAATAAAGAGTATATCTCGACCACCACGCTTGCGGTAACAACTAAGGAATTCTATTACAAGTTTGAAAAAGCCACTTTAGACTAAAGACCACAATCAGTTACGGTCTCAAAGAACAACTAAATCAGGAAATGGAGCCTGTTATCAAAACTTTATCCGCTGTTTCAATCAGCTTCCGTATAATTACGTGAGAATCGAAGGATTAAAACAATAACAAAATCCCTGAATTCACTAACTCAGTAGCAAGAGCTCTATTACCTCGATGTTTATGAATAAACCTAACTCTGGATATTTTGAAAGAGTAAAAAATCTAATTATTAAAATTACCGAGCAGACGACACAAGTCCAGTAACTTTAATTTGCTGGCATACTAAGCAAGGTCATCGCCACAGCCTACAATTTGATTTGTTCTTGATCTAACCAATATCCAACCCAACCAGTTTTACTGTAAGATATTTGATTAATGAATACATTACTTTACGGAAATCCCATTAAGTACTAAGTTATTCGAACCTAGATGAGTTCATAAATCGGAACATACGTTAACGCGTTTGGAGTAGATATGTTAGAACTTCCTCCTTCTCTCACTGCTTCGTCAATTGTAACGACATGGAAACTGAAAGTAGATAACTAAGATAAACATCGTATTTTCTTCGTACTTTCCTCACTCAAAAATGTGCCCTAATATTCGTCATAAACTGTGAGATGCAGTCCAAGTGCCTAAACTTCCATAGTGAGCAATACTTTTTTCGTGAATAAAATACAAAACAAATGGGTTTGTGACGACAAAGACATATTATACATGCAATTTTTATAGCTTCCTAGATATTAAGTAATGGGGTTATTATCGCCTATATTATATGCAGATTATATAAGAGTATCCGAATATAGTACTAGCCCACGACGATAATCAAATATCTTATCTCAAACGTATAAATATAGGTATCGCAAAACTATAAATTAGTGGACTTAAAATTCACAACTCGCAGTAGAATTTTTATTAGTTGATTGTTAAGAACTAAGCCGAATCACTAAACATGACGGCCATCAACGATGTCGAAAATGAAATCAAGGCTTCAGCTATCGAACTAATAGGAAATACACCTATAGTCGCATTGGATCGTCTTCACCCCGGGCCGGGTCGCATCTTAGCCAAATGCGAATTTATGAATCCCGGCTTATCAATCAAAGATCGTTCAGCGTTGTTGATGGTAAATAGAGCATTGGATTCCGGCAAACTGAAACCAGGAGCACCAGTCGTAGAAGTGACATCGGGAAATCAAGGTTGTGGCCTTTCAGTTGTCTGTGCTATTTTAGGACACCCACTCACGCTTGCAATGTCGAAAGGAAATAGCGTCCAAAGAGCGATACATATGGAAGCTCTAGGCGGGAAGTGTATCCGAGTACCGCAAGTCGAAGGAACATATGGTAACGTAACACTCGCAGATATTCAAGCGGTGAAGGAGGTTGGCTTGAAAATGGTCGAAGAGACAGGTGCGTGTTATATGGATCAGTTTAATAACCCAGCAGATTTGGATTCACATTATCTAACCACCGGACCCGAAATTTGGCGGCAGACAGGTCATCACATTGACGCATTTATTGCAACAGTCGGAACTGCCGGTACCTTCACTGGTACATCGAAGTACTTAAAAGAACAAAACTCTAACGTCAAGTGTTTTGTTGTGGAGCCGGCTGGATCAGAACCGATCAAAGGTGAGCCAATCACAAAACCGCTTCATTTGCTCCAAGGCTCTGGTTATGGTTGTATTCCGAATTTATTCAGAGCTGAATACAGTGATGGTACGATGAGTGTGACCGATGAAGAGACAGTTAAGTATAAGAAACTTATAGGGGAGAAAGAAGGTTTATACGTTGGATACACAAGTGGAGCTAATGTTGCTGCTGCTGTCAAATTATTAAAGTCCGGTCTGATACCAGAAGACTCGTGGGTTGTTACCATGCTAAATGACACTGGTCTTAAATACGCCTCACTCGAAGACGATGTAAAATAATTATATAAGAATTATAATATATTTTTAGTTAATTAATAAGTTTTATTTTTTATAACTGACCTAAGTGCTAATTATAAATTTGAAAATATAAGTTGATTGTATGCATTATGTTTTATTGTAATATTCTGTAACAAGAATTTTGTTTCTTTATATGGTTATGCACTCAAAATTGAAAAGAGAACTATTATAGCATTGCTTAGTTATACAGGTGTGCCCCTTTTTTTGGAAATGGTTTGAGGTATTACTTTTTAATTAATATTGTATAAAGTCTATTAAAACTCAAATTTCTTGTTCAATACAATAAAGAATTAAAGCGTTTTATAGCAAAAGTACCGCTCACAGAACAACTATAACAATCTTTAGGATATATACATCTCAGTGACCTACAGTTTCATTAAATTCTACCTCATTTTAGGCCGTTTAAAAAAAAATTAGTGATAATTTAACAATTGTAACATTTAAATTAATATCAAATACCAAGTTATTCAAAAGTATGGTACTAAAATCTATCACTAGATTAATACCATAAATTGATAAGGCCCTTCATACTTATCGCAAAAGGTATGCAATAAACCCGAAACTACATTAATTTCACATTCCGTATGGAGTTAATATGCTCATTACCATATACTATACAATAATCCGCAAATTAAAAAACCGCACTTAAACACAAATGTATATTCCGATTTATCTTCAGTATTTATCACCTAATACTACGGAACCCTCAGAACGCGAGTTCGACACGCTACTTACAAGTATATATATATCTTAGAAATCATAATATTTGAATCATACATTTTATTAATACTGATACATAGTAATAAGTTAGTTATAATACATTTTAAAAAAAATTAGACTACTGATACATAGTAATACAATGTTATAACTGATTAGTTTTATAGAAAATTATAAAAAAAAAGTAGTAGGCTTATCCGATACGATTATAGCAATCTGTAGAAATATTATAATTGATTAATATCGCTACTCTGAAGTTATTACGATGTGCGCGCACACCGTCACGAAAAACCGCTACTCTGAAGTTATTACGATGCGTTGGCACACCGTCACGAAAAACCGCTACTCTGAAGTTAGTTATAGTCAACATTTTTTTTCTTTGTATTTATTGTTTGTATTTCTTTGTATTAAAACTTTCAATGTATTAAATACCTTTTTTTCTATTGTTAGTGTCGTTTTTTCTACAAACGTAGAATAAGGCAAAAGATAAAAAAATTAATAACATTCAGCATATTCTATTAATATATACATACTTAAGTATATTATAATGCTCATGAGATTGTTTGTTTAAACTCCCGAATACCTGGAACACCTAGTCAGATTTAAAAAAGGATTGTGCGGTTTTATGAAACCACGGTAAAAGTGAAACTTTTTTTCACACTATAGACATTTAACTAATAATAGTCTATACACTAAACGGTCAGCTGCTGCAAACCATAGGCGCTGCCATATTGGCCCTGGCTGCTCTGACGAGCGCCTTTCACTTTATCCCTACTCCGCGGCCGACCATCACGCGACATGCAACACACAGACGAAAAAGTTTGAGACGATGTAATAAAAGTTTCACTTTAAAAAATTCTTTATGCAAATTATAGCCTATTTATTTAGGAAGATTATAGATGATATAACATCACCTTATGATGTTTGGAAGAAAAACAATTACCTTAGTACATAGCTCAGAAAGTACGCAAAACGAGAGTGAAGTAAAAAGACAAGAGGGACGCATGGCGCAGCGCGTATTATCGAATGCCGAGAGCGGACTGGCCAACCGACGAGAACTGAGCATTACTAACAAGAGCCGAAGTGTGAATATCTATGTCAACGAGGAACCACGATGCTTACTTCAACCACGTGGTCGGCACGCTACACAACTGCTACATACTGAATTCGTTTCATCATATCTACATTATAAGTAATTCTAAATTGTAAAAATTAAATGTTAGTGAAATTATGGTACAAAGCTATCTATTACATAAATACAACTAATGTAATCCAAACGTTTTACAAAAAAAACCTTGAGATTTTCACTAAAGACGCACTACGAACTTACAGATTAATATAATCAATACTTTGAAATATACTATTTATCATTACATGAACTTGAACTTGAATATAACATGAATATTTTTATATTAAAACCAACTTTTGCCCGCGGCTTAGCTGTTTTATGTTAATTTATCCTATCCCGCGGGAACAATGTTTATTTCTGAACGGAAGGTAAGGCAAATAGTAATAGAAGTGTAAGGTAAGGTTGTCTTTTTTCCAGGTAGCCTTGAAAGCGTGTATGCAAAATATCATAGGATCGGTTGAGTAGTTAAGGTGTGATAGCGTGGCTAATAAACAAACAAACATTTAAAATATTAGGATTAAAATTAACTCGAGCATCTCCAATATTTCTTATTTTCATACTACGTCCGTGTTTATCTTAGCGACTAAAACGCGCTTGTCTTTGAAGTATTTATACAACACGATAAAAATTGTATATAGTTGTAATAAACTAATATTTATCATTCCATAGTATAAACCAAAGTCCCCCTACCACGTCTGTCTGTCTGTCTGTTCGCGATAAACTCAAAAACTACCAAACGGATTTGCATGCGGTTTTCACCGGCGGATAGAGTGATTGATGAGGAACGTTTTAGTATATAATTTGTCAAGGATTTTTTCATAATCAGGGCGGGACAAAGTTTGCCGCGCCTGCTAGTGTTAAATAACGAAGTGGTATAATATGGTAAACATGCTAAACCTAGGGAACCTAGGCTCTCAAGTGTAGCTGTCGGAACTCACCAACAACTGCATGGTGACAGATTTTCATCATGAGCGTGGTAGGTAGCCTGGCGGATTTAGAAAAATCCCTACCATCATGCATTTTGATTTATATTATTAACATAATCTCGTTGTTTAAACTTTTTTTACTTTTTTTTAATTCACGTCAAAAAAGTACAACTTCTTTCACAAACTCTTTTGTCTAATAATATCTATATAAATAACAATATGTGAACGATGCGACGTCTGGAAGTGAAGCCTCTCTCTGTGCATCCACCAAAAACGAATGTAATTTTATATGTCGTTATATTTTAATAATCAAAAAATATGTTATGTATTGTGAAAAGATAAACCAGATCGAGTTTCTTCTCGATGACTGGGTTGTTTTCCGAACCGGTGGTAGTTTTTGACGATCATAAGTGCCTTCTCAGGGCCTAAATTGAATAAAGAGAATTTTGATTTTGAATAGAATTATTATACCAATTAACTTTGCCATATTTATAACAATTACCTATTCTGTTTCTAATAATTTTATTACCCTTATACATGGTATTGTTTCATTAAATTCATTAAATATCTATGTTATCGTTTACATGATACCTACGATCCCAATAATTACAGTGAACTTTGTAGTAAGCACCATTTGTTGCCTCTTGTGAAGCGACGAAAAATAGCAGATATAACATACCTGCTCAAAATTACTACTAATATTGTAGATTGTCCCGAACTTCTAACGAAATTATTTATTAATGTTCTGACCAAACGTCTACGTACAAACCCCCCTCTTTCGCTGCTCACTGTTTCCACAAATTACCGGCAGAATTCATATTTATGGCGAGCTAGTCACTCCTTCAACACTATGAGCGAGATAGGTGATTTTGCCTATTTAATACTACCGTAAATAAAGCGATAACGTTTTTAACAAGAACGTTCTTTAATGATGGCGATTGCAAATAGTAATAGACTGTTAATATTCTTGAATATCTTCTTTTATTATAATGTTTACCTAATACCATATAATGCAAGTGATTGTATTCTGTTTTATATCGGCGAAGACTTATAAATGGCTTGATGTTTTCTATTCTAATAACTATGTATTGTATATTATAGCTGTTAGTTTTCCTAATAAATAAATAAATAAATAAATGCACCGATAACACGTAAACCGTTGTGTCATATTTTCAAAGCTGATATAATAATAATCACTATGTAGATAGAGAAATATGTATAAGCCCTCTACGATACGGAAAAGATTAATTATCATTTTAATTTGTACTAAAAATATAAATATATTTGGGTATTTTCTTATATATTAACAACTGTATATAATACTAATTGAAATTGTCACTCTTGTTTTATGTTTCTTATTTGTATATTTGGTGATACTCGCACGCTTCCTTGGGATTAAGTTAAGTCAATTGAATCCAAAAAATAAACAACCTTAAAATTCCGCATTGAATGGTCATTGTCCTATGCAGATACGTTCAGTTTGACTTAATTGATCCACAAATTAACTGTATTTTTACTATGTATGGAGATGAAATATAGCGACAAACATCACGAGGAAATATGAACCTGAGAAATGTTCTTTTAGTACCATCATATGCGAGAAAATATAATATCGTGGATTTCTCTGAGTTTCAAATCGCCAATACGTCGCGTTGTCGACCGGCGTGTAAATTATTCTCAAACTTTAATACTTAAAGACGCTTATCACCCTGTAGTTAGTATCTTACAGGCTGATTTGATGATAATAGATAAAGCGATGATGGCATACTTGATAGTGTAATGATACCGCGTCGATAAACGTAGATTCGAAACCTAGCAAATGAACCAGAGTTTTCGGTGAAGGAAACTATCATGGTGAAACTATACTACCGTAGTAGGGTTTTATCTAAGCTCACCTGGCTAAATACTACCCCTAGTAAGGTGAAGCTGTAAAGGCCTTGCTAGTCTAATAGCGTAGTCAATTCGAGAGAAAAAATAGTACCCTTAAGTTGGCGATCTGTCGACTAGCACTCATGTATGTGTTCCGGCAGCTGCTGCACTTAAGAGTCAGTCTCTCTCGGTTTAGCGTATTTATTTATTTAGATCACGTCGTCATTTAACATTTACTGAATAATATCATACCAGTTATAAATATATCTCTTGCTAAAAATACCGCTAAACGCGCCTAAAGAAGTTTCACTACAAAAACCTAAATTTTGAGATAAATTTTCAAAAAAACCCCTTTGTTTATAAAATGTTTATGTGAATCCTCCATATAATCCTATATACCATCATCAATAAGGATCAAACGATAAGATAGTGGGCACGCCGAGGCAGCTTGATCCAACAAACCATTCTCAGATACCGTATCAAAACTTTAAACATGTATTATAAAGTACTAACCACTATCTACAAAAAATCTGTCATACGCGAAACGCACTATCTCACCAAGGGTTCCATTCGATCATATAGTCGATTTATGTTACAGATTTTCCAAAAAATGTTGTCATTTATTTATTCATTACCCTTTTATCTATTATCATATTTATTACCCTTGGTATATTTTTTTATTGTATAACTTTAAAATTTGTACGCTTGTATTTAATACAATTTTTACAAATAGCAAATACATACTTTTAATAAGTGGCCCTTTTCAAAATTGCTAAATTGTAAATATATATACGTATATATAAATGTATACATGTGTGACTATAGTTGTCGCCAAACTTTTTGACCGCTGTGAATATAGTTATTTAGATATATATATATATATATATATATATTACAAATTTAGATATAAATGCATATTTGATCATATGTCATCAAGACAACTTAAAGATAAAAAAATGCCAATTTTAGTTTTACATAATACTAGCTGTACCCGTAGCTCCGCACGCGTTTTTTGTGCATACACGCGTATAAACAATTGTAAGTACGACACGCACGCTACCTAAAGTGACATGTAACGTATACATTAAATATATAAATACTAACAGTGTGTCAAATGAGGTTTATCATCAGCAACATATTTGGAACCTTAACCCACCATGTAACTACCTCAGTGCTCACTTACACTGTATATGGAACTAATGAAACAATGACTTAAAGATGTTATTATGATGATATATTATGCCCATATTGTCAATAAGTAATCCGTTTATGGTCTTTTTATCTTATCTTATTAGAAACACCCCTTCTGTCTTCAAAATTATTATTAATAATTATAATGCTGAATTGTATAGAATGAATGAGATGACGTCTTGAAATCTTGCATAAATATAAAATTTTATATCTGTCTAAGCAGTTTTTAATATTCGACAATTTAAATAGTGTACATTGAACTGGATACAATATTCTTATATGTTACTATGGTTACTGAGTTATGTAGACGAAAGCGCGGTAAATAAAGCAAAATGACCGAAAAGACAATATAATTCAAATTACATACATGAATACAGATATATGAATTTCAATTATATTTATTCTTGGAGTCCAGTACAACGCACATCTTATGCACATGTTTACAGTGAACAACATAATTTTGCTATATTTCATGCGGACGAAGTCGCGGGTAACAGCTAGTCTAAAATAGGATAACCTAAATTACTTTTTATAAGGTCAGCTATCTGCCAGTGAAAGTCTCGTGGAGATCGGTCAAACTGTTTTGGAGATAGCATTGCGAGCAAAGCCACGGTTAACAGCTAGTATAAATTAAAATTCCTTCAATTACTTTTTACAAGGTCAGCTATCTGCCAGTGAAAGTTTTGTGAAGATCAGTCTTACCGTTTTGGAGATAACTTTACGGCGAATCCACGGTTAACAGCTAGTATAAATTAAAATGACTTATATTACTTTTTATAAAATCAGCTATCTGCCAGTGAAAGTACCGTGGAAATCGGTTGAACCATTTTGGAGATAGCACTGTAGACGAAGCCACAGTTAACCTAGTCCAAATTAAAGTAACCTAAGTAACCCGCTATAATTTTAGCTACCTCCCAGTGAAATTCCCATCAAAATTGGTTCAGCCGTTTCGGAGATTACCCGGAACAACCAGACGGACAGACAGACAAGAATTGTAAAAATTGCATTTTTGTTATCTGTAGCGTGTATACTTGCATACCCAATCATTAAAAATTTGTTATTTTAATATTACATACAGACACTTCATTTTTATTATATGTATAGACTAGCGACCACCCCCAGCTTCGCACGGGTGCAATGTAGATATATATTTTAACGAAAAACTGTTAAGGGCAGTTTTGATCTACATAACATGTACAACGTAAGTAATGTATTTAATTGAATAAGGAATAATACTGTATTGTATAAAATACCTTGGTAAATAATACATAATTATTTTTGTAAAGAGATAAAAATGACTACTGTGGGTTATCCTTTAGAGATAAATATACTACCATCGGTAACATTTTTATCGATCTTTTTAAGACATAAAATTTCGTTGTACATAAATTTGATCTATCTCGTAAGGTGTAGCTAGCCTTTGCGACTTAAGCGCACAAAAATATGTCTGTTACGACATAACATTACAAATCTTTGAATTTTTCTGCTTTTATGAACTACTAGCAGGCCCGGCAGACGTTGTCCCATCCTGATTTAAAAAAAAATCCTTGACAAATTACATATCAAAACGTTCCCCATGAATCACTTTATCCACTGGTGAAAACCGGATAAAAATCCGTTCAGTAGTTTTTAAGTTTATCGCGAACAGACAGACAGACAGATGCGGTTGGGGACTTTGTTTTATACTATGTAATGATAATATGTATCTATTATGGATATAAACTCTATTTATTGCTGAAAAAAAATATATAATATATGTATTAACTAGCGGACCCGGCAGACGTTGTCCCGCCCCGAATATGAAAAAATCCTTGACACATTATATACTACAACATTCCTCATCAATCACTTTATCCATCGGTGAAAACCGCATGAAAATCCGTTTGGTAGTTTTTGAGTTTATCGCGAACAGACAGACAGACAGACGCGGTAGGGGACTTTGTTTTATACTATGTAATGATATCTGTTGAATAGGTTAAAAGATCTAAGGGAACAGACAGCGGATGCGACGTTTTTTCTTTTTTTTTTCGATCTGACTATTTTACTAGCAATTCTTTAACAGCTTCACCGAACTACCGCGTCTTCATTTTATACTATGTATAGATTACTTTAACTTGTTTTGTATTAAAATCTCGGCTATTTAAATCGGCCTAACAGATTTATTGAACTGTTGGATAGGTAATGAAATTAGTCGAAATTTACATGCAAGACTCAAGACGAGATTCAACCGTTTTGGCACCCTTGAACTAGTTGCCATTTCTGCTGTATGCCTTCCATGCTGGCCACGAAGCCTGGTAAAGCTGTAAAGGTATTTTAAGCCAAAAACGTGAAGTCAGTTGGAAATTTTTTTTTTGCAATAAAGCAAAAAACAATGGTAAAATACAAGTTCTTTATATGGGGATTCCCCTTAATATTTTGCGTGTTATACTTCTGTTTTGGACATTCAGTATCATAACACAAAATCTATAAAAAATCAGGCATCTTCTTGATTATTTACTGTTGAAAAACATACTTTTATTATTAGGATTAGCAGCGTAATCTCAGGAAACACTTACCGTTTTTGTGAACGGAATCCTATAAATGGGACTACTTAGTAATTAACCTTGAATATTGTATAATCTTCGAATTAGGCATATGTGTTATAACGATAAAAAACTTTTCTTTACGGCTGCATAGAAACAAAATTTTATCCGTATTTCCTATAAGTATGTAACTATCAATATTTATAATCCGTAGTTCTAATTGCACAATTTTTTATAAAGATTGATCAATTCGTTATCGAGGTAAATTAGAACATACGAACGCTTAGAGACACAAAAAATATTACATCATATTCGTGTAATACATATTTTTATTGTAAAAATATCTATCACAAAATTTTGGAAGATAATGTAATGTAGATACAAACAGAACTACAAATTATGAAACAGACTTAGTGGTACTTATAATCTTCTAAACTGCGTAACGCTTTTAAATACGGTTTTCACTATCGTTTAATGAAATATCTTCCGAAATTTATACGTGCAATGCCTATATACCTGTTATCATTACATAGTATAAAACAAAGTCCCTACCGCGTCTGTCTGTTCGCGATAAACTCAAAAACTACTGAACGGATCTTTATGCGGTTTTCACCAGTGGATAAAGTGATTCACAAAGAACGTTTTGGTATACAATTTGTCCAGGATTTTTTTATAATTAGGGCGGGACAACGTCTGCCGTGCCCGCTAGTTATACAATAAAAAGATTAACAAACAAAGTGAGGAATACATAAAAAGTAAGAAAGTAAAAGTAAAAGAAAGAAAGTAAGTAAGAAGTAGCCACATACATATACAGTAACTACATCTCTAATAATTTTTTGAAGTTTAGAAAAAGGGGCTAGTGTCGGTATTATTATCCAAGGTTATTATCTCCGGGTTCCCCCGTTGTAGGTTACGGCACCGGTCATTACCTAGGTGTATTTCGTTTATATCCCTATTTTAGAAAGTCTTAGAACAAACTTTAATTGCGGTTTTCTTTGTTGTTTATTAATATTTGTTTGGATATTGTTATGTTAGCTATAATAAAATGTTTTTTTTTTCGAACTGATTACGCTATTGACCTAGCAAGATCTTAGCAGCTTCACCGGACTACTATAATACAATGCCTTGTGGCATTAAGCTCTCTATTGCACGAGCTGAAAAGTGCAGTTAAGGTATTCATTTATTCAAAACGTAACTGAGACATTAGAATTAAGCCAAAATCTTGGAAATTATAATTTTAAATAAAGTTATTTGAATAACGTATAGAGTTTAACATTTTCACTAGATATAACATAATATATCATTTAATTATTTATTATTATTATATACATTATATATTATATATATTATACATTTATTAGTGTATATGTATAACATTGTATAATAAAGATTAAATAACTAAATTTACAGGTAACAACGGAATGCATATTTAATATTATTATTCTATATTGAAATGTCATTAATTAAAATTGATATATGTAATAAAGTAATTATAAACAAATGCGTAAAATACTGAGAAATTATAATATTCAATTATTGACAATAATTTAAAAAATGTATATTAGCAATCATAATTATTTCCATTTTTTTATTGTTAAGAGCTAGTGGTGGTTAATATATTAATTAGCAAAAACTATAACTTTACAGTTATTCTATCAGAAATAATTTTATTCATTATAATTGTATAAACAATAAATATTTTATAATCATAATGCATTAAAAATAAAATGATAAAAATATCGAATTTATGAAAATAATAATTCAAGTAAGCGTCATCTATCCGACATAGATAAAACTTCTCTGACCGAGAATAAGTTAACCTGTTTTCTGCATAGATGTCGTTTTGAAATTTGTAAACTAATTTCAGTTTTTTTCTTGATCTTAGTCTATCATGTAGTGGATTTTATATTTTATCACTAATCTTGAGTTATTTGACTCTATATTTCGTAATGTTTGTAGTGTTTTACGTAATGTAGTTCAGTTATTGTGCATAAGTGAAGTAAATGGAAAATACCACGGAGCATGAATTCTGAGTTGTCACAAAAATTCCCTAGAAAGTTGTAACAACATCATCTTCTTGGAACATTGAAATAATCACACCACACTTGTAATTAAAAAATTAAAAAATATTATTTACTCGACAATGGAAGTTTTATAATCTGAAAGTTTGAAAAAAAAACAGAAACATCATATTTAGGGTGGACAATTTGTGAGAAATTCCTCAAACTACTGGAAATTTCAAGTTTATCGGTAATCTTTCAGAAATTAGCAATATGTAATTAAAATGTAAGAATTCTAAAGTATTGCCATTTATAATTTTTTTGATAATTATTCTATTGATAACTTAATGGTTCGAAACTGTATAACTGTTATGCTTCTGCGACTGTGTCATGCTTCGGTGTGGGTGCTAACTGCTAGCTTTAGCTTTGCTAGTGTAGAGTAGCTTTGACATTCATTAGCACCTTTTCAGGGCCTAAATCGAATAAAGTATATGTTCATTTAGTGTAAAGGTCACTCAGTGCTTTTAGATACCTCATAGTTAAGCCTAAAGATAAATTACTTCATTAATTGACTTATATTGAAATTTTTTAATAATTAAATTGGGAATTTGATGGGGCTGAGGAATTTATTTGGACCAACTTTGAGGAATTTGACACTGTTTATGGGGAATTTTGACAATTATTGACATATTATATGTAATTATGTATAGCGGACATGTGTCCACATGTTTTTACAGATTGTGGTCTATATTTACTTTTAGTTCATTCCAAGATCGTATAATAAAATATCAAAATGCCCAATAGTTCAGATGGACAATTTAGTGATTATGAAGAAGATATTTCAACTAAGGTTAAATCAGTACGAGTGAGTATTTTATAACATATTTACTCATGTTTACCTTGAAAGTTATCAAATACTTCTTGATTTTTTATGGATTATATTTTCCTGTCTCCAAAGTGAAATATATATATATATTATTATTATTATACACGTTCATTTATTATGTCTCGCTAGGTTATTTAGACATGCCACCATCAGACTTCATACGCTAGTAGCTTGTTTTATATAAATCCGTGAGTTTCAAGAAAATTATATAAAAAATTATCACATAAAACTTCAAAATAATGATTATGTTTTATATGCAAATACTTTTTGAGCCCATGGTATGAATGGATGCCGCAAAAAACCTTTATTGTTGATGTTTTCATTTTCTTCTTAAAAATATATATTTTAGAATTACCTAAGAATCGATTTTTATATATAGTTCTCTGAACACAAATTAAATGGTGAGCAAGATAGCAATAACAAGTTAACAAGTTAAGTTATTACGTTACTTTCTAAATATAATATTTGCGCATCTTTTACTGTATGTGTGCATATATGCATAACTCAAGAATGATTATATGTAACACAAGTAATATATTTGTATTCAATGACCTATGCAATGTATTTTGATATCAATGTAAATAACTATAAACAAAAGTATACATACTTTTTCAGTATTACATACATATATTTCAAGACATTCGTTCTTAAAGAGTGTAAACTCCAATTGTAATTCTTCAATTTGCTGGTCATTTTATTCTAGTGTATAGGAGTGATTTCACTATTTCTTTCATTACAATCTTGTAACAAAATACCCTGGTTATAGCTAAATATTAATAACAAATTTTTACTTCAAAAGAGTTAATATCATTTGTAAAAATTTTTAGATCCACCACTATTTATAGATATAAGTTTATTAGGATAGTACCTTATGTTTTTCAAGTAAAGATATGCCTACATATATTTCTGCAAGATTGTATCACAATAATGCCTATTGTTGAAAAATCATAATATCTCCTAATTTCTATCAAATCATTTTACCAACTTAGTATAAATAATATAAGAGATCTCCTAGCATTATTGAGACATTCTATGATCTCTAATAATATTTGCAGTAAAAATGCCAGTATGAAGGCAGTTCAACAAACATAGATATACTTTTCAATAATTATGTACTGTACTGTATATATACAGTATTGGTTTATTTAGAAAGTTGATGAAGATAATTTTGAAAGAACAACTTAATCACCACTATGTACAGAACATTTCAAACAATTTAAATAAAATATTTAAAGTGGTTTAGACTATATACCTATTTTAGGAAATATTCTTTTTTAAATTGTATATAATTTTTTACATCTTAGTTTTCAGAAGTACTTGATATAAAAAAACTCAGCAGTGATGAAGAAGATGATGATTTCATTTCTGATGAATATTTCCATGATTCTGATGATCCATCCCAGTGTACAAAAAAGAGAGAAAATGTTAATACCCAAAATCCATCAAATAAAATTAATACATATCAACCGACGGAAAAATTATTCAAAAAATATGTAAACAAAATAAATGTAGACAAATATCAGCCATTGTCAAACAAAACTGAGAAGTTTCTTGATCAGAATGACAGAAAGGTGGACAATGACCGTATAAGGATTAAGGATAAACATGACCGAGCAACAGCTGAACAAGTTATGGACCCTCGAACCAAGATGATACTTTTTAAATTATTAAATAGAGGGATCATTAATGAAATCAATGGGTGCATATCAACTGGAAAGGAAGCAAATGTTTATCATGCAACAACTAAAGACAGACGAGACTATGCAGTTAAAATATTTAAAACATCCATTTTAGTCTTTAAGGACAGAGATAAATACGTTTCAGGAGAGTATAGGTTCCGAAATGGTTATTGCAGATCGAATCCACGCAAAATGGTGCGAACTTGGGCCGAAAAAGAGATGAGGAATCTAGTACGAATGTACAATGCAAAGTTGAATGTGCCTGAGCCAATAATTTTACGTAGCCATGTTTTGGTTATGTCTTTTATGGGAGAAGACGGTTGGCCCTCACCAAAGTTAAAAGATGTTGAAATCTCACAATCAACATTCAGAACGTTGTATAGGGACTGTATTGAGATGATGTGGAAAATGTACAACATTTGTAAATTAGTTCATGCAGATCTGTCGGAATACAACTTACTTTATCATAATGGTAATGTTGTTGTTATAGATGTATCACAGTCTGTGGAACATGACCATCCTCATGCGTTCGAATTTTTAAGGAAAGATTGCACAAACATATCAGATTTCTTTAGGAAACGAGGAGTAGCTACATTAACAGTAAAAGAATTGTTTGATTTTATCACTGATGCAACAATAAATGAGAGCAATCTTGAAGAATGCCTCGAAAAGTTGTCAGAGAAGGCATCATCGAGAAATTTTGATGAAATGACGGCTCAGGAACAAGTTGAAGAGGAAGCTTTTAAGAATGTTTATATTCCTAAAAGACTCACTGAGGTTAGTACTAACTCCTTACAAATAGTATGTGTGCGACTAGAACAAAATATTAGAGCATATATTTTCTATAGAATAAAGCCTATTTTTAGTAATATTGGAATTTAATTATATCAAGATTAACAGAAAAAAATCTGTTTCATAACAATGTATACACTGGATTTCCAGTGTTTGACTGTCGGATGAGTAAAATAGTCAATTTTATTCTAATTTCACAATATTAACTTATTCAAATACATTTACTAATTTAAATTGGTAACACTATTGGCTGACTATAAAGGAAAACATTGTGAGGAATCCTGAACCTGTAAATTGATCTTTTAGTACCTGTATGTGAGGATAAATAGAACTATGGACTTATTGGAGTTTGAAATTACAAATATGGCATGGGCAGGCATGGTGATTATGCCTACACCTTCCTTTGGGAAGAGGGCTATGGAACTGTAGTGGGTCTTGTACAGGTTGATGTGATGTAGGATGAACATTTATTAATTTATTCCCAAAATTTTACATTTTAAAAGTATGTGATGCAATGCAATATTTCAAAAACATGCTGTTATATTATTACAAGTCATAAATAATATAATAAAAGAATAATAGTGAAGAATCAATCCTAAACTTACTAAATATTATTAAACAATTTCTCAAACAATAAAGATATTGAGCGCAAACAAACAAAAAGTAGGTTAAAAATTGATGGATTCTATATCATGACTGTTGCTATCTCAACTAGGCAAACTTGTGTCTTATGTCTGTCGCCCCGGGCAGTTAAACTGCACAGGCCCATGGGGTGGAGGTGCATTGTGCGGATGTGACCCCCACAGTTCGTCAGGGGGGGTCTAACACCCACTCCCCTTTGAGGGGTCTACCATCTTGACCCATCAGGCCGCAGTTGGGGCCCCTTAGGAGGGGACAACACTTGTCGGAGGAGCAGATGTAATGTCGGTTAGACAGTCCCTGCTCCCACGGCCAAAAGATGTAAGAAGGTCCCATGGGGTTTTAGTCCGTACGACTCGGGCATATTCATCCTCTGCTGCCCGGCAGGGCAGGATGGATATCCGTTATAGATTTCCCCATGGAGAAAAAAAAGGTCGCAGTACAGATGTTGATAGATATTATTTTGAAATGCTATATGTATAAAAACAAGTACACATTAAAAACAATCCCAATATGCTTAAATTTAAAAATTAGTGCTAAAATATACTGTATATTAAATTTTGGTAAAACTTTTCTTACTGTATGAAGTAATCATCAAATAGATTTAATGATCTTGGGAAGATTAGATGATAATTACTCTCTTATATATCTCTGGAATATTTTATACAATACCGGGAAAAGAGGGGGGTTTTTATTTTTCAGGGAAAAAGAAATATGTATGTACATACATGTTTCAACAACTCATATATGTATGAATAGTTACTTAGGTCAGCTCAGATAGGTCGCGAATTGCATAAATCAGGCAACAGCCCAAGCCGAGGTGTGCCGCGCACCCTTGACCTAGTTGTCAAAATAAAGTCGGCTGAGTGCCTTAAGCACTCGCCTTTGCAGTCCGGTGAAGCTGTTAAGGCCTTGCTAGGTCAATAGCGTAGTCAGTTCCAAAAAAAAAGGTAATATTTTTTCCGTTTCATCATAGTTTTAGCCCCTCGGATTCCGAATTAGTCACATTTGGTCAAAATGACTTAGGCTGTTTTTTTATTTGTTTCGTGACATTCGGCTGTGACATTTATGTACCTTTATACTTGCAATATTACATTTATTTATATGACAATGTGATACATTATATGTATAATATGTATATCGGTTTTGTCTACACTAATATTATAAAGAAGTAATAAATACCCTTCTTTATCCTCCACCTACACAGGTGAAGTAGTTCCTGTATTAGGTTTTGGAAAAGATTTAATCTTCATTTTGCATCTGAAACTGTGCGATATTGTATTTATTATACTTTATCATTGAATACTAACTGGTGCCTTCAATTTTGCTATCACGAGAATGGTTTTGTTACGTCATAGGAATTTCGTGTATAATATAGTTTATTAGTGGGCTATCTTTTGTTTTTTAAATGTAACTTTTATACTGCTTAGTCACTAGTAAAATACATAATATGAGTAGTCCGGTGAAACTGTAAAGGCCTTGCAAGGCCAACAGTGTAGTCAGTTCGAAAAAAAAGCGTAATAATATGCAGCTTAGATAATATTATGAGAATTCTTGTATATATCAGTAAAATTCTCATCAAAATTCAGAGAATAGTCCACTTAAATAAGAGACACATCTATATACATGTACGAGTACTTTGAAATAATAAATACAACTGTTTTAGTTAATCAAGAAAATTTTGGTAAAATTGTTTTAAATATCACATAAACAATTTATTTCAGGTAATAAACTATGAACGTGATATAAACAAAGCAAAGACTGGAGATACTGTTGATTTGATATACAAAAAGATCACTGGGCTAAAAGAAGATCTCTCAGGGACTGTTGACAAACCTGACATCTTGCAGGATGATGATCTGTCAAGTGGAACAATAGACAGTTCGGATGATGAGATAAATGATGGAGAAGAAGGTATATTATCTATACATATAGTAAGAATGTGAATCTAACGTGTCTGTACTTTTTCGAGGTTCGTGATAAAAATTGTTGCAGTTTGTTGTAATAAAATATATTTCAATCATTTTTAGAAATGTCTGTCTGTCTGTTTGTATGAACGCGCACCACTGCTAAAGTACTGGGTTCACAATAAAGCCAAGGAAATCATAAAGCATATCTTCGAGTATAACTTAGTCTTTGTTTCATTAAAATAGGTCCACTCTATCAAAATTTATTGTAATTTGAATGAAGGCTCGAGTTAAGTACGAGAGAGGAGTAATAAAATGAAGAATTCGTTCAGTGTTAGATAGCTCATTTATCGAGGCCATAGGCTATATATCATCAAGCTAATACTAATAGGAGCGGAGCACTAATTAAGAATGTTTCAAAATCGTTTTTTTTTTTTCCTTTTGAGAGCTTCCGCTGCGTGTTAGCGTTAGCCCAGAGTAACTATTCCACGGGGACGAAGTCGCGGGTACAGCTAGTATCATATATAACTTATTATTTTCTTAACATGTACTTTTTCCTTACTGTTCATAATACCATTTTGGTAGAATTTTAGTTCTGTTAAATAAATATGACTATGTGTCTTTACGTGAAATTGTGGTCAAATTTCTAGTTTAATTCTAGTACTAATATGAGTTCTAGCATCGTTAAGGTCATCTCGTCCATTATGAAATTATGTACGAAACACAAACATATTTTGACCAAACATAATTATTAGTTATGATCCCAGAAATATATAATTATTTTTACACTGATAATATTGCCTATGAAGATATTTTGCTAAAGATTAAACAAAATACCATATTTCTTAATTTCGTAATATGCGGACATGTTTTTTATATATATTATTTTAAACTAGCGGGCCCGACAGACGTTATCCCGCCCTGATAATAAAAAAATCCTTGACAAATTATATACCAAAACCTTCCTAAACAATCAATTTGTCTTCTGGTGAAAACCGCATGAATATCCGTTCAGTAGTTTTTGAGTTTATCGCGAACAGACAGACAGACAGACGCGGTAGAGGACTTTGTTTTATACTATGTAATGAAATGCAATCTCGATTTTGAGATATAAACCAATGTTATGTTTCAAATGTAGAACTTCGATATATATTTTTTTGTTTTATAAAATCGGTTAAAATTTCGCAAATAATTATTATCCGGTATTTATTTTTACTGACACAGACGATTTGAAAACCGAAATACTAAATCTTAATAGATATTATATATGTTTTAGCATCGAAATTCAAAACTTCTGCACGTCCGCGTGACGAATCACCAAATAGCAAGAAAGCAAGAAAGAAGAGTGTTAAAGAAGATAAAGCAGAGCGAAGGAAAAACAAAACGAAGAAACACGTTAAAAAGCGACGTGATAAAGGTTTTGCAAGAAAATAGACTTTATTACTATGCGTATTAAGATTAAGATGGACCGTAAGAAAAAATATTTTTTATTAAAAAAAATATATATATATATTTACCAAGAAATGTATATTTTTGAAACCCTATTATGTATTTAATCAGCACTCATAAACTGAACTACCGATAAGTAATATGATTCAATTAATTATGTCAGTGTGTTGGACATATTTTGTCTCGTTTCTTTATCCTAAGTAGAACAATACATTCGTCGATTCCAAAATATTGTTGTTTTTCTATCAAATCAAATGTATAGGAATCTCTATAACGTTCATCCCTTCAGCCTACAATTACCCACCTCTGTCATCTGTGCAAATGTGTCTATTTCATACCAACTAATAACAGATTTTAATCCTTACTAATATTAAAGTGCGAATGTGAGTCTGTTACGCTTTCACGTCTTAAATACACAACCGATCATGATATTTTGCATACACGTAGTCAAAGGTAGGTAAAAAAAAAGTATTGTACCCGAGTAATGGGTCAAATTTACATGAACGCGGGCGAAACCGCGAGCGAAAGCTAGCTAAAATAGAATATATTCAGTCGAGTTCAAGTTTCTTACCGGTTCTTCTCGATGAGTGGGTTGTTTTCCGAATCTATGGTAGTCTTGGTGTTCATAAGGACCTTCTTAGGGCCTAAATTGTATAAAGTATTTTTGATTTTGGCATTGTACGTGGAATAGTGCTGAGCCATGCACCGACTTAACTCTAATATCGATGTCAGTACGTATATGTATACTGCAGTGTCTTCATATCACCTAGCCCAATGCCTGTGTAATCCATCTATATAAATAAAAAGGTAGAGCTCGCACATTGTTCGCACATCACGGAATAATTACTGGATAGATTTATATAAAAGATATATTTTTTTGTTTAGTTTTTATTCTTAAACATATCTAAAATCTCTAAAAAAATAATTATCATGATATCTTCATTAAATAGAAAAGTATTCAAGTTTTAAGAGACTACGATTTTCACAATAATACACTTTCAGAGATTTGTGAAGTGGAGCAAGCGGTGTTGTGTGCATGTGCAGGAGAGAGTAAGTAAACGGATGATTTTATTTTCAATTTATTTTATGTTTTTCTACTACGAACACAGACGAAGTCGTGGGTGTGAGCTAGTAAGCAAAAATTATCTAATATTCGGGAAGGTATTTAAAAATTTAAAGTTTAAGGCCAAAAATGAGAACACAAATAAATATGTTTAACAATTTATTTTAAAATTAATTTATGGTTATCCATACAGAAATATCTTTGTAAACATGCCTCGAACTTCTCATATAGACCAGGGTCGGTAAATTTTAAAACTAAAAAAATAGTAGGATGAAACGCACCTGAAAAGGAAGACAATATAACAAATATGAAAGGAAAAATGATTTACGAGCAATCTGAGGTCGGAAAGTGGAAGGGTAAAAACAGTTTATCTCGATTTCCGGCAAAACTACAAGCCCTATGAAAAAAAGTGAAATGGCAAAGTTGTAGGTAATAAAAAGATCTACAACTTTTCTATTTACACTTTTTTCACATAACCTCAAAATTGATGTAAAAATTTCAAATGTCCAAGTTTTTGGTTTTTTATATTTATCTTTTACAAAAATAAAATTTTTGCAATTTGCATTTTCTGAGAAACATTATTACCATCATTACCATAGTAATGTATTTTTTTCATAGGACTTGTAGTTTTGTCGGAAATCGAGATAAACCGTTTTTTACCCTTAAAAACTCACCCCTTCCACATCCTGAACTCAGATCGCCTGTAAATTATGTTTCCTTTCATTTTTGTTATATTCTCTTTTTCCATTGGGTTGCATCCTACTATTATTATTATTTTCACTTTTTATCATTTTTCAAGGCTTTAGCCCTGGTTTAATATAAGTGTTTAACAATTTAACGTCATGTTTTGAGTAATCTGGAAAATGAATGATAGGGAGAGAGACAAACGTTGAGATCTGTAACACATTATTTTCTATTGAATCGTAGTGACTATCGCGCATTTTTAAAACTTATCCCGTGTTGTGTTTATTAACATTGTTAATATGTACTCGAATAACGCCGAAAACTGATGTTTGCAATTTGTTTGTTCATTTTTGCATGTCATCTCATTCTCTTAAAAATCAAAATCAATCAAAATCAATCAAAAGTTTCACTTCTACCGCGTGTAAACTTTTTTTGAACACAAAACTTTTTGAAGTAAAACTTCTTTACGCGCAATTAAGAGGCAATTGGACGACAATGCAACAGAAGTCCGTTACGGCAATATGTCATGTTCCTGTACCATCCGGTATATGTTTGATTTTGTCAATAAATAGTTTACACACAAATCAATCAAAACATTTTGAAAAAAAAAAATAATAATACTAAATTCAATAATAATAAAAATCATACAATAGAAATAATTATGTATATACAGGCGCGCGACCGTGCTGCCATCTGGTTTCAGTGTAAGTAAGTAACAAATTAAATCAAAGCTTCATCATCTGTAGTTACTATTGTTACATCATCAATAAATGCCTTTCCAAATTTTCATATGAGTTATTTATTTTTTCTTAATCGCCATCTCTTATAACGCCAAAGGTTACACGCACTCATTTTTTTTAAATCTATTCCGGGGCACTCCGACCGATTGTATATCCATTTCATCGTGAGGAATGTTCCTTACATTCCATTCTAACAAACAATCGAAAATGTAATATTTAAGTGTCAATCATTGATATACAAAAACCCAAGATGCACACTTAACGTCTCACAGACGGCACACAAAAATGAATGCATAATTTTGGATTATGCAGTCATTTCAATAGTCTCACGCCGCTTGCGTCCTTGTAAAAACAACTTTAAATCATTCAGGTAAAGCTGAATTTGCGAAATAATAAGTTTAACGCATAACTATAACCAGGTATGTATATTGGGAAGTTTACAGCGCTACTTTTATTCGAGACTGTGCGTCTTGGGTTTTTGTATGTCAATGGTGTCAATATACTTATGTGTCATTCATTTTTTATCTACGTAAATTACAAAAATAAGTATAAATTCTGCGTGGAAGCAAATAAACGAGGCTTTCATATAACTTTCTTTAATAAAAATACACACTCTGTAAACTACTACATTTCCACATTAATAATGTAACAATTTTGTACAATATTAGATATATAAATTTACCTTTACCTTAGCTATATGCTTTAGCTATATGCTTTTAGCACCTTACGTGCGTACGTACTTTTAGTACTTGCGTGATTGTGTTTATATTTATAAAGCTCTCCGTGAACATAATCGGTGTTATTACAAAAAAGATAGATACTTGGTTTAAAAAGGCTCGGAATTAAATGCACCGCGCTCGCCCGAGGCGAGTCTAACCTAACGTAACCAAAGCGAGACAAAAGAGCAAGATGGCGAACATTCAGCGACCGCGGTGCATTTAATTCGAAACCTTTTTAAGGCAAGTTTTCAATACGTATTTAACTATTTTGTAATAACACCGAAAATATTTACAATGATTTTAAAAGAGATTAATAACGTGCATTTACGTTTATGCACCGATTGTAGTACCGAGTGCAACGATTATAGTAATCAAATTGTAACGAATACATAAGCGACATTCCTATCTGAAGTATTTCGTTTGTTACAATTTTTTTTTATAAATATTTAATTTAAAAAAATTACATTCTTATTGTATTGTATGAAAAGTTAAGAACAATTTGTTTTAAAATTAATTCAGTAATAATTTTTAAGGTTCCCCTTTTAATCATAGGAATACACTTTTGGCGAATTTGGCCTAATAATTTATGGGCGATAGATACTTCTGCTTTTATCATTATGGGCTAGGTCCATGATCTACAATCTAGATTTCCGATATTCACTGCGTGAGATATCGAATGGAACACACTAAAAGATATTTAAGAAGATAGAAAGCTATCAGACTTTCAAACATAACCTTAAGTATGGTCTCTAATATAATAAACTTAACCTAATTAAAGTACATACCACATGCCATTTGTCTTATGTTTTTAATAACTGAGATATGCCTCTTAATGTTATATCACGTTTCTTTTCCATACAACACAGCCTGACCGCCATTTTGTTATGTCAAACTGACACTTCTCTAAATACGGTATAATCTATATCACATTATTTCTTATTAGAACGGTTATATAGCTGTATCCAAGAATATTAACACAATATTGATTAAGAGTTTAAATATTGAGATTCTTATCAGAAGTTTTTGGTACTTAGTTACAATAATAGCGTTATTTGTAACGGTTCACGTCGCAAATCGCCGTCTCAATCCAATGTAACAAATTAACCTCGATATAAACATAATGCTCAACATTATTAAAATTTCCATCCAAACAGAAGTATTTTCGATATCCAGATATTTCAATAAAACTTCAGGTTTTGCGAAATGGCAATACATCTCGTCGCACTCCAATGGCTTCCGTTCGAAGCCGAATACAGTCAGAACCATAGCGACTACACCGCATCGTATGAACGATGTTTTCATTAAAATATTCATCAATAATGGAATTTCGTGAGCGAAGTCAAACCCGTAGATAGCCAATCCGAGAAATGGAGCGATCGAGGACGGACCGATTGCACAGCCATTCTGTAAAAGAAGAATATGAATTTCCATTTAAAAAATTACATACTACAACAGTCGATGAGAATTTGGTAGGTGGTAGAGCCACGCTGAAGCTATTATTACTGGCTTCAGCATGAATGGGTCGGCTCGACCGGGGTAGTAACACCCTCTCACAGAAAATCGACGTGAAGTAACAGTGCTTGCATTGTTGCGTTTCGTTCGGTCAGTGAGAGCGCCGGAGGCCCACCTCCCCTCCCCTCTCCCCTTCCCTTACTCCCCCTCTCTCCAAGACAGGTTGACAACGCACTTGTGACTCCCCTGGTGTTGCAAGTGTCTATGGACGGTGGTGATCACTTAACATCAGGTGACCCACCTGTCCATTTGCCTCCTATGATATAAAAAAAAAAAAAAAATTAACGAAAATGCAAAGAAACGAATGTTCCCGAACGAATTTAAATTTGATATTCGTAAATGGATCTTTTTTAAATAGCGACTCAATATCATCATCACATCAGCTCGTAAGAGACCGATTGCAGAAACATAGGCTTATAACCGAAGGAAGGTATGGGCATAATCATCACACCAGGCCACAGTGTATTGACGATTCACAGTTCCATATCTCCTTACATACGATGATATAAAAAAACCTTTCTCAGGTTTAGGTTTCCTCACAAGAAACTCAATCGGGTTCATCTTTTTAACAAATATATGTTTCCAATACATTACACGTTACAAACGTTTTTAATGGATGCACAGAGAGGGGTGAACGCCAGACATCACCATCGTTCACTATAACTTAACACTATAATAGCCTTTTGACACCAAAACCCGCTTGACATGGCGCTTAAACTTACAGTCCGGCAAATTGGTAATATACTTTGGGACTTTGTTGTAAAACCTAACACTATTACCTAAAAAAACTAATACTGGTTTTATTGAGTCTAAAACATGGGACGACCAGTTTGTTACAGTTTCTAGTATAAGTATATAGATCATGTACCTTTTTACAAAACCCAGTTTTGCAAAGTTTTACGGACATACAATAAATTATCAAGAATGTATTGGGAGGGTAGATCATAAGTATTCTGTGATAAGTTAGAAGTTAAAGCCAAAAATGTAAAGTAATATACTTACTGTTACACTGCACATAGACCCGATAGCTAATCCTATGCCTTCAGCAACGAGCGATACGATGTTCCCAATAAGACAGAATGTTGCAAACCTCGGTACACTGAATGGTATACCAGCCATAAAATATACAATACTGCAGAATAGTATATTTAAGGTAACTTGTATAGGCAGCTTTGATATTGTCAAAGCCGCGTAGTACGGAGTTAAACTGTACCAACAGTTAAAATGTTCCTTTTTTACCAGTTTTACTTCTTGTGGATCTGAAAAATGTATTACAATCAAATTAATATTACATCGTTAATTGGTTTTGCAAAACATTTTGATCATTTTTAATCAATAATTTCGAAAATATAACATTACAAAATACATTAATTTTAAGGGCAAAGGAATATAATACAATTAAATCGCGAACGAAAGTAAGTGTCTCTAATTTACAATGATATAATTAAATTCTTATTAAAACCAAAGATATAACACTTACAAATTAAAACTGGGACCATTATTTGAGTGTATGCAAAGAATATCACTAGACCGACGCACAATTTCAAGTGATTAAACATCTGCGATCCATCATTGGCCATGTTGAGGAAACATAATCCTATTAAAATTCCGCACATTATGTGATGAATTAACTGAATCCAGATACCTAAAAAGCGAATAGATACGAAAATATTAGCATCTTACAACATAAGTATTATTATATAAGACTATATATATACACATATTTCAAATGGAGAAGTACATCCATTTTTTAAAGAGATGTCGTGAAAGGAAACTTGATTTTAATTATTGTCCGGGAAATCGGTAATATGCTTTGTGACATAATTGTACCTAGTCGCGTCATACATTCCACAATGATATTATAACTATAGATACGCCATAAGCGCTTCGACAGAGTCTTTTTAAAACTTGGCTAGCTAGCTTCTTTTTAACGACTACCCTGTCAATCCGCTCGTATCTAAGCAACATACTCGTATAAGTATTTCTTTTTCACCACCGATATTGAAAATATGCCATCTTACTTCCACATTTTATCTAAGACAGTTTACGTATGTGTGCGTTTTCGTTCCATTTGTTTTATCAAAATATCATGTAGGTAACGTATTTGGGTACATAGGACTTTTAATGTCGTAATTAAAACAACGACATGAGTTATTCACCGCAGCATACACAACGTATATATCTGTACCAGTCACTACTTTAGTCTGGAATGCTTTCAGAGAATCCAAATTACTCTGGCTTTGTCCTTCAAATATTGCGATATCATTTATAGTGCAATGGGATTAAGCTATGACTGGAGAAGGACCATTCGTCGTACCTGATGAACTCAATTTCACGGATGATAAAACCAGAGTAGGTATTGCAATTTTAGTAGCCAAAGCTCTGAATCTTGCTAGAAAACTAAGTTTCGGATTTCGAACATTACTTTGCAAAGAGGTGTCATTACGTTTTTTTTTTATATTTTATCGGAGGCAAAGGAACAGACGGGTCACCCGATGGTAAGTGATTACCGTCGTCCATAGACACTAGCAACAACGGGGGAGTCACAAGTGCGTTATCGGCGAAAGAATTCTAATTTCATACACAACAGTTCTAGAAACATTATGTTCTCAGAAAAACATCTCAGCTAAGCCTAAAATTAAATGATGAGAAATAACGCCTATGCTATCTAGCATCCGAAAATCTTATGGGGATACTTCTGTTTCAGCTCCACTGCTTTGTGCATACATTTTGTTTATTGTAACTATCTTCGATTTCAAACTTTCTTGTCTTAAAAAAACGATTTGACAGTATTTAAAAAATAATGAAAATTAAGTAAAATTTTGTCGATCATTAATTTTTAGTTTTTGCTCGTAGTGCTGCTCAACTTGCAGCTAACATTGTTTCTTACAGGTGAGATTTCATTGGTTTTGCGTCCGCACTGCTTTAATGATCGCTGATGCCTTCATTGTACGATTTTGAAAGCTCCTTTTAGAGTCCTCTGAGCTCGAATCTTCACTAAATTGTTTAATAGTACGATAAAAAGACCTCACAGTAATTTTCAAATTTTGCAGAAATTTAAAAATCTCGGTAAGTGCGTAAGCGTAACGGTGCAGCACAATTACCGCGACTTTATCCTTCCTTTTACGTTCACTTTATTTTTTTAATGTGACAAAATCGATTTATTTTTAGAAGTGAAACTTCTAATGCGACTTCCTAGAAGGTTGCGTTAAACGCTTAACGCTACCATGGAGGGGGCATGAAAGCACTGTTGCGTTAAACGTTCAATAAATAGAGAAATTCGAGAAAAATAATCAAACATTTCGTATCTTTACTTATCATAATCCCATTGTAAATGTTATAGATTTGGATATTTCTCCACTCGAAAATGATAATTAAAAGATGCGATCAATTGTAAATTGTAAGCAATGTTAATAAAGTTTGTCTTAAAGAAACAATATGATTACACTAAAAATAAATTTCTACCGCTTCCTATTTTCATTTCCTCATTACGAAGCTTCACTTCTTCCACGCGGAGGGACTTCACGCACTATTTTTATTTTTATTTATTATAAAAGCCTTTTCTGTAATCGTATATTACATTGTTAAGGATGTACTGAGAGGGTAAAGTTGCGATATTATAAGTACTCCTGAAACTTTATCTTTACTGGTTCATGAGGTTCCATATTATAATGATAGATAAATACTATCTTACCTTGCCTATTTCTTGATATCTGGAGTAGCATCCTTTTTAGTAAAACGAAGAATTGTTCACAGTATGAAGTGGCGTACGCTAAGGTATCTGTAGACTTTTGCACCTTCATCCAAGCAAATGATGAGTTTATATGCGATAACTGACTTGAGAGTGAACTGACGGACGCTCTCAAATGATCATAATCTGGCACAGTATACGTACAATGCTCATTCAGGAGCATTATTTGTGTCTCTTGACTATCCTCTTGTGTTTGATAACATATTTTGAGTTGCATATTGTTCAGTGGTTCACCGTATTGTTGCAAGTTGGCAAATTTATAAATTTTACCGTTACGTATTTCTTTTGATAGTAGCTTTGTGTTTTCTATATTTTCTGTTACCTCTATTACTGTAATGATAAAACAGATATATGTGTTAATACATTAATTATAAATACAGTATGTTACGTAATGGATCTACAAAAGCCCATTACAAATACCATATTGTAAGGTTTCTCTCGTGACCTCCTTTTCAGCGCGTAATGGAATTATAATAGAAAAAGTAACAACAAAGATACCTATATATTTTTAGAATTAGATAGGTATTTACTTTTTTAGATTCGCTGAATAAGTATAAAACACTACAAAAGAAATCCTCGCAGAAGAAATCTGTGAACAGATAATAGAATACCAAACTTAAGGGGGATATTTATTCCACGCAATAAAAAAAAATTCATTCCGTAAAGCAGCTCACAGGTAATTGATGGATCTTAAGAGAATCCGATTTATTAAAGCTATTTTTTATTAATGAAACAATTGTAAGCAAATAGACGCATTAACTTTATAAATACTCATCCTTCGAACTCATATCACTAATTTTCACGAGAAAACTTGCTAACAGTTTAAACTTCATGTATATTTAAGTCAACCGACGTTCTTTCTTTCATAAACATTACATATATGTAAAATTACATATTTACTATATAATACATAATGGTATCTATAAAAGAGGATGCACTCACTAAAATCAGCTGGATTATGGTGTCGTGGGCACGGCAGACCAACGCTTGTTAGATAAGGAACCATAGCTCGTGTGTCCCCGTGATAAATGCAAAGACCATTAGCTATAACGTAAACCTGAAATGAAATAAAACATCTATAAATATGATTTAATTTTGTTTTACCTCTATGTCTCGCTTATAGCAAAGAGGTATCTCATGATTAGATTTTATTTTAAGAAGTTATCGAGAAGTTTTACATATCACATGGGAAAACTAGAACCTCCCAACTGCAATTTATCGCTAGTACAAATTTAACCTGTATTTTCCACAGCATTTTGGCGAATCCTATCCACATAATGTCAATATGGTGGAAGACCTAAGAGTGCTACTCATTGTAAACTCTCCTGATTCGGCTTTAGAAAAGATAGGGTACAATTGCAGTAATATATACTGCTGAATGAATGCCCCTAAAAGAATAAATATAATCAGTAAAATAAATATATAAGTGTGTGTACGCTGTGCGGTCAAAGGAACCGCGTGAACAACAAATTTCTTTACTCTTTTTCTTCAACTCTGAATTTTATTCGATATGGAAGTTTAGATTGTATATACCTATACCTATATTTCCGTCACGTAAGAAAAAACCGTTATAGCTCCTTCATCTAAATCCCTGTCTGTGTAATCTTCTTTTTTTATGTTGCATTGTTTTATAAATTGGTAGTGAGGAAACAAATCAAAAAGTTTCATTTCATATTTTACGGAAATATTCATCATCATCATCATAAGCCTGTAAGAGACCCACTGCAGGGCCATAGGCCTCTACCCGAAGGAAGGTATGGGCCTAATCACCATGCCAATACCTTCCGCCCACGACGTATTGGCGATTTCAAACTGAGAAATCCACAGTTTTATAGACTTCCTACATACAGTAGTACTACAAGAACATTTCTCAGGTTCAGGTTTCCTCACGATGTTTTCCTTCACCGTCAGCCGATAGTGTTACCAATTTAAATTCGTAAATGTAGGTACGCGAATTCCGAAAAATTCGTTGGTACATGTTGGGGTTCGAATCTGCGGAGATCGAAATAATATTCCACCGGTCAAACCACTAGGCCACCACGACTTCATTATCAATTGTAGTGTATGCGGTAAAGCATACATACGCTGTCTCGTGTGTTCTCGTCTTGGTAAGCAAATAGCAAATGTCATTGTCATGAGAGCCGTGGGCGCGTGTGGACGATTATGCTATATTTGCTAATACGTGAGCATTGTCTAGCCAGTGTCGAGCACAAAGGATACCATACATCAATCATTTACCAAAATGAGATATACTTATAATAGTCAACTATTCATTATATAAATGCTAAATAAATAAAGCAAATAAAAATAGGTTTCAATTAAATTTCCACGTGGTCAATATTAACTGTTATAGAATTGGCAGGGCACGATGCTCGTCTACTGGAATTTCAACACTCGCACGCACACGTACTAATATATAATAGAAAGAGAAAGAAACAGAACACAGTACGAAAGTCACATGGAGAGGACATAACGTTTATTCCCTACGTGACGATTTCTGCCGGTCAACTGCTACCGCAAGCTGTGCTAAGGAACTACGTTCCTATAACTACATACAAATCATAGTGGCATTGACTTTATTGATATTAACGGTATTAACACATGGGCAAGGAATATGACCGTTGATTAATTGCTGTAAAACGTGCCCACATACAAACAACTCGATACTGATGTGCCATATTATCCAAATCAATTTCTCATCCCGTTTCTCCTAAGAATTAATTTGGAACGCGTCGTGTGCATATTTATGTACGTTGCATACCACACAATTCAAATCGAAACATGTTAGCGTATCGTTGTTATTTCGTGTCAGAAATAACTCGCGGTCAAACCTAACAAAGGTTCCATCATATTGTGGTTTTCAAAAGTAGTGTGAGCCATGACATACAAAGATAGGTGGTACTGGGTATAAGCGAAACATGGGGCTTATAACGTTATGCATGTTTTCAATTGAAAACTATAGATCCATCGGTAAAATAATAAGTATATACATTCGTCACTTCAAAAATTCGAGAATTAAAATATAGACAGTAATCTGAATAAACATATCAGAGCATAAAGTTAGCTAAAAAAAATTGCTTTGCAACATTTCGTTCTAACCATTGACATATAAAAACCCAAGACATACATTCTCGAATAAAAGTAGCGCTCAAAGCCGGTCGCAAAAGTCTACAATATACATACGTGGTTATAGTTATGCGATTAACATATGATTTTGCAAATTCAACCTTACATGAATGATTTAAAGTTGATTTTACAAGGATGCAAGCGACGCGAGCCTATTTGAAATCACTGCATAATCCAAAATTATGCACTCATTTCTGTGTCCCGGCTGTGAGACGTTAAGTGTGCATCTTGGGTTTTTGTAATCAATGGCTGTAACGCATACCCTTTCAGTCAAAAGAATAAAAAAAAACATTATCAATATATAGATAGCGTTACAGAAACCATTTGTAATTTTTCACTATACTAATTCAATTAAAATATCATTAACAAATAGATAAATACTAAAGAAGGGACCAAAATTATTAATAACTTGTGGTCACCTATCCCTTTATTCGCTTTAAGGACGCACTCTCAATTTTTCGCGGTTCAGTTTTGGCATCGAGTCCTACTAGACACGTACAGCTCACGCACACTGACACAACAACTGATAAGTGGGGGATTATAGCGCACTTTAAACGACTTTTATACTTTTATAAAAAATATTACAATATTCTCTTATTATTCATGTTCTACTTTTTGTTATATTTGATACTATAGTACTAAAATAAATTATAGTTTCTCAAGGTCATACTACGTCAACAACAGTATAACTAAACCTAAATATGTATACGTAATAGACACAAACATCGAATTTGTGCTTAAATATTTAAACCCTTAGTGCCCGATCAAGGTATAATTTCTCAACATTCTTATGAAGAGTAGTATTGTGGTAACTGGATCATAGTCTAGATAATAGCTAGAAACATCAAGTTTGTACTTAGATGTTTAGTCTCCCAGTATAGGAGCAAGGTTTCAATTTTTTAAAGTTTGATGAAGATGGTATTTATAATAACTGAATCTTAGTATAGATAATAGTTAGTAACATCGAGTTTGCACTCAAAGGCTTAGTGTCATAGAGTCAGCTAAATGTTTTATATCTTAAGGACCAGATGAGAGCTATTTCGTGACATAAGAATTTTAATATCGATAATAACTAGAAACCGTTTGCGCTCTGAGATTGAGTCTTGTTGTATCAGATGAGAGTATCATTTCTCATAGACCAAGTGAGTAGCTGTATCATGATAACAGAATTTTAGTACCGATAATCGCTAGAAACATCAACTTTGCAATCAGAGGTCTAGTCACATAGAGTCAGATCAACGTTTCATTTTATGGAAAACTGTATCACTGAACTTTAGTATTGATAGTAGCTACAAACATCCGGTTTGGGTTCAGATATTTAGTCTCACAGTATCGTATGAAAGTTTCATTTCTCATGGGCTAGATGCGTATCTTTGTCGTGATAACAAAATTTTTGTTTAGTATAGAGTAGCTAGAAATATAGAGTTTACGCTAGAAAATATCATAGTGTCTGATTAACGTTTAATTCCTCATGGGCTAGGTGAGTAACTATATCATGATAACTGAATTTTAGTATATGTAGATATTAACTACAAACATTGAGTATGCGTTCAGAGATTTAGATAGGAGAATTTTTAAATTAGCGTTTGCTTCTATATCAAAAATATTTTTTTTATGTCATAGCAGGCAAACGAACAGGTGGGTCACCTGATGTTAAGTGATCACCACTGTCTATAGATACTAACAACACCAGAGGAGTCGAAAGTGCGTTGTCAACCTGCGTTTGGGGGAAAGGGAGGGAGGGGAGGAGAGGTAGGCCTCCGGCGCTCTCACTGACCGAACGAAACGCAACAATGTAAGCACTGTTACTTCACGTCAATTTTCTATGAGAGGGTGGTATTACCCCGGGCGAGCTGACCTATTCATGCTGAAACTTCAGAATGACTCTACCACCTACACACAACACACAAATAATTCTGTGAACAACATACTACAAAACACCTGAATTGTAAGTTGTAATAGCTGTAGCACAACGGGCAGCATGTGATGGTCTTTGTGTAAAACGAACCCTAATTCCACCGACAAACTTTGCATCTCTAGCTTTGATAGACTTTTGACCAAATAATTCATTTCATTATATACAAGACTTGAGAGACCATCTTCTGATAAACAATAAGCATACTCGATTCTTTTAAAAGATTACATTTGTTTGTAAATGCTGCTGCGTATTTATGATATCATTGTAGATATTTTGAATAGAATAATAAAATATAATAAAGAGAATGCAAATACGACGTATCTATTTCTACCCATGAAGGAGCTCCCTAGCCGTTTCTGAGAGTCCATTATGAGGTCATTTTGTTATTACTTAACGAAAGGAGTACAAACAAGACATACCTGTCTCTACCCATCATCATCAGATCACTTTGTTAAGTCCTGCGGTAAGCTCTTGTTATTACTAACAAAAGGACTACAAAGACGAAATATGTATTTCTACCCGTCAAGAAGTTCCATAACAGTACCTCAGATCCATCTACAGTCAAAACGTAAAAAAAACTAACGTAATAAAAACCAAACTTAGAGTTTTTGTTTCAACCTAATTACAATGTCTCTTACTACTAGAAATATAAACCACTATAAAAAATTGGTTAGTTTTTTAAAATGATCAAAACGTTTTGTGAAGTGTATACGTATTTCTACAGCGATGTTTTTTTTTTGCTAATCGAGTGCAAAGCGACGTATACCTCCACTCGCTACGGCGCTTGAGCGCGGTCTGGCGCGACGTGAATCTTTCTTCTATAGTTTTGTTTACGTCGAATATAAATAAAGAAATAAATTGGACCTTATTCCGTAGGAGTTAAGGTCTTCGTAACTGACTGAAATTGAGATATTTTGTGTACAACTAAATAATTTTTTTCTCAGATTAGTGTAGATAACTTGGGTTTTATTTTATGTGATTTAAGTTTGACTATATGTAGCATAAGCAGGTATTTTTTTTATTAAGAAAAACGTAAATTTACTGAGATTTTCATACCGAAAGTTTAAGGCTGTTTTGCGCGAAGGGACTACGGAGAATTGATTTTTTTTTAATGGAAACCCATTAATTTTAAAAAACAATCATTTGAACATCATTGTTAAAGGTTCAATGTAACTGTAGTTAGTCATTATGTTTACCAAAGTTCAATAGTTTTGTTGTAATTCTTACCGAAAAACAGTGAAAATGGACCTTTTTTGAGAGCGCGTCCGTAAGTACAATAAAAAAATAATAACAATGCGTTTTTCTGGAAGAGCGTAGCTTTTTATCATATATTTTCAATATCGGATCAGTAGTTGAACAATGAACAATGAATAATGTATAAACACACTTTACATCATAGATACTCTATAGACATGACTGCAAAATAATGGTGCATCCAATTATTATGATTGCACAAATAAATGATCACAACAGATATATTCCAAATAACAAGGATAATTGATAAGACATTTGTTATAACCGTAGTGTTATTTGAGAGTAATTTACAAAATCGTTGCAATATCACGACTTCCACGTCAATGCCAATGTAATAATTTAAATTTAATATTCAATATAATAATAGTACATTAGTTACATCTAAAAATAAGTTTACAGAGTTTACAGTTACTCGGACTGAATTATTACTAACTCTATAAATCATTACATAGTATAAAACAAAGTCCCCTACCGCGTCTGTCTGTCTGTCTGTTCGCGATAAACTCAAAAACAACTGTACGGATTTTCAAGCGGTTTTTACCAGTAGATAAAGTGATTCATGAGGAACGTTTTGGTATATAATTTGTCAAAAATTTGTTTATAATCAGGACGGGACAACGTCTGCCGGGCCCGCTAGTATTTATATAAATACTATAATAGCAACATCTATAAACACAAATTACGAGTAAACCTTAGTTTACTCGTATTACACACGCAGCCAACGATGTTATAATTAAAAAGCTGTAGATTAGGGTGGGCCAAAAAAAACTTTTAATTTTTTTTTAGCTACCACGAAATTATCGTCCAAGATGACGAAAAAAAAATTCTGGTAAAGTTTGAGCTTTTAATATTAATTTTCAGAGGTGTCACATCATGATTTTCGATTTCCCATTTAAATTACACGGGATTTTTTTTTGATAATTTCGTGGTAGCTAAAAAAAAAATTAAAAGTTTTTTTGGCCCACCTTACTGTAGATACGTTACCTACATGGTATTTTGACAAAACAAGTAGCACGATAACACACACATACGTAAAGTAATATTGTAACGCCACATTGTCTTAGATAAAATGTCGAAGTAAGATGGCATATTCTCAATATCGGTGGTGAAAAAGAAATAGTTATATGTTGCGTAGAAACGGGCGTATTGACGGGGCAGCCGTCAAAAATAAGCTAATTAGCCAAGTTTTAACAAAGCGCTGTTGAAGCGCTTATGACGTGTAGATACGCTTTTTAGTTATAATATCATTGCACGCAACTCGAGATTTAAGTGTATAAATAGTGTGTGAAATTGAACATATGGCGATATAATAATAGTTCTTTACCTGTGAAATTGCCGTTCTGCAGTACTGGCCATTTCAAATCAAAATAATTTTCATTTGGCTAAGAATTCTAATTTCAAATTAATTTTATTTTAAAAACATGGAATACTTTTTCCAAAAGTAGTCATTTGTTTATTGATTAGTGTTACATTTTCATCGCATTTCAATCCTTTTTGTCATCATGGATACGTAAAAAATTCGAGTAATTATGGAATATGAGTACCGTCGTGGCAGCAACGCGGCACAAGCGGCACGCAACATCAACGACGTTTACGGAGCTAACACTACAAACCAACGCACCACCTGTTATTGGTTTGCTCGCTTCCGTTCTGGGAATTTCGACCTGAAAAATGAACCTCGCGGTCGTCCGAAGACTTTGGTCGACAATGAGGAATTAAAGGCGATTGTGGAAGCTGATGATACACAATCTACGGCTGAATTAGCAGCAGCTTTCGACGTTAGCGTCAAAACAATATTGGTCCATTTGCGTCAAATTGGCAAGGTAAAAAAGCTTGACAAATGGGTGCCCCACGAACTCAATGATCGCCAGCGCGAAGTACGTGTCGAGACGTGCCTTGCACTGCTCAACAGACACACAAATGAAGAAATTTTGAACCGCATTGTTACCTCCGATGAAAAATGGTTTCTATTTGATAACCGCAAGCGCTCAGCAAGTTGGTTGGATCCTGGTTCAGCACCTAAACAATGCCCTAAACGAAAACTTACCCCTAGAAAAGTGATGGTCACTGTTTGGTGGTCTAGCGCCGGTGTGATTCATCACAGCTTCTTACCAAACGGGGTGAGCATTACTGCAGATGTGTACTGTGAAGAACTGAACACAATGATGGAAAAGCTGGCACATCTCCAACCAGCATTGGTCAATCGCTCGTCTCCGCTGCTCCTGCACGACAACGCGCGACCTCATACTGCACAGCAGACGGTCTCCAAGTTGCAAGAACTGGGGTTGAAAGTTCTGCGTCATCCGCCCTACTCACCAGCCCTTGCGCCTACAGACTACTACTTTTTTCAGAATTTGGATAACTCCTTGGCGGGAAAAAAATTCAATACCCGAAGTACAAAATGCCTTTGAAGAATTTGTTGCCTCCCGTCCAGCTGATTTCTTTAAGGAGGGCATCAATAAACTGCCACTGCGTTGGCAAAGATGCATTGATTGCATGGGTGATTGCTTCGATTAATACAAATAAAAAATACATGAAAAAAATTCGTTTAAATTTTATCATACAAAACAGCAATTTCATAGCTTATCTATTTTTAGTATTTTTTCGAGAAGAATGACATTTACGATCAATGATCAATATTGATATATCAGTAAAAATAACGGTTTTTAAATCAATTCCTTTAGATACCTTTTTAATTCGATTAAGAAAATTTAATTGTCGATCATAAATTTCTTAGGTAATTCTTTTAAATATTATAATTTTAGTCGTCTCTAAAGCGTAAAATGTATATTTATAAGGGATCCGTGTATAAAAAATTCTGTTTGTATAGTACCTAATTTACATTTCAAACAAATAAAATACTATATAAACAATAGATACCAATAGTTTTTTGCAGGCTTAAATAATTTTAAAATTTGAATTGCCGCTAGTGAATTACAAATTTCGTTTTTGTTTATAACACTGACGAACGTACTATCGATAATTTATGTATTTTTTTATATATATCATAGGAGACAAACGGACAGGTGGGTAACCTGATGTTAAGTGATCACCACCGTCCATAGACACTTGCAACACCAGAAGAGTCGCAAGTGCGTTGCCACCCTGTGTGGCCCCGGGGAGGGGAGGTGGTCCTCCGGCGCTCTCACTGACCGAACGAAACGCAACAATGCAAGCACTGTTACTTCACGTCGGTTTTCTGTGAAAGGGTGGTTGTACCCCGGGCGAGCCGATCCATTCATGCTCAAGCCAGTAATAGCTTCAGCGTGGTTCTACCACCTCTATAATGATATTAGAATGAAAATATAACACAAACCAATCTCAATACAAAATATCTATACGCTTTCCGTGACGTTTCGGAGTATAGGTATTATATATCATAGGTAGTTAATTGAATTCGTATTTAAAAAAAAACTATGAAATTAGCGTTTCATTAAAGTATATAATCTACCTGATCGAAAAACTCCAATAATGAAGCTGCCGGCTGATGAATAGTGCACACAACAGTCCTCCCTTGTCTCGCTAACTGTTTCAATAACTTGACACACTGGGTTGTAGTGACTGTGTCCAAACCGCTGGTCGGCTCGTCCAAGAAGAACGCTGGAGGGTTGTTAACAAGCTCCAACGCTATTGACAACCTTTCCGTGTAAAAACAAAAAAACAAAATTTATTAAAAAGAAATATAGCGCATACTATACTACTCAGATACATTACTAGCTATTTTCATTCTATCTTATCTACCAGGGTTCATATGATCCGAATTTTGGTTATATAGTTCGGTTATATGAAATCTATACCAGGTGAAAGGTTGGGCACTCGCAGTATGATATGACACTTCATGGCCACATTTACCACATAAAATAATAATATCAGAATAAATACTAATAGACAACAAAGAGAGCCTTAGGTAAAGTTTGCTCTTAGAACTTCAAAAGTATGGCTAATAACTTAAATAAATCTAGATTGAATGACCAGTAATAAAAACCTGCGAGCGGCAACTCGGAGTTAATAACTTTCGATAATAAAACGGACAATAAACCCTTTTGTTTGTTTTAACTTCGAAAAATTATCCTTTGTTAATTGGTTGGCTACATTTTCAATTCACTTTCATTTCAGCCGGCGGTCATTGACACTGTGCTTTAACATAGACGTTTAGAGGATTAAGTATAATTTTTTTATGTTTCTAGATAGTTAGGTCAAACATTAAGCACCTATTGTTTTAATTGATTTAGAACGAAAATCGAGTGCAGAGTGTTCTCCATAAATATTGCTATTGTCTAAACATTCATCTATACTAATATACTAGCGGACCTGGCGGACTTTGTCCTGCCGTGGTAATAAAAAATGAAATCCCTAAAAGCCAACCGCAGCGCCACCTACCGGGTCCAATTGTGAATCTAAACCATTCTCGGATCCACTGAAACACGCACACAAAATTTCATCAAAATCGGTCCAGTCGTTTAGGAGGAGTTCAGTCACATACACACGCACACAAGAAATATATATATTAAGATAAAGCTGAAGAGTTTGTTTGCTTGTTTGTTTGGTTGAACGCTATGATCTCAGGAACTACCAGTCCGATTTGAGAAAACCCCTTCGGTTTTAGATAGCTCATTTATCGAGGAAGGCTTTAGGCTATATATCATCACGCATAGATCAATAGGAGCGGAGCACCAATGAAGAATGTTTCAAAATCGGGCACTTTTTTCCTTTTGAGAGATATCGTTAGCGTTAATATTATATACGTTGCCATGGTAACGTGGTAAGTTTCTATCGGAAAAATTCAAAAGTTTATTTTGTTTTCCTATTCAAAATTTGTTATCAATAGATAACGTAATAACGTATTATAAAAATAAAGTTTGTGTATGTACAATTAAAACAATAAATTTTGATGAATGTATATGGCTACAAATGACCAAAACATTTTTTTTTATATTTTGTCTATATTTTTATATTATTATATTTTGTCTGTTTGTTCCGGGTAATCTTCAAAACGGCTGGACCTATTTTAACGGGAATTTTACTGGCAAATAGCCGAATTTATAGCGGTTGACATATTGTACTTTATATGTCTGCGGCTTTGTCCGCATTGCTATTTCCAAAAATGGTTGGACCGATTTTCACGGGGTGTTCACTGGTAGATAGCAGACCTCATAAAAAGTAATTTAGGTTTTTTTATTCGCCTTCGGCCGCAGTGCAATATTCGTAATGCTTGAACTGATTTTCACGGGGCTTTCATTGGCAGAAAACTCACCTTATAAGAAGTAACTTAGACTATTTTATTTTGTTACTCAAGACTTCGTCCGCAATATTATACTATCTCCTAATCGGTTGGACCGACTTTCACGGGACTTTTACGGGCAGATAACTAGCGAGCTCGGAAGACGTTGTCCCACCCCGATAATAATAAGAAAACCTTGAAAAATTATACTTAAACCTTCCCCATGAATCATTCTATCTACTGGTGAAAACGGCATAAAAATCCGATCTGTAGTTTTTGATTTTATCGCGAACAGATAAACAGACAGACCAGAGGACTTTGTTTTTAACCGACTTCGAGAAAGGAGGAGGTTACTATGTTCGGTTGTATGAATTTTTTTATGAATGTTAATGTAGTGTTGCACTGCTACCTGTGTATTCGTCCATGTGAAATTGATCAAAAATATGTTACAACCGCGTGAGTCGTGTGCTTTACAGGACTCCAAGAATAATTATTATACATAATTAATAGTCATATATTTGTATGCAATATGAATTATATCATCTTTTTGGCCATCTTGGCGGCCATATTGTTTTATTTACCGCGTTTGCGTCTACATAACTTAGTGATTATAGCGACGTATAAGAATAACTTAAGTATACCAACAATATGAGCATATTACATCTATATAATAAAATATTTAAGACATATTGTTCGATAATGTATAGCTTAAAATTTTCATTATTTTCTTATATAGTGTTAGTGAGCACTGAGTGTGGTATATAGTAGGTTGAAGTTCCAGGTATGTTGCTGATGATAAATCCCATCTCATTCGAGATACTATTAGTATTCATATGTGTAATGTACACGTTACATGTTACAGTAGATGGCGTGCATGTCGTAGTTACAAATGTTTTTGAAAAAGCATTTCTGTAATGTACGCACCTACTTACAATTTTACATTTCTTTAATACATTTAAAAATACACGTGCGGAGCCGCGGGGCACAGCTAGTATGGTATATGTATATACGATGAAAATACAGTTCCTTAGAGTAAGTCTATGTCAAAACTATTGAACGTATTGCCATATGACTATGACCATTTGGTGAGGAATTTTTCGTAAATGATTCTAGGCTATTTTGTGGGTTCGATTCAACCTTTGTCATTTTCTTAATGTCAACGAACGGAACGAGAATCTGTTAGTTGACAAAATATGTAGTAAGACAAACAAGAAGTATTGACCTAATTGTCATATATTATAAAGTTTATGCGAATCTATAAGTACATAGTCTGTATGCCTGTGTATATGTGTGGATGTGATGCGTGTTGTATATGAAATTTATGAACTGGGTATGTATTAATGAGTGAAGAATATATAGTATGAATTTATAGTCATCCTTGTAGCCATTGACATAAAAAAACCCAAGATACACAGTCTCAAATAAAAGTAGCGCTCAAAACCGGACGCAAAAACTCTCTAATACATACGTGGTTATAGTTATGCTATAAACTTATGATATTGCAAATTCAACCTTACTATTTGAAGAAGGGAAGGAATAATACTGTATAAGACTATTTGAAATGACTGTATAATCCAAAATTATGCACTCATTTTTGTGTGCCGGTTGTGAGACGTTAAGTTTGCATCTTGGGTTTTTGTATATCAATGCTTGTAGCAGTGCTTGAAATAGTTACTGCAGGCACAAATGTATATTCCCTTTTTATTGTTACACGCTGTACAGTAAACTATGTAACTACAAACTAGCTTTGGAACAGCATTCGCCAATATAACAAGCGTATTTATTCCATGGCGTGCGGTGAATTGCTTTACTGTTCTTAATTCATTGTAAATTAAAAATATATATTTGAATGATATAAGTAAGAAGCACAACCAAATGTGTTCGTTTTTTGAAAGACGTTTAATATTTTTCTATTTATTACAAAATTATAAATAAAGCCTATTTTCTTATAATAATATGATAGATTTATTTAATGAATGTACCATTTCAATTTAATTTTTCCAAACAACGTAGCTATGATCGTTCATCCGTTGATCTAAAGAGTTTAAGTTTAGTTTTAAGAAATATAATCGTTAAGCGATATGTGAAGTGGGGCAACCAGTGTTCTGCGCATGCGCAAGAGAGGGGAACTAAACAGAATACTGTTTAATCCAGTCAAAATAGACATTTGACTTAGCCGAAATTCGTATAGAGCTGAAAATTGGCAGAGACGTTAAATACATAATTATAAATATAATTTCAAAAGTCCCCTTCGATCCTACTTCTGCAAAAAGTTTTATTCAAGGTCAAACGTACAAAATTAAGGTTTTTTCCATTTTTCTCGAAAACGGTAAGTTTTATCGTGAAAATAGGTCAGACAAAAGTTGTAGATCATACAATTCTCTACGAAAATGGTCTCATCACTTTTCCTCTTACCACTCACCATTCGTGAGATATCGCGGTTTTAGTAATTAGAAAATTTATATTTTACATAATATGCACACATTCCCGCACCACCTATGAGGTAATGTATTTGGCGCATTTTTTAACGTGGTTTCCCCAATAGGTATACTCCATGATCTATTGTAATAAAGAAAGTTTGATCAGATCGTATGAATTGAAAGAATGGTATTATTGCTAATTATCAAAGTGGAATAGGTTGTTTTCTTCTAAATGTTATTATATTAGATAATTGTCTAATTCTACTTCGACAATTATTTTTTCCGTCTTCATTTTCTTTTTCTTGCCGAATTTCTGTTCGCTGTTCGCTTGTCTCTTCATTAATATTATAAATATTTTCATCTGTTGTATTTGTTTCAATATTGGAGCAAGTCTGCCCCTGAAAATTGATGCATACTGGCGAACAAAATAATCCCACTTTTTGACAGCCACAATTCTTACTACAATTCGTCTTGCAGTTACAAAAAATAGTATTAAGCAATTTTTCTGGAGCAGGCGGGAGTAGAGTATGAATTGGCTCGAAATAATTATCTTTTAATTTCCAACCCCATTCTTCTGGGTCCAGGTCATTGCCTAGCCGCACTTGAACTTGATAATACACACGATACAAATGTTGAATGGCAGAAGCAGATGTTGGAGGCAAACAAGACAACTGTACTGTTTTATTATTCCATGCCGATTTTACAAACCTCAAATATCTATATTTGTCTATGGAATCATATATCTATATTTTTTTTTGGAGCACCATACATTGCAAGAAGAAAACGAATTCCATTTGTAACGATGTCGTGTGGAGAAGAGTCAAGTCTTTGTAAATAATTACAATCAATTAAATCATTACGTTTTTCGAACAATTTAAATACTGCTATTTTACCTCTTTTAAAAATTGCCGATGTAGTATCGCAACCAGTTATTGCATGTAAAAATAATATATGAGCTTAACATTTCGGATATGCAGTCAGACTTTGTGATGAATATATTTTTGATTGTACTTGAGCTTTCCTAGGTTTCAAAAAGTAAATAATTTTATCATTTGGAGTCCGTGCAATCAATAATATCAACAAATCAACATCTTCCCCAACAACGACAGTTGTATTTGAACTTTTCCATCGTTCTATTACTGTTTCAGTTATAAGGACATCAGCATTATTATCAGCTTGTTTTATTGGAATACCAGCAGCTGTTGTTGGTTTGTTGGAACTTTCATAGATCGATCAAAAACCATATCAATAGATGAAGATGTTTTTGTAGTCCGACGACGTTGTTCTGCAGCCTTCATATTTTTCGTATGATTAGTATAACCGTCAAATACAATCGTACTGTTATGACAAAAATGTCTTTGTACATACTGAACATATTTTTCCAAAATAATATGAAATATTTCATCTCGATCCCATACAACACGGTGTAACAAATACCCTCCATCGATGATGTAGATAGCATTTGTGTTATCAATTTCGAAGTTTAAACATTCAAAGCAATTAATTATAAAGAGCTAACTTCATAGTTTTCCGCATTCCCACTGCATCAAAGAGTTTCTTATTTTCATTTATATCGAACATCCGATGACGTGTACAGGCTGCATTTAAGTGCGTATTATGTAAAATATAAATTTTCTAATTGTTAAAACCGCGATATCTCACGAATGGTGAACCGTCAGAGGAAAAGTGATGAGACCATTTTCGTAGAGAATTGTATGATCTACAACTTTTGTCTGACCTATTTTCACGATAAAACTTACCGTTTTCGAGAAAAATGGAAAAAACCTTGATTTTATACATTTGACCTTGAATAAAAATTTTTGCAGAAGTAGGATCGAAGGGGATTTTTGGAATTATATTTATAATGATGTATTTAACGTCTCTGCCAATTTTCAGCTCTATGCGAATTTTGACAAGTTATGACTAATTTTTGTCTATTTTGACTGGACTATGTTTACAAAGAAATATTGTAAGCGAAGTATATTTTTGATTTAATTTTTTTCATGTTTTTTCTTTGTACACAAAATGTATTATTAGGATAATGGACAACGCAAACAAAATTTCAGGGATCAGCTAGTGTCTTGCAAAGGACACTTACTAATCAAGAATATAACTTTAAAAAAAAATGTGTCTGTTTGTATGCCCTGATTGTTATGGAATGTTTTACACGCGAAGTCTATAATTGACAACAATATTTTTTAAAGTAAAAAAATAATTAAAACATTAATTAATTTATTAGTAGATGCTGAATCAGTATTCCCTGATAAAGGCAAATTTTATTTATAAAAAAACTAGTTGTACCCCGATTTGACATCTAATATATATAAATCCACCATTGTCTAGTTAACGTAAATACGAATTCATTTACATTACTAACTACTCATGCAAATTAAATTGCTTAATCGTCTATTGTATTTCTATACACAATTTTAAAACATTAAACAGTAAAAATATGACTGTTGTAAAGAGGTTTTTCTTTCATTTTTCGAATATAGGACAAGTAACAGAATATTTCAGAATTACCGTTCATACTAGTTAGGTCAAATGTAGAAATCTTTACAATTTTACTAACGCATGAAATAATTGCATACCGAGTTCAAATGATTAGATTATAATGACAACACAATGCTGAAGAAACCGTTATGGTGGCTTGATTAGGCAGGATGTTATTTCTGCAATAAATACACACCGGCATGACGAAAACTACTATCGGCCTTCGATCTATTCTTCGCTTAGAATGTCCGCCATCAATTCATTGTAATTTGCCGAGACGAATAAAGGCATATAAAGCGAGTAGAACTGTTAATACCTAAAAACTGACGTATAAAAAGACTTGTTATCTTTATTTTAACAACCTTCTACCCGTGATTTCCATCGCTTGGAATGTAGTAAGGAAATTTTGTTTAATGTATAAGTCCGCGTGGGGCGCACAGGGTCCTAAATACTGCTTCTTTTGTTCATTATAATTGCGCGGAACCCTATTATTTTCTAAAATAAAAGTAGCCCACGTTATTCCTTATAACATCAGCTACCTACCAGTGAAAGTCGAGTCAATCGGTTTAACAGTTTCGAAGATTAGCGAGAACAAACAGACACACGAAAAATTTTTAAAATTGCATCTTTCAAATCTATTTAGTAAAAAGCTGTTATTTTGTCATTACGCATAGACACTTCAATTATACTTATGTGTATAGCTAATGAAAGTGTTCAGTTACGTGTTGGTAACTAAATAACTTATTGTTTATAAGTACCCCGTTTTTTAATTGTCAAACCCTCACACTTTAATATCAAATAGCTTATGCCGCAATTGAGATTAATCTAACGATACCCAAGTGTTAAAATTCATTAAACTCTCTAGGCCACAGAATGTACCAAAGAATGGAGGATTACAAACGCTCAAAAGTCGTTGTTACCTTTTTTCTGCTGACAAAAATTTAATATGAATTCGAACAGGTTTTTCACGCATCAATTTGTACAAAGCAGCACTCGCAATTCCACCAAAAATACCGAGTCATTTCAATTGACAATAATTTCTAATAAAAGACCATAAACTGTTAACTTTAGCAATAAAAAGCCCGTTAACTATACCTATAAAATAACGTTTTTAGTAGGAACCCAATAATAAATGTGTATAAAATAGCCAAACCCAATAATAAAATGTGATATAAAATAGAATTTGATCGGTGTTTCAAAATATTGTGATTATAATTCGAGTTTAGGAATTCGTTCCTATATTGCGATAAATAATATTTTAAATTGACACTATTTGACACTACTAATGTATGACTCAGCCCTAAAACAAAAGAATGTTGTACTAAAGAATACGAAGGACTGCAAAGTTTCTGAATGTGACGTCAAGGCCATAGTGTTGAAGAAAATATAAAATGCTAAACTCACAACCATGTGGGACAAATATTCAGCAAGAGACAGAGAGAGATGGCTATAAGTAGTAATTATTCTCACCTTTTCTTTTGTCCGCCCGACAGTTTATCAGTTTTGGTATGTTGATGCTCTAATAAGCCAAGTTCTTGAAGGATCTCCTCTGAGGGCACTTTGGTTCCTCTAGGCAACTTCAGTTTGGCTGCGACGTCCATAGCTTCTCGTACCGTTAGTAAAGGTTGCAAAAGATCTTCTTGTGTAATGTAACACGAGGATCTTTTGAAAAAATGTTCATCTCTTGGCTGTCCGTTCACTAGGAGTTCTCCTGTGACTCCCGCTGACCTGATAACGATAATATACAATTTTTCAATAAAAGACTTATGATAAAAGTAATTAATGAAAAAAAATCCATACAGACATAGCCAAATTCCTTCTTATATTAATTTCGCTATAATAATTAAAATCGGTTCTCTCTTCGAGGAGGAAACAGATGAGTGTGAAATCATAATTTCTTCTATTTTGTATAGATATAATCAGTTCAAGTTGTAGTGGTCTCTCTCACACTCTGTCCGATAGTTCGGGCAGATTGCAATAGCAGTAGACTTCTGTTAATACCTATTCTTTGAAAGAAGTCGAATGAAAGAATGATCTCCAAAGACAACACACTAAAAAAGAATGTAGGTTTATTCACCATGTGTTCGCGACAATTTATAGTGGTTTGTGTTGGATAGTAGTATATATTAATCGTGTGTAGTTTTATAGTGATTTGTACAAATAGTGCATAGCTTTGATAGTAGTTAGATAGTTTTGTCCACAATTAAATATATCTATTGGATCGTCTTTTATTTTACAATATAGAATAGTATAACCGCTATTGTTTCATCGACGAAGGATAATAAACGCAGCTGTGCTTCCCGAAAAATTCTACCTGAGGGCCTAGACTGCATAGAGAGAGCAAAGGGTGCCTGCTGTTCCTACGTTTTATTAAACGGCAGGCCAATGCGTACTACAATAGAGTCGGGAATAGCGCAAACAATAGAAGTTACGGAGCCGCCGGAATGTTTAAGTATAGAAGCCATAACGGCGAACAAAGTTGACCTGAAAGAAGCAACACGTGTTTACGATAACGTTGATGTTCGAAACTTGAACAAAGTGAAAAACAACACATCCAGCCTCCATGCCTCGGCTCGTACTACGCCAGATTTATACTTATCGAAGCAATCGATAGAAAATCAATGTGTCATATTCAAGTCCCACGGAGTCATAGAGGAACGTTCCTATAACCTGAAGGAACAATGGGGACTCGAAATGTTAAAACAGAAAACGCATCGATTACCGGCGGGAGATGTTAAAGGAACGTCACATGAAAACGACTCGATACCGCTGGATATCTGCAAGACTACTGAGCAACGGTCCGAGAAACTCAAACGCAGAAACGAGCGTGGATCCGAGTTATCTCATAGCGCGTCATATAGCAAGCGAATTCGTTTTAAACGACACGTGAAGAGGAAAATAATGACAACTACTCGTGATACAGATGTCTTAACAGTGAAGCGTTCGCTAAAACCACTGACGATAATAGATTGAGTTATAAAATCGATGCAGCGAAAATCTAAAAAGTCACCGAGGCGATACTCTTGGAAATCGCGAGAGGCCTCATATTCTCTCGACGTCGAGTATACGCTGCTGAACTATAGAAAAATCCTGCGGAACTACAAGAAGCGACGTCGTAATGCTACTTGTCAAGCGGTACTACAACCCAGACAGCACACATGTTATAGACGACGTCAGGAAATTGACATGTGTGGAGATTGCACATCACTTCACATGTGAACGCACCTTGTAATATTTAACGCAGTCATAGTCGACAACTTACTCAGCGACCGCCGTCAAGGATAAATCAGTTCTCATATTTACTATAAGAAAGTTTTAACATATCGTCGTGTGAATTATCTGAAAACTGCAATAATCAGGATGAAGCAAGCCATCACGCGTGAATCATCGGTTAGCGGACGAGTTTAAACTTGCAAGTCCGATATCACCCGCCGAAGCTACAATACCGGCGGGAGCAGCCCGCACGTGGTGAGATTGGATTTAGAGACCTTGTTTTATCAACAAACGCAATGCACGCAAGGGATCCGTTACTGAGATGTACGGTTGTGACCAACTACCTGAGGACGGAGGGTGAGGTACAAGCACTCGCTATGAACAACAAAGGACCTACACCGGCCTACAAAACGTTAACGGATCCTACAGTTATTGAAAACAACATGCGCGAACGCTAGAGATCTCCAGCTACAAGAGCTGCGGCGGGAGTATGTTCGCGACAATTTATAGTGGTTTGTGTTGGATAGTAGTATATATTAATCGTGTGTAGTTTTATAGTGATTTGTACAAATAGTGCATAGCTTTGATAGTAGTTAGATAGTTTTGTCCACAATTAAATATATCTATTGGATCGTCTTTTATTTTACAATATAGAATAGTATATACGTATAGGATATTATAATTAGAAATAGCTATACGTACATCTTGTTATTATAGTTATATGTGGTGTAGTTATACATACTTATAGTGTAACTATCTAGAAATAGTATAGTTTAATAGTTTAAAGTATTATAAGATGTTAGCTGTAAGAATATTTGTAAAATATTTTATTAAATAAAGAGCAAGCGAAGGGAACTCGTTGCGCCCCCGCCCCGCCCTGTATAGTAGGTTTAGCCGAACCCTGACGCTGTGCGCGTGGCTATTAAGTGTTCTGATTGGCGGAACACCGCCAGCGTCGGGCGAGCGACCCCGGTGCCGTATAGGCAAGGCCCGGAAGGTGATCATTCAGGCGCGGGCGGCATACAGAGCAGTCGTTTTAGGAATAGATAGTAACCGCGTAATAAAATCATCGTTAATAGTAATCGAATAGATAGTGAATAGCTGTTTTGATCGAATCTGCATACGCGAGCACATCCTTCGCTGCTCTACTAGTAACAAGTCTTTTATTGCGAGAAAACCTCATCGTTCTTCAAGTTCAACTTCGGAATCAGCAAATCATCGCTATAGTTGTGAGTCATTCGGAGGTGGCTCATACCATGTATATTGTAAGCCATTTGAACACATATCCCTATCATCCCACTTTGTTATCATATATACAGCGATTGATTCAAGAATACTTGGAGTGCCTCTATAGCAGAAGTTATACCTTGTACACGGTGGTCAAGCACAAGTACAATATCCTAAAAACTGACATCACACAGACTATAAATTTTAACATATTTAATTACTACCACGAGGCGAAGACTCTAACCGAATAAGCAGATTTCACTAAATTTGACACAACTCATACATATAAATAAACTAGCTAACCCGGCCACGCTTTGATGTGGCTCAGTTAATGCATGATGCATTAAAATTGAAAAAGAAATTCAAAATTAAAACGTGGTGCCATCTATAAGATATCCATAATAGTTGGTCCTAAAGTTTTCTGTCAAACTAATTTAAAGCGCCATCTCTTGGAGACTGATGAAACTTACAATTAATAACAATAATCAACATTGATAATCATATAATTTCTAATAAAAAATAATATTGAGGCCATTAATCGAAATATTAATTATCATATCTCTCAAGTTGGACCAAATTATACATAAATGCCAACTATCACGAACATCGGTTGAGTAGTTTCAGAATTCATCGTGGGCAAACATCATGACGCTGGATTTTTATATATTTAGATAAGATAATCAATTACCAAATTAAATATATTTAAACGCGTCATTTCAGAACCACCGAACCTATTTGGCTAATTATTTTCTTGTTGTATTTCTAATTGTTAGAACAATGTTTGTATGAAAAAGAATAATTTTAAAAGATCACAGGAAAAGTGAAAAATATAGGTCAAAAATGTGAATATAAAAGTGAATGAATATAAAATAAATGATGAATATGAATATAAATGTTGAATATGAATAGAAATGAATGAATATAAAAGAGAAATATCCTCATAAATATTGACAGAATTGATGTTTAGTTATATCGATAGCCATTTTATTTCAGTACATTGTCGTACTGTAAAAGTAAGAATTGGTTTCTTTCTCCTCGTTAATATTCCCGTACAAAGCCAAGACGGGTAGCTAGTTTATATCAAGGGTTATTGGAAGTTTTCATTTCATATCTGATAACATTAATTCAATTACTTATCTATACATATAATAAGAATGTAAATCTAACGTGTCTGTACTTTTTTGATTTTCGTGAAAAAAATTCTTACAGGTGTCTAGGAATAAGTAATAGAATACATTTCAACCATTTTTGAAAATGTCTGTCTGTCTGTTTGTATGAACACGCATCACTGCTAAAGTACAGGTTCACAATAAAATCTCAAATCACAAATCATAAAGCATATCTTCGGAAGTAACTTAGTCTTTGTTTTATTAAAATCGGTTCACTCTATCAAAAGTTATTGTAATTTGATTGACGACTCCAGTTAAATACGAGAGAAGAGTAGTAATCTATACGAATATTATAAAGTTTATTTGTTTGGTTGAACGCGGTAATCTTAGTAACTACCCGTCCGATTTGAAAATTGCTTTCAGTGTAAGATCATTTATCGAGAAAGGCTATAGGTTATATATCATTACGCTAAGACCAATAGGAGCGTTATAGTAAAGTCACATTGTATCAGATAAGAAAATAATTTAATTGAAAGCCAAATTCGGAAACAGATCACGAAACACATCTGGTGGGTATTTTAATAACTCAGAAATATTTCAAGCGTCCTTTTTTAATAAAACACAAGTATTTCACTCACAATACAACACACACACACACACACACACTCGCACACGCACACATATACATACAAATAAGTGCACAAATACTTTTAGATTGTAGTTTGTGCATTTGTTCATGTGGTGGGCGTTGACATGTGCGATAGAGTTGTACACTAGTACAGATGTCAACGATAATTACTATTGGTACAATGATAAACTAGTGTACTTAATGCAGAGGTTACTCAATTAAATTCAATGTCATAGATTAAGTATCTACCTTTGTCATTTGCTTTGTTTCAATAAATGTTATTGTTATTATGAAATACTCACCGGTATCCTGATATAATGTTAAGAAGTGAACTCTTGCCAGCTCCAGAAGGGCCCATAATGGCTATAAGCTGCCCAGACAAGAATTTCCCATTGACACCCTTAATAACAAGTTTACCAGGAACTGAAACAATTGAATAACGTATTATAGTAATTAATTATTTACATTAACAGTGACAAATCGATTTATACTTCTATAGGGCTTCACCACAATCCCATTTTTTTATGTCATAGCAGGCAAAGGAACATGTGAGTCACGTGATGTTAAGTGATCACCACCGTCCATAGACACTAACAACACCAGGGGAGTCGAAAGTGCGTTGCCAGCCTGTGTTTGGGAGAAAGGGAGGGAGGGGCGAGAGGAGAGGGGAGAAGAGGGAAGATGGGCCTCCGGCGCTCTCACAGACCGAACGAAACGCAACAATGCAAGCACTGTTACTTCGCGTCGGTTTACTGTGAGAGGGTGGTACTACCTCGAGCGAGCCGACCCATTCTTGCTGAAACCAGTAATAGCTTCAGCGTGGCTCTACCACCTTGTAAAACCATCTGATGCTAAATGATGATGTGATCTAAAACGATAAACGTGATAAACCTAGAGACGACTGGCTCTTAAGTGTAATTGCCAACAAAACAACAACAACCAACAGGTGCTTGCTAATTTAGAAAAATCCCTAACACTATGTTATAGTTTCATAACAGTGTTTTATCGAAAACTCACTCGCAACGATTCCAACCTACATCGATCGATGTAGTGTCTGAACACGCTATCAACTGAATAAAAATAGAAAATTATTCAAAGATTCGATCCTACAAGCAAATACACGCGATTACAAGCGTACCGTGAAGTTGTGTCACAATCTCCCGGCTAGTGTGTTCCCTCCTTCCTATAACATGGGGTTCTTCAAGCGTAATGTGAAGCGACATTTACGCAGTCCGACATGACAACAACGACCGATGGAGGAGGGCGTATCTGTCGGTGGTCGCCGATGTTTTTGGATTGTACTGTGCTTACCATCAGGCACAGTGCAGTCACTTTGGCGTGCAAAAAAAATAACCCAATCATAAAAACAATAATTTCCTGTTATATTAACGAACAAGTTGTTCAATGAGTTTAGTAAATGTACATTCAAATAAAAAAAATCTAGGCAGTCATGAGTATTGCCGACAGAAGTGAAAATAGAATACCTGTGTTCTGTTTTAAATGATTAAATTAATTATACTGTGACTTATTAAATTTTATACTTTGAAAATTGAAATATTATATATATATATTTGTCCTGCCTTGATATTAAAAAATAAAAATCCTAAAGTCAACCGTAGCGCTACCTACCGGGTCCAATCTAAACCGTTCTCGGACCCACTCGAACACGCACACAAAATTTCATCAAAACCGGTCCAGCCGTTTAGGAGACGTTCAGTGACATACACACGTACAGAAGAAATTGATATATAAAGAAGATAATGTATACTAATAACGCACGGAGGTATCTATCTATGTACATATATACACAGTATACATATAACTCATGGAAACTGTTCGGTGACAGTGACGCGAGTTCTAAGATTTTTATTCACCCAAAAAAAAAGTGCTCAACGCGCCTAAGGAAGTTTTCACTCCAAAAAACCTATTTATATCCATCTTATCTTTTATTATTCACAAATATGATAATCAAGTATTCACATAAGTTTTTGGCGAGATCTTAGTCTGACATATTATGGCTTTTATATTTAATTTATAATCTTGTGTTATTTGACTCTATATTTTGTAATATCGGTGGCATTTTACCTAATATGATTCGGTTATTGTGTATAATAAGTGATTGAGAAATGAATTCGGAGCATGAATTCTTAGATGCCTCAAAAACTCTATGGAAAGTCTAACAAGGGAACTATCATCTTGTTAGAATATTGAAATTATCACAAGACACTTATAGTTTTATTATCTACTCGACGATGGCAGTAATAATTTGGAAGAATAATTATTAAAAAATATATATTCTCATCAAACTAAATTGAGAATAGTCCGTATGGCCAAATCATGAAGGTATAGAGCGTGTTAAAAAATACACACAGGGATAAATAGTAAACCAGCTGTAGTTAATATATTGTACAGCAATTATTTCAAGAACCACTTCATTCCTGTTTATTTTTTATATTATTGGAGGCAAACGAACAGGTGGGTCACCCGACGTTAAGGGATCACCGCCTTCCCTAAACACTAGCAACATCAAGGGAGTCGCAAGTGCGTCGCCAGCCTGTGTTTGGGGGGAGAGGGAGGGGAGAGTAGGTGAGGGGAGGTGGACCTCCGACGCTCGCACTGACCGAACGGAACGCAATAATGCAAGCACTGTTACTTAAAGTCGATCTTCTGTGAGAGGGTGGTACTACACTGGGCGAGCCGACCCATTCATGCTGAATCCAGTAATAGCTTCAGCGTGGCTCTACCACCACCTTATAAACAACAAATCTGCTATAATTATATTGTTTTAAGGACTAGATAATAAGAATATGAATCTTAGATAAAAATAGAAACTAAGTTACTGTGATTGGTCGAATATATTTGGTTGAAGAAGGCGTTACTTTGCGGAAATCCATCATTAAATATTATATGTATTAATATTATAGGTCTTTATATGTACCATTCGTAGATTTAAGCTATTATTATGAAATGATATATCTATTATAAGAGTTATTTGTCGTTATGTTTATTATTAGCGGCGCGTAAAATAAAATTCGCATTTCGCTGTTCGCACTTGGCGTTCTAAGTAAAAACCGCAATAATACAAACATACCCTCGAAGAGCATTGACCTCCTTCTGTATGGTCAAGTAAAGTAACAAGGTAAAGTTAATATAATCTGAGTTCTCAGTTGGACCTAATTTTATACTTAGCTTAATATACTTGTATTATTTATTTATTAATCCAATATGTGTTATATTAGTTGTACTTGTCCTAATATGACCAAATGACTGATCAAAAATAATAATATGATCTCAACGATGTCATTACAATTGCAAGGCACGTAATAAAAGAGGTCCGATTTTGTTATAACCTTCGATCAACAATAACTATACCGTATTCATCGAACGCTGAGACAAAATGTAAACAAACCATTAAAAAGGTTCTTTTCGCGTAACGATTGCTACTAATAAAATGTGAAATAAAAATAAATAGTATTTGCCGGAATGTTTATAAAAAAAATCAGCACTGTACCATCAGACGAAAAAATATTGAAATCAATGTACGCAAACTATTAAAAGTATTAAAAATGCTTTAAACAATTTTTAAACATATTTTCAGTTTATTAGTGTAATCGTTACACTTAAAAGACCTACAAAAGTACTAATTGTCAAATATCTTTTACTTTTGAATACTACCCAATTATAATGTACCGTTAACACATACTTTTCACAGTGAAATATCACTTTTTGTGTTTAGTCGGATTATATCCGCCATTTTTATTCGTCTTTGTTGTTGACACGGTTGTGCATTGTTTTCACTACATTTTATTGAATACTAGCGGGCCCGGCAGACGTTGTACCGCCCTGATTATGAAAAAATCTTTGACAAATTATATACCAAAACGTTCCTCATGAATCGTTCCTCATCCACTTTATCCACGGGTGAAAACCGCTTGAAAATCCGTTCAGTAGTTTTTGAGTTTATCGCGAACAGAGAGACAGACAGACGCGGTAGGGGACTTTGTTTTATGCTATGTAATGATTGTTGATATTATAGATTTTTAGTGTGTTTTGATATATTAAGCTTTGTTAGTTGTTTGTTATTATTGTGTGTTGTTATAGTTTTCTGCTATTATTTACGTTTTCGTGGTTAAAACCATGGATTTACCTGGATCAAGTAACTATTGTACTTTTTATTCGCAGAAAAAATACATTCGAAAAATATATCGTTGGTTTCTACAGAGAAGGATATTATTATTTTCCGTAAATACGTGGAAGAGAGTTGGCCTAAAAATTTTTACATGTATACAGATTTAAAGAAACAGATCCATAAAAAAGAGAACTGGGTTGTCTACAACCACCTCTACAACGTTTACCAAGGCACTCTATAGTTAAAAGTTTCAATAACTTTGATATGGGTGCAATACGTCGAAAAGTACACATGTTTTAGTTTAATAATGAACTGCCTACTATCGATAGGGTACTGGAAGCAGTAAATGCTGATGACATGTTACCTAATTTTAAGAAGACAACTTTCTTTCATTATTGTTCAAATTGCAATTTAAATACAACAAATATTCCCACACAAGTGCAATAATTGACCCGAAAAATATTGTATTCTGGAGAATACAACATTTAAAAACTATTTCAAAGTTAAGGAACGAAGAGAAGAAAATTTACTATTTGGATAAGACATGGCTTAATGAAGGTTAGTTAAATATACAAGTTATTTGGTATATTTGCAATGTGTTGGCGACGCACACGATAAGTAGTACATAGATTGATACGTAGGTTTATTGATATTTTATAGAGACCATAGATATAGATTTATCGACATTTAATATAGACTTCGTTAATTCATGCGAGTATAATAGAATAGATATATAAATCGGATATAGAATTGTAGGTATGTTATGTGTGTATTGAGTTATTGAATATGGAATTATAGAAGTGATATGTATAGTAATAGGGATTGAATTATGGATATGTAAGAATCATGCATAGAATTATTGAATTACGGATTGTATAGAATTATGTGTGTTAGTATAGGGTGACTTATAGATTACATTCGCATTAAGTAGGGAATTACATGATAGATTAGATTAAAATTATGCCGTATGGAATATATAGCGTGTGTGCATGGAAACATTCGTAGAGAGAATATGATAGAGTTACACACGTTATATACTATTGAAGTGTACGTTACATAGCAAGAATTATACGATCATATAGAACGTCAAATATGGAAGATTGTATAATTTAATATAGACAAACGTAATGGTTATAGAGGTACATAAAATATTACAACGGTTCCTCATAACGGACGTCTTCGATCTCAGGGTTTTTAGTAATTTTATGAACAATGACTCCAGCCATATACCGGCTTACCTTTGTAAAATTCCCAGAGACTAGGCGGTGGATTTTGCCTTTGAATAAAGCAAAATAATATATTTTCTGTTAAATGGTTATTGCTCAAGCAATATACTTGAATAGGGTCCGCCGAATAATATTCGTTATGACGTTACGGTACCCGAACGAGCCCAATAAAATAATATATTTTATTTTATGGTAATTGTACAAACAATAGTTGAAAGTTGCAAGTCGAACGGGACTTTATGGCTTTACAGTAATTTCTCACGCAACGGCGTTGTAAACAGAAATTTCTAATTTTATTATGTATCGTTTTAAAATAAAATATGAATGGAATTAATATTATGACAAGGAATATATATATATATATATATATAACTGGCGAACATAACGTAACGATATGTAACATTGAATATCGAGTGAATGTGAATGTGAATATATATAGAGATTAATTATGTCACCCTATACAGATCGATGTAAATTTTAACACACTGAAAATAGATTTACATATGAATATAAGTTAAGGTTTATGTAATAAGATTATTATAGAGTTATATAGAATTATAGAATAGAATATAGAGTTTAGTGCGAAACGGCGCTTAATATAGAGATAACTTTATTCATATGTAAGATAGATATAAGATGTAAATTTTAGAATATAGATTGCATGCAAATAGATAATAAGAAATTGATATTATAGACATTTTATATGTAAAAATATGATAAATATGATAAATAAATAGGAACGCGATATCCGAGCCAACGCATAGAGCCACGACGTCTAACGGGATACCGTTAGTTGCCGGCCCGATTTTGCTTATAAGCACGGTCGGTGCGGTACTAGATCGTAGTTTGATTGCACAAGTCATCGCAATAACATCGAGATAGTTTGCTTGTACATCTTATTGAGATAATATCGGGTAGTTCGATTGCACATCTTATTGAGATAACATCGGGTAGTTTGCTTGCACAAGTCATCGCAATAACATCGAGATAGTTTGCTTGTACATCTTATTGAGATAATATCGAGTAGTTTGATTGCACAAGTCATCGCAATAACATCGAGATAGTTTGCTTGTACATCTTATTGAGATAATATCGGGTAGTTCGATTGCACATCTTATTGAGATAACATCGGGTAGTTTGCTTGCACAAGTCATCGCAATAACATCGAGATAGTTTGCTTGTACATCTTATTGAGATAATATCGAGTAGTTTGATTGCACAAGTCATTGAATAATAACATCGAGATAGTTTGTTTGTACATCTTATTGAGATAACATAGAGTAGTTTGCTTGTACATCTCATTGAGATAACATTGAATAGTAAGTAACATCGTGAAGTCAACATCGTCAGTAGTAGTGCTCTGTTGGCTCGGGGACGCGTCATTATACGAGAATCACGTTGTTTTCTTGCGACCACCCCGACCTCCGCTTCAAAATCTAACACCTTCATCGGCTGGCTCGTGCATCACATTGCACATCATAGAGGCTCCTTCAAGACATCACCGGCATCCGACTGTCGCCACCGAGGCGGGCTACCGGCGCTCTCGCTACCATCTTCGAGAGTACTACGCCCGCCCACCGCCGGGAAACGTCGCCTCGCCTCACGTCTCTCCTCATTTCCACCTCACCCCGCCTAACCGCGGGCCGGTGACGTACGAGGGCGAGAGGTGTCGCCATATTGACAGGCGGCGGCCCCAACACAATGGCATTAGTCATTTTAGTGAAAAGTGTAAAGTTATGACATTTATTTTAAATTGTCTCTCAATAATATCGAATATTAACACTAATATTAATACTATCAATAACAACTATTAATGTAACTACTAATTACTACTGTAATTACTAGGCTCATTGCAGAAATGTTTTTATGTCAAAAACTCCATATAAACTTAGCATTAGAGTTGATAATTACTATTATGTTTCAAAAAATAAAAACAAGATTATTTAATTTATTATACACTTATAAATCTACTTTAATTAAATTTACAATTATTTATATAAATTTTTTTCAGGACACACTCTCTGGCAAGATAAATCTAATAAGTCCTCAAAAGAAGCTCACAGTGAAGGTTTACCGACTGGCTTAACAAATCCTGGTGGAAAAGACGGATAATACTTTATATAGGTAATTTAGCTCATACATGTTCACAACTTTCATCACCAATCTTTCTAACATAATTGAATGTCTATAAATAACTATAGTGTATGAAAATGTCATATTCCTATATACCTATAATTATATAATAAAACGTGGAACGTCATAAAATGCAAATTGTCACAGAATATAAGCTAATGTTTTTTGTTTAATTTTATTATTTTACCAGGTTAGACTATTTCCAGGAGAAGTCAGCTTTGACCCATGAATTTGCTTGAGTTGTTTATGAATTATAACATATAACAATAACTATCAAATGATATTCAGATTTCTCTGTTAGTGTGTTTAAGTAGACAAAATTTTAATTATTTAACACTCTAAACACTTTGCTTACATTTAAAAAACACATACATAACATAATCTCACATTATATAACTTTAGATATGTGGGTGATTCAAATATAAATATTTTATTTTACAGGATCTAACTCCGGCTTCTTAAAAGGTGGTGAATTAATTTTCGAGGCAAAGAGGCTAATACTGACTATGACTCTGAGGTGGATGTATATAATTTTGAATAATGGTTCAGCCAAATTCTATAGACAAGAGTTGGTGATAACCTGTCTTCAGACTTTTCTGAATAAATAAATTTATATAGCAATGTCTTTGGTATTATTTAATTGTGATTGATATGTTATATCTATAGTGATGTGCTGAAGCTTAGCGGTATTATCATTAAATGAATTGATTGGTTAAAGTTTAAAATCTTTCTCTAAGCACCTACTAATGTGTCACGGCAGTTGTACTTGAGAGCTAGTTGCCTTCTGGGTTTAGCTTGTTACCGTCATCCGCTATGTATTTAAAATCGCAGGATATTGTGGTTAAATCCTTAATCTAATTGTACTAACCTATTTGTAAATATGTTCGTAGGAAGTAATATCGGAAACTACTGATCTAATTCTGAAAATTCTTTATTACAGGAAAATATATTTTACCCTCTAGTGGCACAGTAATTATATTGTTATAGAGTAGTAAATTGTAACAAACGCGCACAAAGTCGCGAGTGCTAACTAGTATAATATTTATGTAAAAAAAAGTTTTAGAACCTATGGTCTTTTGTTTACATTTTGTCTCACGGTAAAATGAATGGACTATATAGATATCGAGTCGGCGCGAAAAATACGTCTTGGTAAATAACAGCTCACTTGAAATGTGAGCTTTTGTTTTGTTTAGTTTGTTTCAAACACAGCCAATGTAAGCACGTTTCAGAATGCAGCAGTGTATTCAAAAGATGCAAAAATAATACCCAAAAAAGCAATTTAATGGCCGGAGTATCTTATTTTCGCTAAATACATGTTGAAAAAGTTATATATTAAGCTTTAAACTAACAAATCAAATTTTGAACAAAATTACCGATTTTAAACCTGTGATACAAATGTTTGGCCAAGGCTCGCCAACTACGCACAATAACGAGGAAAAGTACTTTATTTATTGCGTGTTAAGGTTGAATTCACATTAAACGTTGTTTATGTTGTATTTTCATTTGTAAGTGACGGGAGTAATTTTTTTTTTTTTTATTGTAGCTCGGCAAAGTGACTGTACTGTGCCTGATGGTAAGCACAGTACAATCCAAAAACAATGACGACCACCGAAAGACATACTATCTATCGTCGGTCGCCGCTGTCATGCCGGCCTGAAAGCGACCCAGTCAGGGACAGCCCCCCCCCCCCGGTTGCTGGATATACACCGGCTGATCCCGGAACGCGACACGCCCAAACGTGTCACTATGGCGGGTGTTCCACCTGGTGTACGGTGGTCGCGATCCAGTCGGGTACAGACACCCTACCACCCCGCAATTTATTGCTTTGCTCTTTTTATCGTAAGTATTAGATAATATTTTGAACATTTGTGACTTTATTATTAAGTGTCATGGTTACTTACTAGGTTATTAGGTTGACCTTAAAACTGTTTTAAATTTTATTTCTCCCTTTCTTAATAAACAAATAGCTACATAAGTATATATTTACGCGGACAGCAGTTAGCTTCGATTTTCTACGTGACCCTTTATCTAGTTATTGTTGATCGAAGGTTGTAACACTAAAACCACCAGAAGACACACATATCACCTCCACACACGTGCACGCATACACGCTTACACATGCAAGTGGAAGGGTTTTATTTTTTTCCCTTATCAAATTGAAATAGTTTAGAAGTATCCGATACGAAATATATAGAGTTGTTGAAGTATGTATGCTTGGTACACATATATGTTTCAACAACTCATATATGTATGAATAGTTAGCTTAGCTTAGATTAGCTCAGATAGGTCGTGAATTGTGGGGAGCCTCTGGCTCCCAGGGAAAGTAGAAGAGAGGAGACGGCGTCTCAGGGAAGACGCCGTCGAAAGATGTTTGCAGGACCTGGCGGATGCGCGGTTCGGGCGGTATACCGTGGACGCCGTCCGCTCGGTCCTGCGAGATTGGTTTGGGAGGAATTAGGGCTCCCTGACGTTTCGACTGGTGCAGGTACTCACCGGACACGGTTGTTTCGTGTGGTACCTGCACCGGATCGCTCGCAGGGAGCCGACCGCCGCCTGTCACGAGTGCGGCGCTGACGAAGATACTGCGCAGCACACTCTGTCTGAGTGTGCTGCGTGGGGGGGAAAGCGCCGCATTCTGGCGGCGGCGGTAGGGAGTGACTTGTCGCTGCCGAGTGTGGTTTCGGCCATGCTCGGCAGCGAACAGGCGTGGCGAGCAATGGCCTCCTTCTGCGAGGAGGTCATCTCGCAGAAGGAGGCGGCGGAGAGGGCCCGTGAGGCAGACCCACTAAGTGGCCGTCTCCGCCAACGGAGGACCGGCAGGAGGAGGCGGCGCTTTGCCCAACCCCTCCTGCCACCGTAGCCGGACTTGAGGGGATGGGCCGGGGGGCTCATCTCCTCATTGTACAGGTCTGGCGAACGAGGGGAGGCAGCTGGTGTGTACCCAGTCTGCCTCTCTATAGGTAGGAGCCCGGCGGTCACCTTCCGCCGGGCGGACCGTTGGGGCGGCTTTACAAGGTGATTAGCAAGCTCGATCTCTTGCCGCCCCAACAATAACGGTCTGTCGGTACATACACTCTCCCTCTCCCCCGAGAGGGTGGCGTATCCACAAGAGATTTCCCCACGTTAAAAAAAAAAATAAAGATCGGTCGTTACGAAGGCTCAACATTTCTTATGACCTTGATTATTGGGAACATAAATGTGAACATTTTTTTAGCATAATCATTATTATGACTGCGTCCTTTTTTGATTAAATCAAAAATACATGAATTGTGAGATACACGCGCATACATTAACTTCATATCAAACGGTTGTTACATCTAAAAATTATAATTAATTATAGAAAGAATGATTACCGCTGTGGTTACCGTTAGAAGATTCAGACCATGACAAAAAACTAGTGTTATTCTATTCCAATTTCGTAATATATTTTAGACAGTTAAGCCGTAACTTTAATGAAGATTTCCATGTACCGTATTCTTCTAACTTATCTCGAGTAATTTGTCATAATTTCTCTTTAGTTATTTTCTTGAATATATGTAATCTTAATAGGTCTTTAGTCCTAGTAGTGGTCGAAATTCAAGCTTAATTTATTATTTCATATACTACATTTTTATTATTGCATGAAGAACTCAAGAAAAGGTATGAATCCGTAACCAAAATAGATCTACGTTTTATTCCTTTATCTATATTGTTTAATCCTGTATTTTTATAGGAACTAGATTTGAAGAACTGATTAATAGTCTTCAGTTATTTCAAAAATGGAACATGTGAATTAGAGCCTTGTTCCTATTAATTCTTTTACCTATTTCTTAAAATAAATAATGTTTAGACAAACCTTCATTATCCTTAAACGCCCTAGAAATAGTAGCATAGCTAGTAAAGCCGGAGCCACTGTCTCGTATTTTCCACGACGTATGGCCATTAGAACCGAGGAAATCTATCGTTATTTTCACTATGAATTTATTACAAATTCTTAATGAATAAAATTTGAGGTTATAGATTATTGCTTAAACAACGCCCTTGTCTAGAGCCATTTCATTATTTTAATATAGAGCATCTGTGTGTGGGAATACCCTGGAAATCTTTATTCGAAAATAGAACATGTAGATTTTCATTGTTTTTAATTAATATGTGAGTATGTATCTATATATCATGTATCCATTTTGAAAATAAATACAGAAAGTAATTACCCATGTTCCTAAATTTCAACAATTTTTTTTTTTTAACAATTTAATTTACAGATTTAAGAAGTTGCAAATTGATACTGTTCTAATAGTGACCACATTATTCTCACACCTACTGAAAGTCACCCTTATTATACTTTGGTATTACTTTTATTGCAATCTTATACCTTGACAGCTACTTATTTTTCGTCTGGTCTTAATTAGATATTATCTGAGATCTTAATGTGTGAATCCGGTACCAATCTGGATCGTATCTTCTTTTAATTGACTCTTAATTTCGTTTTAGTGGTTATTCTTTTTAATGTTTTAATTTTAAACGTATTATTTAATGCAAGTTACATGTTTAATTTCAACACGACAAAGGAATATGTATTTTCAAAATTGCACGAAATCAGAGATGAATTCTTGTAGAAGAAAACGGCAAATTTTATATAATAAAGTAATCCAAGAACCACCATAAGTTCCCTATTAAAGAGTATATTCAAAGAGGTCTTAGTAAATTACTGCCTTTGTCAAAGTAGGGAAAAGCGGAGCAGACAGTGGAGGTGAGTATCGACAGACATAGGAAGGGGCCTCTTAAAAAAACTGAACGGAAAAGAATAATAAGAAAGGGCCAACGGAAGCGAAAGATAGAATCAGCTTGAGTAGATTGGAGGAAGCCTTCACCCTTGCATGAGGGGTTCGTGCTTTATTTCAATGTCGCACCATTATGTTATAGTACATAAGCTAAAGAACATATTTAATATGTCGTGAAATAAAAGGCTTTAAAAAAATTTTTGTGACCATATAGAAAGGTTTAAGCAATTTGTATGAAATTATCGCAGTAAAAAGGAGAATTAGAGAGTTAACCTTTAGTATAATCGATTAAAGTTGTAATGTATATCGCATTAATTATTTATTTTTATTATTAATCCGGTTTTAAAAATGTCGTACTCGTTCTAATTTTTGCATTTTCAGATTGTGTATTTATTAAATATGGCTGTATTTCAGGTATCACGGCTAAACGATTTGTTATCATAATTGCCCTTGGATATCCTTCCGATAGCTTTCACCATTTTAAATGATACTCAGTGTTAAACATTAGGCTAAATGTTATTTTATTACGCTTATTATACCATAGTGCCTGTTATACTAACAAAGAACTGACATAAAAACTTTAATAGTTGCCCCGCAATAAGTAAGTTACAATATATAAATGGTGATAATTTTTGTACAATTAATACTGTTCTTCACGGCATAATTCCTTAACGATATAGCTAGTATTGACATACAATAGGTCCTCAAAAGGAATTTTAATGAAGTATAAATGTATTCTTATATTTTCTTATGTAAATCAGTCGCTTACTCATGGACGACTATCACTGTGGTATTTATTGGTGACGAGACCGTAATACTTGCTTCAATTAAATTTACATTGACAGTAATTGTTTACCTAGATTATAAATATATATATATATACTAGCGGACCGGGCGGACGTTGTCCTGCCTTGATAATAAAAAAAATCCTAAAAGTCAACTGCAGCGCCACCTACCGAGTCCAATTGTCAATCTAAACCATTCTCGAATCTCCACGAACACACACAAAAAATTTCATCAAAATCGGTCCAGTCGTTTAGGAGGAGTTCAGTCACATACACACGCACACAAGAAATATATATATTAAGATATATATATGTATATATATATATATATATTAGGGTGGGCCAAAAAAAACTTTTAATTTTTTTTTTAGCTACCACGAAATTATCGTCCAAGATGACGAAAAAATAATTCTGGTAAAGTTTGAGCTCTTAATATTAATTTTCAAAGGTGTCACATCGTGATTTTCGATTTCCCATTTAAATATACACGGGATTTTTTTATTTTTACTTTTCGAATGTTGATGTATCTCAACGAGTTATTCTGTGGTAAAAGTAAATACATAATTTTGTAGGAAATTGAACGGCCTACAAAAAAGGTCTGATATAATTTTTCGCTAAGTCAACTCGGTTAAAAGTTATTCGCAGTTAATGTTCAACCTACAGTAATATATGATGAGTTTCATAATCTTTTATAGTTTTTTTACAAAAAAATGCCTTAAAGACATAAAACAACATATTGTTCGTGATTTTTATCATTTTTACTTCCCAAATTTATTGAGAAAAACTTATGTTATGTAGTACGATTCGAATGAAAGCGTTGAAAACTGATTTCAATGTAGTCGGAAGTACTGTAAATATTTTTGATGTGATTATGTCTATTATTTTTTAATTTGTTATCAGAAATCAAGTCATCCAATAATATATTATTAAAATTTTACACGTAACTAGTATTTATTAATGACTAGTAGATTCCCGCCCACTTTTTGGCCATTAAAAATAGCAAAGGGTTAATCTAATCAAAAAAATAGTATCATCATTATATGTGATTACTATTTAGATTTGTGACTACAGTAATAAATACAAATGTTATCCTTTATTGCGACCTTGGATCAGCGATAACATTTTCAATGTTTATCGTTTAATATATTGCCTTTAATATTTAATAGTAGTTATATGTAAAAGCTATATTATAAAAATCTTGATGCCTACCTATATGTTCGTAAAAAACACAATAGGTAACAATCGAAATGGAACATAAATGTCAGTTCTTTAAAAATCTACTGAAATGATACCCAGTAATAGTAGTCACAAAGCTTGTACAAATTTATATATTTGGAACAATTGAATTAAATTAGCGATCGTCCAAAGTTTTTATATTGTTACGATTTTTCTTTGCCACGGAATATACGTTACTTGTGAGAGTGTACAGGTCACTACATATTATAAAACCAAGATCTCCGCCGCGTCTGTTTGTTCGCGATAAACTGAATGACTACCGAGCGGATTTTCATTAATAGATAGAGTTATTTACGAGGAAGGTATGGGTATATAATTTGTCTAGGTTATTTGTAAATTGGTTGAAATATAACGATAACTGTTGGAAGTATCGGAAAAAGTCAAGTCACCTGGGACCTTTCGTCGAAAACTCTGCCTAATCCCTTTGAGATATAACAAAACAATAGAGATACGCAGACAAAATCGCAGAAATCTGCTAGTATAATATGAAATTATGTACAAACTTAAAATTTATTAAAATATATATATAATACTCGTACAGTAGATGGTGTAGAAAAAAAGTAACATTCCAATTTTTTTTTCTTTAGAACACTGAAGCTCGTCAATAGCTACTAAATAAAAAAAATCGGTTGACAAAGAGAGAAAATGAAATTAACTTACAAATGATATAATTAACCTTATGAAAAGGTAGAAATGAATATCATATAAAATACAGAGGGTCATAAAATATTTAAGACGTGCTGTGCCTATAGCTTCATAGGCCTGTTTGTAAAAAGGTTTGAAGTACTATGATTGGCTATAGGAACAAAAAAATGAATGACCAGGAACTTTTCTTAAGGCTCGACCCTTTGGCGGTTCGTAGGGACGTTGTGTCACTTTGCGTATTTTATAAAATCTACCACGGCGAGTGTTTCCGAATAGTTGTTCGGATTAATACCTGCTACTTAGTTCCATTAACGAATGACTCGCAACAAATTGAAATTCTGTCTATATCCTAATGGTTGGAAGTCGTCTGTTGTCCGATTCCCGCGCGCATTTTTTTACGTACGTCATTTCTTTGGAATGAACTCAAATCAGCGTTGTTTCCGGACCAATATAACTTACAAATCTTCAAGAAAAGAGTCCACTCTCTTCGCAAGGGCCAACAACGCATCTGTGATTCCTCTCGTGTCGCAGGTATCCATGGGCGGTGGTAATTACTTACCATCAGTTGCCCCGCATATTCGTTTGCCTCCAGTCGCATGTTTGCTTCAATAAAACGGAAGAGAGCCTCGTAAAGCTGCTCATGCATTGGCTGACGGACACTAAAGTCCAAGACCGTAACCTCAACCTGGAAACCAACTAACGAAGCGTCAACTTTTGATTTTTTTAAGAATTCTACTGGTCTGGACAGACTTCGAAAACTTCAAATTACGATTCTCTCTTGTGAACAGATTTTAACGAAACGATACTCGAATTACTTATGCAAATCCATCTAATACCTTTGGATATTAACGTTTGCAAGCAGTTAAAGATTTTAAAAATAGTCTTATACGTGGTTTTTATAATAGTTATTCCCAATTTATTTCAACAAATATGTAAGTTTTATCGGAGTATATAGACGATTATCTAAATTAATTGTGAACTGTATTTATTCGAGGAAACTGATAAATGACAGATAAATAAATCAAACGCCACATTGAAATGGAAAATTTATTTGTTCCTATTTACAACGGGCAATAATATATTATACGCATTTTAATATGTGTCATGTCATGTTAGACTCAATATTCTCATTGTTTGAACAATTACTCATCCTTATTTTAGTATTATCAATATATATTTAATTAAAGTTTATACGTACATGAACGATAAATATTTATACGATTGTCATTTGTTTATTGTCCTTTTTATATATACTAGTGGGCCCGGCAGACGTTGTCCCGCCCTGATTTTGAAAAAATCCTTGACAAATTATATACTGAAACGTTCCTCATTAATCACTCTATCTACCGGTGAAAACCGCATGAAAATCCGTTCGGTAGTTTTTGAGTTTATCGCGAACAGACAGACACGCGGTAGGGGACTTTGTTTTATACTATGTAATGATAATATAACTAGCGAGCCCGGCAGACGTTATCTCACCCTGATTATAAAAAATCCTTGACAAATTATATACCAAAACCTTCCTCATAAATCACTATATCCACTGGTGAAAACCACATGAAGATCCGTTCAGTACTTTTTGAGTTTATCGCGAACAGACAGACATACAGACGCGGTAGGGGAATTTGTTTTATACTATGTAATGATAGTATATTTATAATGATAGTAAATATATGACCTGAATACATTTTGTATAGCAATAATGGATTCTTCGTATTCGAACTTCGGAATTTTGCCATTCCATTGATCCTACAAAGAGAATGAAGAAACTCTATAGGGTTTATCTTTTTCTACGAATGCATAGAGATAGGGTATTAATTCCAGAAATCACCATCGTTCACATATTGATCGACTCTTTAATAACCTTTTGATATCAAAACCAGCCTGATATGGTGCTTGATCTTGCAGTCCGGCAAGTCGGTAATGTACTTTCGAATTTTGTTGTAAAACCTAACACTATTACCTAAAAAACTGTTACTGGTCTTATAGAGTTTGAAACATGGTGTTAGCAGTTTGGCACAGTATCCTAGTATTTAAATCATGGCGGTTTTTACGAAATCCATCGTAATCTATAAAATAGAGTGACTATAACCAAATTATCAACATGTGTACTGTGGCCGCGCAAAAGCTAATCACTATGTTAGGTTAGTGTATTATATGTATGTATTATATATGTATGTATTATATATGTTAGTATACCTGCTATATAGTGGTCGCGACCTATTTTAAAACAGTTATAAAGCCCATCCACTCACTATGTTTATACTGAGTGGATGGGCAACATAAACGAATACTTCATTAGGTTACTTCTCTTCACCAAGAAAACTTGGTGTAGAGAAATAACATAATGAAGTATTAGTATGATAGAATAATATTCTTTAGTAGTCACCTAGCTTCGTACTACCTAGGTCACAGATTTTCGAAGCTATTTTTTATGTCATAGGAGGCAAACGAACAGTTGGGTCACCTGATGTTAAGTGATCATCACCGTCCATAGACACTAGCAACACCAGGGGAGTCGCAAATGCGTTGCGAGCCTGTGTTTGGGGGGAAGGGGAGGGACGGGGAGAGGAGAGAGGAGGGGAGGTGAGCCTCCGGCGCTCTCGCTGACCGAACGAAACGCAACAGTGCTAGCACTGTTACTTCACGTCGATTTTCTACGAGAGAGTGGTAATACCCCGGCCGAGCCGACCCATTCATGCTGAAACCATTAATAGCCTCAGCGTGGCTCTACCACCTATAATTTTTGTTAGCCAAGCGAGCATTACAAAAAGTCTTACTTGTTATAATTTCATCACGATATTTTATTTCAGCGGTGCAGATGAAGATAACAAAAACATTGTAAGAGGCCAATGTACCAATTACGGCTGTCAACTAACTACCAACTAGATGCACAATACAATATTAATTCTATAAATAATTTCAATGTTATTTATAAGATTGAATTGGTATCAAGTTTCCTTTTCCACCAGTTTTTCCTTATTACACCTTAACTCGTCCAACAATACGATTTAATTAGAATTTCATTACTTTAGTTTACATTATGATAAATTGCAATGTAACAGGCTATATTGGATAATTTCAACGGTGAAATATCGATTTTACGTCCATAGATTCGAACATAGGAACCGTACATCTACTGATTTAAATCAATAAAACTAATAGATGATAGTGAAGGAATTAATACACAACTGTGGATATCTTAGAATTTGAATTTTGCCGTTACTTTCCCTTAGACCTTTCCCCACTAGTGGTACTCTTACAGACTGGAAATTATTATTATTCTCATGACATATATATTTTTAAGACGGTCAGGTATATGACTAACTTTTTTTAAATGTTATAGTTGTTCGTTATTAACATACAAATACTCGTTGCCATTTTCCTTTGATATCTGGTTCATAGATATGATCTCTCAACTGGTTTACATTAAAACTTATATTTGTAACTAGCGTTATAACTGCGTGTACAACTTGAGTGAACAAAAGGTTGTCTCTTTTTCCTTTTTTAACCGACTTCAAAAAAAGGAGGAGGTTATCAATTCGACTGTATTTTTTTTTTTTTTTTTTTATGTTTGTTACCTCATAACTTTGGACTGGGTGAACCGATTTTGATGATTCTTTTTTTATTTGAAAGCTGGTGCTTCCCGTGTGGTCCCATTTCAATTTGGTCTAGTTCCGACAACGGCATCCAGTGCAAAACCGTATAAGTTTTAAATTTGCATTAAGTATGTACACGACAAATAGACGAATAACTCAATATCACGCTAACCGATTTCGATGATTCATTTTTTATTGGAAAGGACGTACTTCAAGGGTAGTTTGATGAGAGTTTGGTTAGGTTCTGATTATGGGATCCGTGACAAAGTAAGAAAACTTTCAAGAAACGAGGCTACTCCTTTCTTAAGTGCCGGCAACGCATCTGTGTTTCCTCTCGTGTCGCAGGTGTCCATGGGCGGCCGTGATCACTTACCATCAGGTGACCCTTATGTTCGTTTGCCACCAATGTTATAAAAAAAACTCTTCAATTCTTAGGAGCCTATTGTGCTTATGTTCGTTGCTGTGTTGCAACATGACGCAAGCATTGTAATTACATTACTTAAGGTGTATTATGTGTGAAGCGATGGTAGCCGAGTTGGTGGTAGAAAAAACTATCGCGGATTATTGATAAGGTTGCGTTCGTACCAAACGTTACTTATTGTACAACCAATTGTAATCATATCGCATACCATACCGATAGATACCATACCGCAAAAATGCACATATTTTAATATACTTAAGGCGGAACGGAGTTCGGGGGCACTGCTAATAAAATATATTTATGTAGACAAAAAATAGAAAAATAAAGTAAATTTTCAAAAAAAAGTATTAACCGACTTCAATATCAATCAAAAACCCATAAGGCACTAAAAAGCGGATAATAAATAGTTTATCAAATTAACCAAATTAAATAAAACATATGAATATGTGTGCTACCTAGAGATTTATTAGAAGTCGGTGCCAACTGAAAATCGTATCATCTACATAGGTACAAAAAGTTTAAGTTCACTCTTGCGTCTCTGTAATACTTTTCTACCTGAAACAAATTTGAAATTTCGGTTGGCACCGATTTCCAATACATCTCTAGGTAGCACACATATTCATATGTTTTATTTAATTTGGTTAATTTAATAAACTATTTATTATCCGCTTTTTAGTGCCTTATGGGTTTTTGATTGATATTGAAGTCAGTTAATACTTTTTTTTGAAAATTTACTTTTTAAATTAACATTTTGTGGTTAATTTTTAGCTCTTATGGAAAGGCGTGAGCTAGATTGCATCTATACTTCTATACTAATATTATAAAGAGGTAAAGTTTGTGAGTTTGTAGGGGATAATATCTGAATCTACTGGTCACATTTGAAAAATTCTTTCAGTGTTAGATAGCTCATTTATCGACGAATGCTATAGGCTATATATCATCACGCTAAGACCAATAGGAGCGGAGCACCAATGAAGAATGTTTCAAAATCGGGGTCTTTTCCTTTTAAGAGCTTCCGCTGTGTGTTAATTATCATATCATTATGAGAACGGCGTACTCATGTGCCCTCAATGTGCACGAAGTTTCGCCGCGAAGATAGGTTACATAAGCCATCTTCGAGCGCAACAGCGCCATTTCTAAGTTTAGGGCTCAAAGTGATCGCCATGGCCGAAACCGGTCGGAACAATCATCAATTATCCCAAAGTAATTAATCCACGCGGACGAAGTCGCGGGTAAAAGCCAGTAATCGATAAGAACCTGAAGGTCCCTTGTAAAAAGTGAAGGGTATAAATAATGATTAGGTATATTAAAACGTTAACCATAATAATGGGTTTTCCTCAACCAGTCAAGACCTGGGGCTAGATAACATCAGTCATACAATTCACCTGTCAAAACGATCATTTGTTTATTGATAGTACTTAGGTAAAACCAGAGAACACCTGTCATTCTTTATACTTTATATTTCAAACATTGCTATTTGTTAGAACACGTTCAAGTATTTTAATAGCATATACAAATCATTTATTGAACTCTACTTAATAATAGTTATATTTATACAAATATGGTATGTATAGTCCGCGTCAAATGTTATGGCCGCTCTGAATGTAGCTTTGAATTCGGCTTAGCGCATAGTACTGTCAAGAAGTTAATACAAAACGAATGCAAAATATTACCATAAGAATTTAACATTGACATTTATTCATCATTATACGAACAGTAGTACATTTTTAATCAATAAAGATACAAGGAGATATTTAATAAGAATGTGGCAGTATATCGACCACATTGCAACTTTTATAAGATTTTGTATAATAAAGATACGACTTCGATTGTGTCATCTTGTACAAGCTTTGACAGCTAATTTACGGAAACCTCTTTATTTTACATACATACAGAATATTTGCAAAATATTAGAGATAAAGATAAACAGATAATATAAAATTGAATCATTACTGGGATAATAAAACAACAGTAAAAACTAGAAATGGACAATAGTATGTGAAGAATAGACAAAGCTAGAAAATTAACAGTTCGCCACATTATGTATTTGTCAGTTATAATTAAATCCAAATAACATTTAATCACCTGGTTTTGGGTGATCGCGTACTTTAATTAAATGATCCGTCTTATGCAGTATTTGTTTCTATCTATGGGATATATCTTGTAGCATATACTGTGCTGGTATTATGCGTGTTACAATACCGTTATTGTAAATAAAATATATTCATAATAAATAAATCATTTGTAATAAACAACGCCTTCCATAGAAACATCGTTTTTTGAAGTGGATTGGTCTTCTAATAAAGACAAATCTACAAGAAAAAGAAAACAACGAAAATAGCAATCACATGTAATTATCAACAACAATACTAAATTAAATTCTGAATGCAACTGTACTGTGCAACTAATAATGACTGGACACATGTGTCAACGTGGGTAAAATAATGGCGAGGTGCGCGCGCGGGCGAGCTTGCTCCCCTTTTACCTCACTACGTCCTTTTTTTAATAAAATAATAATAAATTATATTAATTATTATATAAATTATATTAATAATAAATTTGTGTTCTGCGCATCTACTTCAGAACGGTTAAAAAGTTTGACGCGGACTATACTAATGTGACATTATACGTGTTTACAACTTAGATCAATTTTTTGAGGCATTAATATTGACAGTTCACTAAAGTTATAGAAGCTAAATTACGTAAGAATCTTCATATAAATAACATTTTTTGTTGCGCGTAAAATTTTAAATCTACTATGTATATCTTCTAAAATATTTAATGAAATGATGTGTTGTTAAGGACAACTTTGATCGATATTTGCGCGTAAAATTTTAAATCTACTATATCTTCTAAAATATTTAATGAAATGTTATGTTGTTAAGGAAAACTTTGTCAATAGTAGTCCGTGAATGTCAGATCTTCCTTATTTTATATTAATATTTATTGTCTTATATTGATTGATATTTTTTCAATATCACTACAAAAAACAATATATTTAGCACATCGTTCCAATCTATGTTAGAAGAATGCGCTGAAAAACTCTCAACTTCTCAGCAATCCACCGGATTTAAACAGTTGTGTAACTTTACTCGCAGTGCGCAAGCTTCTATGTGGTACTTAGTTTCTTTTAGCTTTATAGTAATATGACAACTATTGCGAATATATATTACATAGTAAAGTAATAAATATATCACGGATGTCATTGACGTCGCATTGGAATAATGATAATGTCAATGACATTAAAGTTAAACCTATTATTAATCCTCCTGTCACATAACAGATGTGGTTGCACAGTCAACGTCTCAAAACTGTCCGAATAAAAAAAGAACAGAATAGAATCTCGTCCCTCGCGTCTTTGGACTTTTTCTACAGTGCTTTGTAAACACAAATTTAAATAATTGGCGTAAGGTTGAATTTGCAAAAACATAAGTTTATGGTATAACTATAACTACTTAGGTATATCGGTGAGCTTTTGGGGACGGCTTTGAGCGTAACTTTTATTCGAGACTGTGCATCTTGGGTTTTTATATATCAATGGAAGTAAAATTAATAAAATAAAATACAATCAACATCAAGATTTTCTTTTAACTTCTAGCCTAAAAGTAGTAAATTCAGTCCTCACCAAAATTTGAACGCTTTGAATATAGTTGCATAAAACGCTAATATAGATATACTTAAACACCGATAGATTGCAACGATAGGATGTCCGCATTATAAATAACGCAGACATCACTAACAAACTACTATTACATTACTTACGAAAGCACATTGTTTATAGAATGGCGAGTATTCTGAAGAATTATTTATCCTTATCCCATCCCTTCTACTACAGAACTACAAGTGCGGGTACGCATCGCTACATATGCACGGTAGCAACCATCACAGCAAGAACAGAGAAGTTCGAAAATTCTTATGTCTCTCGTACTTTGAAGATGTGGAAACGCCTCCAGGCCCGCGCGTTCCCTTCCTCTTGTTATATCGGGTCTTTTAAGCGAGGCGTGAAGATGAAGAAGTTATTATATTACACAGAAGCACTGAGGAAATAAATATGCCCAGTTTGATTACGTCCGGTTAACAAGGAACTGGCAAGAAACTAGATTCTAGTGTTGTTTTCTATATAGAATACTAGCTTCTGCTCGCGACTTCGTAGGCGTGGAATAGTTCACTTTAAATTACTTTGGTTTTTTTTCTCTTAAACTGAATACGCTATTGACCTAGCAAGGTCTTAACAGCTGCAGCGGACTACGATTAAGTTACTTTGGGCTTACATCGGAAGAAAATCGTTTTTGAAAAATTCTTCATTATTGCTCTGCTCCTATTGATCATAACGGTATGATATATAGCCTATAGCCTTCCTGGATAAATGAGCTCTATAACACTGAAAGATTTTTTCAAATTGGTCCAGTAGTTCCTGAGATTAGCGCGTTCAACCAAACAAACAAACTCTTCAGCTTTATATATTAGTATAGATATAGTATAGACTTATAGTTATAGAATATAGAAACTTAAAAAGAAATACTTTCATATAATCATGATGTCATTTTACAAGTTTCTACCATTGTATTTCAACATTGGAGCTGTTTATATAGATTAAATTAATAAGCCTACGTATATTGTTTAATATTTCTTTAGTAATCATATTTCAATGACATTTAAATATACATAGAAACGCTGTCCTTTGTCCCACGATGAATAATTTTGTAAACAATAATTATGATAATTGAAAAACCAATTAAAGTTATAATCACAAGTTTATCTACTTACTGTTTGACATTTGTTCTTAGCCTGGGTTCTGATTAGTAAATAATTATGTTGATAATAGTTTTCAAGATCGCCTTTATTTTCTATATGACCTTAGAGATTAATCAAGAGTATCAATCTCTTGACGTCATTTGAGAATATCGGATAAAATCTATCATGAATATTACCGTGAATATTTCGAACGAAAATAGAGTCAATTTCATTGTAGGTTTTAACATTCAGTTTAAAAATATAAGTATAAGTTTGTATACATATATTATTTTAATCTATTTTGCTGTCAGAAGGAATATCTGCCAGAAGGCTACCGAATTGCAATGCTTATACGCTGACTGAGGTATTTAGCCAGCGCTCTAATCACGAGACGCGTCGGCCATTCATTCGCACTCAGGTTTCATGGTCCTAGATTTTCGACTCCAAGTATGCCAATATATAGTCTTTGCCAAGAGCAGCATACCTGCAAATCGACATAGCTGAGAGTTAGGACGGTGCTAATGTATCAAAGCACCTAGCACTCTATACCAAAACTAGAGTGATCCTCCAGTGAACAAGTGCAGTGCACATTCATTCTCTTCCTATCGTCGTATGCCAAACCAGTTGATTCTGGATTTATTGGAACATTTAGTTAAGGTTCCATACCCAGATATAAAGCTACCGGCGTGGCACATAATACAATTCACGCTCTATACGAAAGCCAAACTGAGATGAGTGAATGTGAGAGAGAGTGAATCGACCATAACACCGCAATAGCAGCTATGTGGAAATCTCTGTGATATTTTTAAGCACATACAGATTCAAAACTTGAGTTTCATGTTGTCAAGTTTTCTGCCAATATCCGAAGCCGATTAACCTTAGATTAAATCCTTCGTGGACAGCAAGCAATAGTACGTTTTGCAATATTAGTTGATGTATTAATAAGTTTATTCCATTCTAATTTACAGAACGAGACGTCCAATAACCTCTGGGAGCAATAAATCACAGGGTAGCCAGTGTATCGGCAGACAAAATTCCATGCCTTTCTGGCATTGACTAGGTATCCAACCTAATGTCGAATTTTGAGAGAATATACGTACCTAAACTTTTAACTCCGTACCTGATGGCAGGGAAACCGGTCGATCAACAAAATGAATTATATACTCAGTCCAACGAAACGAATAAGCAATGAAGCTTAAAAGGAAGTTCAATTGTACAATACAATAACCAAAGAGGAATGGTAAGCAATTTTGTATTACTGCCTCAAAAAAATATCCGGAAATGTTCTGAAAACATTCGATCACAACATACAACTAAATTTAAACACAAAAAGCTTACTTAATAACCAAATATGTGCTTTGAAATTCAACTGCTAAAAGACCATGTAGATGAAATGTTCAATTCTATACTTAGTAATCGATATAAAGGATCGGACCAAGACTGTAGAGAATTCTCAGGCTATTGGAATCTAGTATTATGATGCCTTGAACAAGAGAATTAAATATATTGATAATATTTTCAATCGCTCAAAAATAGGATCAATAAAATTTGACATTTAGATTTCTATATCGTGAAATATAGCTATTAATTTTTTTATCTAAATAAATGAAAACAATGTCCAAATTATTATTCAAACTATCGTCAGCCATAAAAACCGTAGATGAAATTTGATCTTTACACTTTTTTGTAACTTATTTATTGGATTTTATGACGAATCACATCTCATTATAGGTGATGCCAACTTAATAGATAAATAAGGTTATACATAAATTGTGTTCCAATAAAAATATACAGTTATAACATTGACCTTACATGTTTTTGTACGGGACTTTAAGGAAAAGCCGGTTTTGGATTAGTAAAAAATAATCGTTTTATATCACTGCAATTTTTATTCTATCTTAATCAAATTTGACCTTTAACTCTATATTCCTTCTAAGATATGTAATTAATCAGACATTTGCAGAAATCATAACAATAATTATTATACAATTAAGAGTTTGCACGAAGTAATCATATCGTGCTGTTTGTAAATATAGCCATAATTATTACGCTACATACTCGGTACATAAATTTATATTATACAGTAGCACTGGGGCATATACGTGAGCTTATATAAGAAGAACATCCATATTTTCATTAAATTTGCCAAAATGAAGATGTTACGATGGATAATGGTAATACGATGGATAAAAAATATGGAGGAAATTTTAATAAGAATATCTAATATTAATAAACGAGTTTTAGTTTGTGGTGACTTTAACATAGATATTTTGAGTATGTCGCCAGAGGTCACTATGTTCACATCATTATTTAGGTCATTTAACCTGGATCCTCTCTTTAATGAGCCAACTAGAATTACTTCTCATAGTGCATCTTGCACAGCCAATATTTTCACTGACTTTGAGACCATTGGCGGTAGTATTATTACTGGGATACGGTCTGATCATAAAGGACTAATTGTTAAAATAAACTGTAAAAAACCTAGCACTGACTATAAGAAAACAGCTAGACTAACATCCCAAACTAGATTAGATCGTTTAAATCACAATATTCTTCAAAGATTATCATCTAATAATTTTAGCAATCAAGATCCAAATGAGGATTATGACAGCTTGTTCAATATCATAAGGACGGAATTTAATAAACACTGCCCAAGAAAAGTTGTTAATGTAAAAAATAAAAATAATTTTAGTGAATGGGCTACCATAGGAATTAAAAAAAGTAGAGATTGACTATATGATTTGTATTATAGGAGATCATTAACTAGCGATGAATCCTTTCATTCTTATGTCAGAAATTATTCTAAAATTTTTAAACGTGTTTGCGTAGCTGCCAAAGCAAAATTTTTAGGAAATAAAGTACTAGAGTCTAGTAATAAGACCAAGACTGTCTGGCATATTATAAATAAAGAATTAGGGAAAAATAAAATAAATGATAATACGCATAATCTAGATGTTGATGGCGTACTAATTTCAAACAGTTCAGAGGTAGTGACTGTTTTCCAAGATTATTTCACAAATATACCTCTACACGTAACAAAAAATATTAATTCATCAGCCCATGGTGCCGTATCATTTTTAAAAAGTCTGAGGGCACCTGTAAAGTCAAAATTTAATTTTACATCTATTAGTGCAGGTGAAATAATAAGGACTTTTAAACTTTTAAATTTGAAACATACTGAAGACATATGGGGAATGTCGGTAATGGTAGTGCAGTCCTTAATTATCAATATTTCACCATATTTAGCTAACATATTTAATAAGTGTATAGCACAAGGAACCTTCCCCAATCTAATGAAAATAAGTAAAGTAGTTCCTTTATTTAAATCAGGCTGTAGAAATAGTCTTGGAAATTATAGACCAATTTCTGTACTTCCGTCGTTAAGCAAAATTTTTGAGAAGATTATGCTTAAGCAATTAGTACGATATTTTAAAGCGCAAGAGATTCTGGATGATCGACAGTTTGGCTTCACAAAATCAAAATCGACTACTGACGCTGGTGCAACGCTTTTAAGTAATATATTACGGGCTTGGGAAGAATCGCAGGATGCAATTGGTGTGTTTTGTGATCTATCTAAGGCCTTTGACTGCGTTGACCATAGTACCCTCATTCTGAAATTAAAACATTACGGTGTTTGTGGAGTCTCTCTCGATCTTCTTGTCTCCTATTTAAAAGATCGCTGTCATAAAGTTAGTATAGACGGGGCAACGTCTGCGGGATCCTTGACTCAAATTGGCGTTCCACAGGGTTCCATTTTAGGGCCGTTTTTGTTTCTCGTATATATAAATGATCTGCCGCTAGTGGTTGATAACTGTGCAGATGTAGTTCTTTTCGCGGATGACACTTCGCTTATATTTCAGGTAAAAAGAATAGATTCCGAGTTTACGTATCTAAGCAGTATTTTAAATAAAATTTCTGATTGGTTTGCATTAAATAATTTATTTCTAAACGCAGCCAAAACAAAGTGCATAAGATTTACCTTACCTAACGTTCCACCAACTGATAGTAAAATCGAGATCCAAGGGAATCTAGTTGGCTTAGTTGACAATACTGTGTTCCTGGGTATCACACTTGATTCTAAATTACAATGGGGTCCTCATATAAAAAAATTGGCTGGAAGATTAAGTTCTGCTGCGTTCGCCATTCGAAAAATTCGCCAGCTAACAAATATTGCCACTGCTAGGTTGGTCTACTTCGCTTACTTCCATAGCTTAATGTCTTATGGCATTTTGTTGTGGGGGGCCGCAGCTGAGGTAGACACCATATTCCTACTACAAAAACGGGCAGTTCGAGCAATCTATGATTTGGGACCTCGTGAATCATTAAAGACTAAGTTTCAGGAATTCGGTATTTTAACTCTGCCCTCTCAATATATTCTTGAGAATTTGATGTACGTCCGGAAAAACTTAGATAATCTAGATTTAATAAAAGACCGACATAATGTAAATACCAGAAACCATAACAAACTGGTCACTCCATGTTTCAGGCTTACTAAGACCAGTAACAGTTTTTTAGGTAATAGTGTTAGATTTTATAACAAAGTCCCAAAACACATTACCGATTTGCCGGATAGTAGGTTCAAGTGTTATGTCAAGCGGGTCTTAATACATAAAGGTTATTACAGGGTGGATCAGTATGTGAACGATAGCGACGTCTGGAAGTGACGCCTCTCTCTGTGCAACCACTAAAAACGAATGTAGCTTTATGTGTCTATTGGTGTGTTAATAAAAAAAAAAATATATGTTAGTTACTATGAAAAGATAAACCAGATCGAGTTTCTTGCCGGTTCTTCTCGATGACTGGGTTGTTTTCCGAACCGGTGGTAGATTTGACGTTCATAAGTGCCTTCTCAGGGCCTAAATTGAATAAAGAGTATTTTGATTTTGATTTTTGATTTTTTTTGATGTTCGAATCGATTCGAAAATCCTCAACGAATACGTGTGAGGTAGCCTAGGGGTGTAGGTAGTGACGACGAGATACAAGAAAGTAGATTGTGATGTATGTTCATGAGAAGAGAAGGCTACCAGAGTACACAGGGAATTCGCCGCTACAAATATCCCTTCCTAGTCAAAGATCTAGAGGCAGACCCAAAACAAATTGGTAGGATATAGTACTCATGAAGAAGTTCAAAGCTTCCGAATGCAATGTCGAGGACAGAGCGACGTGGGACAAATACTCAGGAAGAAGGAGAGTAGTGCCCGGAGGTAAAATATAACAATTGCATCTGTGTGTTGGTCACCCTTACCACACACTAAGTGTACCATATACTATGCTTATGCGTGTGGCGCTTCAGAATCAGTCGATTTATAATAATTAAGTTACGTGATAGGGGTCTGTAGTGGACTAAGCCACGATCACAATAAACATGCTGATAAATCCATTACAGCGGCGACTGACGATGACCTATAGATATTTTATTAGTCAAGATTGTTTTTTTGGATTCCACTGTACATAAATATCATCAAGTTCCATGTCGTAACTTTATCGGATCACAATGAAAATAGTATGTATTTGTTATGTTGGACGTAAAAAACACTTTAAACTAATACTAATTATTATATACCAGGTGATTGTTTAGACACTAGGAATATTCTAGGATATGACACTTCCTGGTCACATTTAACATGTAAAATAATAATATTAAAGCAAGTACAAATAAACAACAAAGAAAACCTATGTTAACTTTTGTTCTAAGACTTTCAAAGGTGTAGCCACAAACGTGTAAATAAAATAAACCTAAGTGCAATGCCCGATGCCAAAAGCTACATTGGGCGATCCTGAGTTAATAACTTTCAATAGTAAAACGGGCATAAACCCTTTTGTTTTGTTCGTGACGTTACCACGTTCCCTTTCAAATAAAAGTCAAATCACCCGACGGTCATTGACACTGTGCTTTAACATAGCAGTGTAGATGATTGTGTATAATTTTTTGTATTTTTCTAAATAATTAGGTCAAATATTAAGCACCTATTTTTTTATTTGATTTAGAACGAGAATCGTGTGCAGAGCGTCCTCCAGAAATATTGCTACTATCTAAACAGTCACCTGGTATAAAACAATTTCAGATGAAACTCTAATAATACGTTAAAACAAAAAGTATATGAAAAACGTTAGTCAATATTATAACTTTAGTATAATATCATTGACGTTAGTAGGTATTCACCTATTAATCTGAAGGCGTTTAATTTTGCTAAGATATAAAATTATGAAAGCCTTGAAATATTAAACCAGGCACTATTATATTGCATGCTTAGTGCAATTTTCTATTGAAGAAACATCAATTAAAATAAATACACAAATTAAAAAATCAAATGACACCTCGTGTTTAACATATACGTACATTTTGTGAATAATGCAATAGAGTGAGTAAAAACTAATAATTTTAATTAGTTTGTTTTTAACTATTGTTATATATGATATATGTATATCTATACTAGTGGGCCCGGCAGACGTTGTCCCGCCCTGATTATAAAAAAAATCCTTGACAAATTATATACCAAAACGTTCCTCACGAATCACTTTATCCACTGGTGAAACCCGCATGAAAATCCGTTCAGTAGTTTTTGAGTTTATCGCGAACAGACAGACAGACAGACGCGGTAGGGGACTTTGTTTTTACTATATCTATATATACTACTCTACTATTGATTGAGCGTTGGTCCTAATGTGATTCTCGAACCTAAACTTACCCTTTAAGTCCCGACAACGTACAGCGCGGTAGAACTGGCCATTTTGATTATACGTAGACATGTAAAAAGGTTTTAATCTATCCTTATTTGGGGTTTTGAGTCAGTTATTTGCGAACGATTCTCTTCAAACCTTGCAACACTTTTAAATGTGGTAAAACGCCAAGACAATCGATTTAAAGCTATATTTCCTCGACACGTATAAGCGATTTATAATAGTAAATTAGGTAGATAGGTACGATAAAATGTCAAAATTAAATCGATTAGGAAGTCTAATAAAATATTCAAATATAATTTGTATTATAGATGTGAACGTATATTTTTTAAAGGACACTTCAATTATGCTTGAATGGCTGGATGTATTTAATGAAATTTGGCATATTAAAAGTCGATTACATTGCAGAATGGAACCTAGGTGTCTTTTACCAATTAATGCTAATGTTTAAATTACGCTCAACAAAACAGATCAAAAAGATACTTGGTACATAATAATAATATTTAAAGAATTCTGAGCGACAATCAAATAATTTCGCAGTGCCGTAAAATAGCGATTCCGTTTTCCATAGACCAGTGTTTAGCAAACTGCCCATCCCAAAGAGCCAAATATAAACAGTACATAAATAAAGTTTATTCAAACACCCTTTTTAAACTTAAGCTTTGCTTTAATAGAGATATTTTTTGGAGAAATAATAAGGATTATATGTAGGCCCTGGATTTGCTTTTGCTAAATTAAATATGTCTTTTTTGATATTGTTGTTTTCTACAAATGTTGTTATTTTCTTTATACTTGAGTTTCAAAAACAACTTGTCTCTTATAACGCAATTAATAAATAATATTCCGTGTCTGTACTAAGCATTTTTTGGAAGAGCCACAGTGAAGGAGAGAAAGAGCCGCGTGTGGCTCGCAAACAGCGGTTGGCGACTACCGTCGTAGACGATTGACTTTTCTATTACAAATATTGTTACTAGTTGCATGTGAAGAGATTATTCATATTTATATATCTAATATATAAAAATCTCGTGTCACGGTGTTAATGTTCGAAATCCTCCGAGACGGCTAGACCAATTTTTATGAAATTTCTTATGTATATTTGGTAGGTATGAGAATAGGTGTTAAAGTATATTTCATTCCGCTAGGGGATTAGGGTGTCGCTGTCCGCTGTCCAGATTTCTTTTTCTCTATGTTTTGTCAATTTTTTTTATTTTTTTATTGTTTGAAATCAAATGGCCGTGTGTTGTATATACAGGCTGAAGGTTTAGACAGTAGAAATATTTATGGAGGATACCTTGCACTCGATTCTCGTTCTAAATCATTAAAAAAAATAAGTGCTTAATATTTGACCTAAATATTTAGAAAAATACAAATATTATACGCAATTCTCTACACGTCTATGTTAAAGCACAGTATCAATGACTGTCGGATGATTTCACTTTCACTTGAAAGTGAACATGGGAACGGCATGAACAAAACAAAAGGGTTTATTGTCCGTTTTATCATCGAAGGTTATTAACTTCGGGTCGCCCCTTACACCGGCACAGATCATTAAACCCAGGCTTATTATGATTGTCTTTATAGTTTTGCTAGTCTTAGAACAAACTTTAACTTAGGTTTTCTTTGTTGTTTATTAGTATTTGTTTTTATATTATTATTTTATATGTTAAATGTGACCATGAACTACCATCTCTTAGAATACTGTAAGCGACCAACCCAACAACTGGTATATTATACAATTATTTTAATTAAACTTTATAAGCTTATGTATTCGGATCGTTTAGTATTGAACAGTGCCTGGGATGCTCTACAGATATTTCTAATATGAATTTAATGTTAAAGTGAAATAGTTCGTAGAATTGTACTTCAAAACACGCGATACCGGAATATATATAAAAAACGGAAAGTAAAAGTTAACTAATGCGATAGTGAAAATATAGATCTGTTAGGCTTCAAACTTCAAGGTGTGACGATCTAAGTCCGACTAATCGAATAATATATGGACAAAAACATCAATTTTTTATCGATATTAAACAATTAATCGATCCGGCGCATCGATCTCTGATCAGACATGTAATATAAAAAACTAGATTTTTCCTGTTTAGAAAAATATTAAATCATCAAAACAACAATCCTTACATGAACAAAGATAGCAAGCAAAATCAAAAATAATAGAGTCTAACACAGATATTTGATTATTAAAGTTAATTTATAATCAATACTTATTTGTATACGTTTACGTAACAGTCGGAGTAAATATATTTGGAGAAATACGAAGCATTCTAATAAAATAACATTGACCCTATTGCCACAAAGTTTACAGACAAAGAGCAAAAATTTAAATACACCCTCCAACACCGTTTAGTGTATCGTTATATGAACTGCCGTAAATAGTATGTCACATTCTGTATATAAATACACCCTCCAACACCGTTTAGTGTATCGTTTTATGAACTGCCGTAAATAGTATGTCACATTCTGTATATAAATACACCCTCCAACACCGTTTAGTGTATCGTTATATGAACTGCCGTAAATAGTATGTCACATTCTGTATATAAATACACCCTCCAACACCGTTTAGTATATCGTTATATGAACTGCCGTAAATAGTGTGTCACATTCTGTATATAAATACACACTGTTTCATGAATCGCCATGAAATAACATCCTCTAGACCAGCTATACTCAAACTGCGGCTCGCCGGGTCTTTGTAGTTGGCCCATCCGATTAAACTTTATTATCAATTCGTGCCCATCGGAAAAACTATAAGCACGTTGAATAATTAAATAGATCCCAGATGACCTGACCGCAATGCGTTCTTTATGACATTATACTTGTTTTACTGGACAACCATTTTTTACTACATCGTTGTTAATTTGAAATTACGTTTCTTTATTTAATACCTAAATATTTGTAGTATGTTGACACTGTGTGAGTGAAACGTATTTGTGACCCGTTTAAAAAAAAGGTTGAGTACCACTGCTCTTACACACTATCCTAGGGTATTACTACAAAGCTAACATAACTTCATCAATACAATAGTAATTAACTGAACAGGAACTTCGGTTTATTTACCCATGATACTACTTGCTTTTTATACTCGTACTAGCTTTTGCCCGTGGCTTCGCCCGTATAAATATTAATTTAAATTATCGCTCAGGTACAGTATTCTTTCTCGTAGATGAAAGATAGTTGAGTGTGTCCCTGTACTCTAAAAACACGTGAGTAAAATTTTATAATGAAACGAACAAACTTACATTCGCATTTATGATAGCATTAATGGTTTATTGTGGAACGTTATAGGTTTTTGAATAGAAAGGTTTTACCTATAGGAGCGTAGGAATTATCAAACAAAGTATAAATCAGGGAATACGTAAACCGAGAAAGCCGAGAGCGGAAAAAATTAAACGCGAATGAAGCCGAGAGACAGCTAGAGTATTTTGTAAAATGTATGATTCTAAAACATTGTAACTGTAACAACTGTGTTGTATTTTAAAACAAGTTATGCAATTTGCTCTCAGGATATGAAGCGCCAACGGAAAACAGAAGCGATATATTGCCAAATTAATTAGCATAATCATCTTATATATATACATTATTATTTTAAAACATGTGATATTTCATTTTGATTGTTCTATAAGTTCGTCTGCTATTATTACATATAGTTTGATTTATAATACAAAACAAATCGATATGATTCGAAACCGGTTACAATAATATCAAGACTACACTTTAGAGAAACAAAAACATAAAGTAATTGAAAGCAAAAATATATTTTTCTCACAAAATGTCATTGTAAACAATGTTATTCGTTTATTTTCCCTCCTACGTATGCTTGCTTATTAGACGGCTTGCTCCACTTATATACAGCATGAAAACGCACATCGCTGAACGCGTAGCTCTCATAAAAATTGTTGTCTCTTAGAACTGAAATCACCTTTTATCAAATAAATGTATGTGATAATCTTTTTTGTTAAGTATCAAGTATATAAGAAGTAAAACTAAAAAAAATGGATAGAAATCCATCCAGTGGTTTTTGCGCATTGCGCCAATGATATTATAACTAAAAAGCGTGTATACGTTAACTACATGCTATATATCATCACGCTAAGATCAATAGGAGCGGAGCAACAATGAAGAATGTTTTAGAATCTTTTTTTTTTCCTTTTGAGAGCTTCCACTGCGTGTTAGCCCAAAATAACTATTCCACGCGTACGAAGTCGTGGGCAGAAGCTATTAATTATATTATACTATAATATTATAAAGAGGTAAATTTTGTGAGGTTGTAGGGGGTAATATCTGGGGAGTCGGAGAAAAAATGGTCGAACGAAAACGTTTCTTACGAACGCTGCCTTAACGATGAGAGATATATGATTGAGTTCTAGAAAAAAGTTGTAGCCTGATAATGCCTATTACCGCCCAATGAAGTGGGTACGGGTCAGCTAGTAATATTATAAAGATTGCCTCTTTGTTACTTTGTGAGGTTGTAGGGGGTAATACCAAACCGATTTTAAAAATTCTTTTACCAATAGAAAGCCACGTTATTTGCGAGTGTCGTAAGTTATACCTATATTAACCCGAAAAATTAAAATACTTTTTTGTGGTAGTCGGATTTGCAAAGTAAATCGAAAACGAACGCAGCTTTAACGATGAGAGATATATGATTGAGTTCTAGAGAAAAGTTGTAGAACTTGATAATTCCTACAAAAAAGTTAGCGATAGCATATGTGCAACTTTTAATTTAAATCGTTAAGTGATGTTTATTGGTCATATTATCAACAACAATAATGGATTCTTATCAATATGTAATGATGTAATAACTGAGCCACAGAAACGCGTGGCCGGGTCAGCTAGTTTTCAATAAAGCTGGAGTTTATTTCAAAATTACGATGAAAGTTAATATATTTAGCCATCGGTATATTCCGTATAATATTAGAAATGCGCATGTGAATCTGTGTGTTACGCTTTTACGCCCTAGTTACTAAATGGAAGATTACGAAATTTTATTAACATGTTGCCAGGAACCCAGAAAAGGATATACAGTAGCTTTCATTCGTAGAAATGTACTTTTTCCAATAGTTTGCATTAACATTGTTAAGAAAAAAGCGAAGCAAAAGTACCCTTTATCATGAGAAAAGTCCTGATCGCGAAGATATAGATCAAATATAAATTAACGCGTCACGAGAAAAAGCTTCTCATAATTTAAAAAATAAATATTCTGTGCAAGGTCTCTCTGTAATTAATATCCAGTTATATAAAAACAAAGAAACAGATCTTTATTTAGAAAAACAAACTTAGCAAAAAGTTACGCACGCGTCGGCTCGGCTAATTTTAGATATGTCAACTTGAAATATTTTGTTCTCTTTTTATATCAGATCCATATTTATATAAACTAGTGGGCGCCCAGTGGTCGACATTCGACCATAGTTCATTGAATTTTTAAAGTTTGGACTTTATTAGGGTTCTTTTATCAAAGGGTATTATTATAACCTCTATAATCAAAGACTTTCATAATGCCTACTCAGTTATTTGCCACTTTTCTTCAATTATATAAACATAAAAAAAATCAATGTCTAAATGAAAATTGAAATTAATTATAAATTTGAAACAAAAAACAGGCGGTTACATAAGGTGGTAAGGCTCTTAAATACTAAGTAAACATAACTTTACGAAAATAAAAAAAAATATCGGACGCCCTCATGACACAATTTTCAATTAATTTTAAACGACACCATGGGCGCGTGGTATTTCTGGGTGATATTGAATTAAATATAGCCTATACATTATGAGGAATAGTGATATGCCCAGTATCATCATTTGGAAAAGTAATGGATACACAATAGAATCAAATTATGAATCCAAAACAAAGATGTTTATAATACTACCATTAACTTTTGAAAATGAATTCATTTTTGTTCATAATTCATCATCAACTGTACTAAATATAATTGCTACATCAAGTTGAACTGCATCATTGTAACCGCGGAGATATAAGTCATGGATTACTTTAATGACCAAACAAATTTTCTTATTTTGATTTTACAAAGTATTTTTCGCTCATTTTTTATTTAATCACCATTTGAGTACACCATAAAGAAATACTAAACATTAAAATATTGACATTGACTTTGGAAATATTGCTTTACTCTTATGGCAACATGAAGCAAAGTGACATGAAGTGAAAGCAGTCTGTCACATAAAAATTTTAACATTCAATAAAACCAAAGAGAATAATAATTATTTCAGTAGTTCCATAAATTTACTAAATATAAATTATTAATAATTAATATTATGTATATTATGAATTTATATATTATGTTATTCTAAAATTAACCTACAATTTGACCAGTTGATTTCAAAAGGCATATTGTAAGGCATGCAATGTCAGTCATGTTAAAAATATTTAAAAGGTAATTGGAACGTAAGAAGGTTGAAGGATGTTCGAAACGTCTTTTTCATTTACATATATGTTGTGTAAAATTCAAGCAGTAGTGTGAGTAATGTATATTTTAATTAATTTAATATGATTGTAATGCATTTTATATAAAAAAAAAATAGCTTTGTGCACTTCTCTGCCATATAAACTATAACTATGCCAAATTTCAAGTTTATCCGTTCGCGCAATTCGCTTAAAAAGGGGTGCAAAGTTTTGGCTTCACGTGTTAATATATAAGTTATGTTATAATATCATTGTTGAATGTAGAATAAAAAAGGGTAATTGGAACGTAAGTATAATTTCATATGTAATGTAGCAAGTATAATTTCATACCAAATCACTAAAAAAAAATTGATATTATATACAGACACTTCATTTTTATTATATGTATAGATAGATAATGCCGACAAAAACAAAGCATGTAAAAAACCAAGTCTCGCAACTCAGTTGTTCTACCGTAAAAAGTTATGAGATCCGTGCAATACAAAGTCGTTTACTTTATTAAGTCCCTACTTAAGAAACTTCTGTGTTAAGTTATTACGTAGTTAGCTAGCCTAACAACATGTTATAGTGACCATATCAATATTAAAATATTTTATGTTTAAATAAAATAGACTGAATTATATGGGATTACAAAGTTATTCATGCAGTTGATGTATCTAGAAAACTGGACCGAAATTACAAAATATTTTAGTTTTTCCTTGATTTATACACTAAGCACTAATTGTATTATAAATTTGAAGCTTCTATGTCTGCTAGAAGTGCCTTAGAGTTTTGTTGATCGGTCAGTGAGTCAATGAGTGACAAAATGAAGAAATTTTGTCTAGTTATAATTGTTAAACTACTAGCTGGTTCAAATTGCATGAAATTTGAAAAGTACCACGTTTATACAATGCCTGCTCGGTTACTGAAAATCAGGCTTCGAGTTGTATTCACAACGAAGTTGTAGGGAGTCGAAAATGGCCTGAACTACTTCGAGAAAAGGATTGTACGGCCGTGCTTCTTATTTGCTCGATTTGGCGGGGGCACTGCTATGCCCTCAGATGAATATGTTCCTTTGAGACTCGAGCACATCAAAAGCCATGACAGCTAGGTTGATAGCGTGTTGCGTCGATGGACGTAGGTTCGAATCCTAGCAACTGAGTCGCAGCTACCGGTGAAGGAAAAAATCAGAACCACAACAACATGGATTTTTCTAAGCCCGCCTGGCTAGCTACCACCGGCATGTTGAAAATCTGTTGTCAAACAGCTGTTGGTGTGTTCCAGCAGCTACACTTGATAACCAGCCCTTTAGGTTTAGCAGGTCCACATCGCCATTTAACATCACGTGAGTTTGTGGTCAAACGCTAAACTTACAAAACATAAAAAAAACTATTAAACATTACATTGATGCATTCGATGCGGAATTTTTCGTCTATGGTTCTACGCTATTTTGGTTTCCATTAACCCATTGCCATTTCTTTACTTTACAAGCTAGTTTGTATGTATATGGTATATTCATAAAAATCAATTCAGGCGATCACAATTAGTATATATGAGTATGCATGCAAATGTCGGTAGAAATTAAAAAAAAACATGAATCAGTCTTGAAACTGTATATTATTATGCAGCGTCTCCGACTAAGTAAATTAAAGATGTTCCAATAATAAACACTTGATACAGTAGAGTAAATACTAAGACAGAATACAGTTTTCCATACTCAATTATTTCGATACTTAAAACTTCGAGATATTGTGATTTACAAACAAAATATAGATATTTTCCATTACAATAAAACGTTAAGAGAGATCATAAAAATAATAGGTTACTGAGAAAGTAAATTTACTTATTGTATTGAAGAGCATAGAAGCAACTAGTGAAAGTAGGTCACCTTGAATGGTGTATTCGACGCTGTCAAGTTTACACGGTGTACCATATGATAATAGCTGCCTTATTACGGTAATTACAGTTAACGTGCAGCATTTCTCTTTTTCCGACTGACTTTTTTTTTGTTCATGACATAGTTTGAGTTTGTATTGGCGACACGACTCTTAGAATTTAGTCTAAAAAAATTGATAAAAATCTAGTCAAGTAGTTCTTACGCGATGCTCGCACAACGTGTAGAGCTCTTACCATTTTATTTTTATTAATGATCGTCCAGCGGTCGAATTTCGACCATAATTCATTAATTTTCCAAATTTCAATATTAAGCTAAAAAAAGAACATTTTTTCAATTTTTTTTATCGATAGCACTAAATAGTTCGTGAATAGCTACTAAACAAAAACTAGAAAGAAAATCGACTGAGAAACAGAAGAAAAATAAGTACTTAAGAAGGGTGTACTTGTGTTATATTCGCATACTTATGTGTAGACTAGCTGACCTGGCTACGCGTTGTTGTGGCTCACTTATTTCATGTTGAATTAAACTCGTGGTGCCCTCTATGAGATATCTATAACAGTCGGTCATACAGTTTTCTGTCAACAAATTAATTTAAAGCTCCATCTGTTCGAGACCGATGAAACTTACAATTAATAACAATAATCAACATAGACAATCATTTAATATGTAATTAAAAATATTGAGGCTATTAATAGAAATGTAAATTATCCTATCTCTCAAGTTGGATCAAGTTATAAATGTAAATGCCAACTTTCATGAAGATCAGTAGATTAAAGTTCATCGTGGACAAACATCTTGACACTGGGTTTTATATATTTAGGAATAGAAGATGATGGTGTAATGAAAAATGGTGACATACTAAAACTAGGAAAGATTATATAATATAGGACGCTATCAGCCAGCACGCCTATAGAGGCCGCGTCAAACTTTTTTACCGCTCTCAATATAGCTATGCAGGACACATCTATACTAACATTATAAACCTGGAGTGTTTGTTTGGTTGAACGTGCTAATCTCAGGAACTACTGGTTCGATTTGAAAAATTCTTTCAGTGTTAGATAGCTCATTTATCGAGAAAGGCTATTATAGGCTATATCATCACGGTAAAACCAATAAGAGCGGAGCACCAAAGAAGAATGTTTCAAAATCGGGTTTTTTTTTTCCTTTTGAGAGCTTCCGCTGCGTGTTAGCGTTAGCCCAAAGTAACTATTCCACGCAGACAAAGTCCCGGGCGAAAGCTAGTGTAGGTATAAATACGTAATAAATTACATGTGTAACATGGACACACCTTAAGGATAAATAAATGGCAATTTTAGATGCCTATAATAATATTTTAACATTGTTTTGTGTTAAACTCCTGACTATATTACCCGCAAGCCCAAAATTACGGCTATATTAAGAGTTGTTAGAAAGATTGACTCTAGATTGGGCACTAGATAGGTTAAAGAAAAACTTCATAGTCGAATATTGTATAAAAACAAGTTATTATTAGATGATCTATTACAATAATATAGCTCCAGCAAAGGACCTTCGATACTGTATCGCACTGTTAGTGTAAATAATAGATATTTAGCACTTAGGTAATAATTGATGCACTAAGTGCATGTGAAAAGCTGTAAGTAAAAATTAGTTACAATGCCTTTGTAAAAATAAATGCGAGGGCGTCTTAATCCGAGCGTAGGAAGTGTTATTGGTGTTATCTTTGGTTAAGCAACATTTATGAAATATGTATTCTAGAGAATATCCTTACCAAGAAGTATCATGTCGATAAACGAACAGTATAAAGTGAGGTAATTGGTGGGAGTTAGGTGTTTTTGTCAAATTTAATTGTGTAATTTAATGTAATTTAATGTTAAGTCAAACATGGTAAGGAGTCATAGCATTAAGCAAATCGAATTTACAAACGTAATAGAACATATTCTATGAAATTTGATGCCTTTATTAATAAGTATGATATTTTTCATTTATCTAACATGTTAAGTAGGTTTTGTTTTGTTTTTATTGACAAGTATAGGTTTGAATATTACTCATAGATAAAAAATGTACAATATATTGCTTGGGGTATTTTGTTAATATCAGATTGAGGGCATTCAAAACAACATATAAGACATACGTTTAATTTTTTGTGAATAGAGAGCTTCAACTGTCGCTTAAATAGCTTTTAACTAATCTAGCTATTATTATAAAGCATATGACTCGTTTATTTCCTGAATGGTATCGAAAGATAGGTTGCATAGAGTAAACGTTTAATGGCACTCTTGATATCAGGCATTTTAAAGCGGACACCGTGTCAATCGACTCAAAAAGCAATTTTAAGATACAATACTTTTTTCTTATTACAAACCCATAGAAGTGCTGAATTTATTCTATAAAACATAAAACTCATATAAGGAGAGTAAATTTTGCTTCGAAGAAATATTCACGTATGTCCTCTTTGGTGGTCCGGTGTTTTCTAATACAATAAAAACTGCATAAATACAATTAAGTCTCGACAATCGTAAGCGATTACCAAATTCGTAAGTATAGCCTCTTAAATTCAAGAAAGTCAAATTATAAATAGTTACAGAATGGAATCATTTTCAAAAGTAATGTATGCCACTGTTTTTTGGTAGAATATATTGTTACAGATAGAACTTCTGTCACGAATAAGTCTCACATCGTAATGATTAGTTAGGAACTGTTGAAGGTGTTTTTATGAATTGCTTCATAGCATACGAAGGCCCGTGAGGCCAATAGCGTAGTCAGTTCGAAAAAAAATATGATAAGTGTTCAGCGAAATCACAAACAAAGAAAATGAAGGGATAGTATTTGAAGGTTATGTATCAATTAGTATTAAGGAAGGTATCAATGGGATACATTGATAAGCAACTGCTCATATAAAAGCCACGTTGTCTCTCCGAGTTAGCAGGAAGAACGCCCACGCCGCCCTCGCGGAGCGGTCTTGTTTCGTGTTCGTGTTGCACTGAGAGGAACCTGTCTCTTTCTTTCACGCAAACGCACGACGCGACCGCCCTAATAGGCGGTGTGTTTACCAACACTGCCCTGTTGCCATGGCAACGCCTGGCAGCAGCAAAAAAGGCCCTTTTCAGGGCCAACCAATGATGACAATATCTCCACTGACCACTCGCACACACAAGGACACCGATCAAGCTATTACGATGACCACACGCACTCACTCGGACCCCGAAATATCTCTCACGACAACCCCTCGCCCTCAATATGAAACACCAGTACTACGCAGACCCCCGCCCCCGTCCTCCCCTGATGAGGAGGTCGAGTTACAGCAACGGGACAGGGTTCTGTTTGAAAAGCTATTAGAAAACAAAGCCCTTTCAACTGAAATGTCCAACTGGATGGCCCTCCTTTTGCGCTCCCGGGAAGCAAGAGCAGGGAACCTAGAGGTGAGTAATGAAGACCAGCTAGCCATAAACAAGGCGCTCCGAGGCATAATAGCCCCGCCGCCAATGCCACAAGAAATACCTAGAACTAGCCCCCTGGGGCGAGCTGGGAGGAGGATGCGCGAAGACGACGACACCGACCCAGACGAGAGGCGTGTCAAGTCCCGCACTCACCCAGCCGCCCGACAGAAGCACTCCTCGACGAGTGACTCGATCGAGTCGGGCCCGGTACCTCTGCCCCAACGATCCAAGACGCCTAAACAACAGAAAACCCCATCGCAATCACCATTGACATCATCAGACACGCAAAAACCGACTGCCCGGCCACGTATAGTTATACCGCAGCCGCAAAAATCAGAAAAATCTGAAAAACCTGAAAAATCTCAGACCCCGGTATATACTTCCTCGCAACAGCCAGCGAGAGCCGCCAAGTCGTCCGAGAGCTCAGCCAATAGGACGCCGGCAACGCCTAAAACCACCGCCGCGAGGTCGTACGCGACCGTAGCGACATCGAGCGAGACGCGGACGTCCACGGGCACTAAGCCTGGCACGTCGGCTCCGCCAATCAGAGCGCCTGCGGAACCCGACCCAAAACAGGCGACCAATCGCAAGACGGATCCGCCGAAATCAACGACGACGGGCCTCATTAACTAGGAGGCAACTATAATTTTAGAGAAAACCTCAACCAAATATCCTCCTATAGTGGTTGAAGACCTACCAGACTGTTACCAACATCTCACAGAAATCTCCAAGAGGTTAGGCAGAACAGCGAACGCTCGCCCCTTCGGGAATGGAGTGCGATTCCTTCCCGATGACGAAAACGAATATCGCCTAGTACAACGGTACCTCTCAGAAAAGGAAGAATCCGAGGGAATTAGATGGTACTCTTACTCCCTTCAGGAGGAGCAGTCACTCAAGGTGGCCATTAAGGGGCTATTCTCGAGAACAGATCCCGAAGACCTGAAAGCCGCCCTTAGTGCCAAAGGGCTGAATGTTGAGTCAGCCAAGTACATTCAGGCCCGAGGGGGGCGCCCCGGTGGCGTCTTCTTCGTAGCCCTCCATAAAGACGAAGACGCCGCATCAATAGTCTACAGTATAGACGAACTTCTATGCTTTAGAGGCGTTCGAATTGAGGCATGGCGCGGGAAGGCTGGGCCCGCGCAGTGCCACAAATGCCAGCAGTTCCGGCATAGCTCCTTTAACTGCCATAAGGAGCAGAAGTGTGTGCGTTGCGGCGGCCCACACTTCGCGCGGGACTGCGACCGGCCTCGGGACCAACCGCCGACCTGCGCGAACTGCGGAGGGCCTCACCCGGCAAATTATACATCCTGCCCGGTGTATCGCAGAGAGGCCCGCAATAAGCGAGCCAGCACGGTGGCGCTGCACAAGCCCGCCGAGAAAGTAAGATCACAAGACCGCCCGACAGTATCTCATAATATTGTTCAGGAGACAGCCCAATCTTCGCTTATGGCCCCTGCTAACGACGCCAGAATAGCGGGCGCCGGACGGTCAACAATGGGCGCCGGACGGCGTCAAACGAAGAAACAAGCGAAAAAGTCAACCCCCCACTTCGCCACCGAGTCAGATGACGAATTCGTGGCGCAATGGGACGCGATAAGTAGCATGGTGAAAAACAATTTATTGAAAGACAAATCAAGACGCTCCAGGGCACTAGAGGACCTAATCAAATACATCACTTCCAATGGATAATACAACTCTAAGAATAGTTCATTGGAATGCCCGTATACTGAAAAATAAGAAAAGCATGTTAAATATCTTCCTACGGGAGCACAAAGTCGATGTCATGCTCATTTCGGAAACCCATTTGTCGGCCAGAATGTCTTATAAGATCTCCAACTACATTGTGTATAGGAAAGACGAAGTATCACCAGAGGGTACCCCTTATAGAGGGCTAGCGGTACTCATAAGGAGAGCAATCGTCCACCAGTGCATACCATTTGTAGAGCACCAGTCGCTCTACGCTCTGGGAGTGCTAATAAGCGTGGCGGGCCGCCCGCTGAGGCTCTTCGCTATATACCGCCCCCCGCACTATCCTACGGCTTTGTTAATAAAAGATATCGACAGCCTGCTGAATTCGCCCACGCCCACAATATTGGCGGGTGATTTCAATACAAAAAATACCTATTGGAACTCGTCAATCACCACCGCAACAGGGGCGCGCCTGCAAAAATATGTGGAGGACAAAGGGTTCGAGATAATCGGGCCCGACGAACCCACCTACTACGGCCCAACCTCTCAAGACGTCCTAGACATCGCGATCTATTCTGGTATAAACACAATACCGCGCCAGACTGTCTCTACAGATCTACCATCTGATCACCGCCCGGTCATACTGGACTTCAATCTCTCACCAGTCCGTACTTACTACCCAAGAACGCGACTAATAACGAACTGGAGTGAGTACGTCGCTAAGCTGGAGCAAACGACCCCCACGAGGCGTATGACTACCCCTCAAGACGTCGACTGGCTGACTAAGGGGTTGACAAGTGCTATTCAAACAGCCGCCGAACTGTCGTCCCACTCGGTCAGCACAGACAGGCGACTAGATCCTCTCCCAGGCAGGATCTATAATATGATTAAAGAGAAAAGGAGGCTAAGGAGGGTGTGGCAACACACTAGATGCCCCCACATCAAATCCCAATTGAACAGACTTGTGGAAGATGTAAAGACAGCCCTAGACGCCCATGCCAACCAGTCATGGCAGGCACACGTCATGGCAACCGGAGAGCGAGTGCCATCACTACACAAGCTGTGCAGAAACCTCTCAGCTGCCCCTGAGCCGATTCGCCCTCTCCAGGCTCAGGGACAGCTATATTTTACAGCTCAAGAAAGAGCAGAGATATTCGCCACAACCATAGAAGAGCAATCCAGACCTAACCCGATTGTCGACACAGCACACAACCACAAGGTATTACAATACGTTCAAAACCGTCCACCGGCATCGAACCTAGCGACCGAAGCCGGCGACACCACCTTTTTTATTTCTCCGAGAATGGTACAGAGGGCGCTGCGCAACCTCAACCCGAGGAAGGCGCCAGGCGTCGACATGATTACCAATGCGATGTTGCGACACCTACCCGGGAGGTCCGTTGCAGCGCTCACAAGGCTGTACAACGGAATCCTGCGAACAGGATATTTTCCTGACGACTGGAAATACGGCAAAATAATAATGCTTCCGAAACAAGGCAAAGACACGCGAAAGCCGGAAAATTATCGCCCGATAACTCTGCTAAACACTATGTCTAAAGTTTTCGAGAAAATTGTGTTATTAGAATTGAAACCTAGAATCAAACTTAGACCAGAGCAGTTTGGATTTCGCGATAACCACTCAACGACGCTACAACTTGCCCGAGTAATCGACACGACGATCAAATGCCACACTAAGAAAGGATTTGCGGCGGCGGTCTTTCTCGACATGCAGAAGGCATTTGACCGCGTTTGGCATGAGGGGCTCTTGTACAAGCTCGCGACAACCACCAACATTAATGAACGCTTATATCAGATTATAAGATCATTTTTAAAAGATAGAAGAGCCGTAATTAAAGTCGAGAATTGCCTCTCAAGGGAGATACAACTACATGCAGGAGTGCCGCAAGGCAGTTGTCTTTCGCCCCTCCTGTATGCTTTATACACCGATGACATACCGGTCATAGGCAAGGCGGAACTCGCGCTTTTCGCAGATGACACGGCGTACATGACTACCTCCATTAACCGCAAGAGAGCAGCAGCGCTTCTACAACCCACGTTAGACGCCCTCCCCGAGTGGCTCGCTAGATGGCGACTCTCGGTCAATGTGAGTAAGACGCAGGCCATTGTCACAAGAGTTGCCCAAGTACAACCACCGAAGCTTACCCTTCAAGGGGTAGCCATTCCGTGGCTCAAAAAAGTGAAATACCTTGGAGTCGTAATCGACAGAAATCTCACTTTCAAATTCCAGGCTGAAGCGGCGCTAGCGCGCGCCAGAGTTGCGAAGAGGGCGCTACGGTCGATTTTAGGGTCCAGGCTGCCCCTTCGCACCAAAATTGGCATATACAAGACGTATATCAGGTCTCGCCTGACCTATGCCGCTCCAGCCTGGTACGGATGCCTCTCAGACACCTACAAAGACAAGTTACAGGCACTCCAGAATATCACATTGAGGCTAATTACATCGGCCCCACGTTACGTTAGTAACAAAACGATAGCTCGCGACCTACAAGTAGAGAGTGTGGAAGAATTTATTAGACGCCTAGCTACGAAGATGTTCAGCAAGGCGGATGCATCGGCGCACCCCCACCTCAGGGGTATTGCGCCACTGCACGCCAGACCGCCGGAGAGAGGACCCACCCCAGAACGCCCAATACAAGTCAGGAGAGCCAGAAAAATATGTTTCAGACCCCAGCTCAGAGAACTAATAAATATCTCTGAGAGTTAAATAAATTAATAATTAAATAAAGATTACCAAAGAGGCATCTCCTACGGGAAATAGCCTCGATTAATTGAGCCGACCGCCACGTAGCGGTTAGAGAACACGCCACCGCCAGAGGGGTTTCCCTGACGCGGTTTCCCCGCCCCCTCACCAGAGGGAGCGAGAAG
>AP028434.1:12171066-12228587 GCA_036509395.1 Antheraea yamamai | reverse complement strand
CAATTTTTTATAGTAATTAGTATTCACAGCTAGCTGTTTCTTGTTTACATTATTTGTTTTTATCTTTACATAACTTTTATATTAACATATTTTTAATAGATATTAGTTTCTTAGTCTTACAATGACAATAATTAGTTTTGCTGTTGTAATTTACTAAAATAATTTGTTCCTTAGGTTTTTATGATCCTGTATAAGGAATTATACTATCGTGACATTTATGCACGTGTGCCTGGAGGCCCTAAGCCTGATCAACGGTTCCAGTCATTTTATAACTATTGTGACCTCTTTAATTACATTCTATCAGCTGAGACACCGGTACCTTTAGAATTGCCTGACCAATGGCTTTGGGAGTTGATTGATGAATTTGTTTATCAATTTCAATCATTTGCACAATACAGGTAAATATGGAATTGATTTGTATAAAATACTAGCAGGCCCGATGGACGTTATCCCGCCTTGATAATAAAAAAAACGTCAAATTATATAACTAAACCTTCCTCATAAATCACTATATCTACTGATGGAAACCATATGAAAATCCGTTCAGTAGTTTTTGAGTTTATTGCGAACAGACAAACAGACAGACGTGGCAGAGGACTTTGTTTTATAATATGTAATGATAAAGAGTAAAGAAAATCTTGTAAAACAATTGAAATAGTTTTCAAAATCTAGTTCTTAGTAACCTAGAAATAAACATAATAATACATAACCTAGGTTTTAAATATTATATTTTAATATAAGTTCAGTTATATCATTATTTTATTTTCAGGTCTCGTACCTCTAAACTGAGTCCTGCTGAAATTGAAGATTTAAATACTGAAAACAAGGCATGGAATGTCCTTTGTATCCTTAATGTGTTACATTCTCTTGTGGACAAATCCAACATCAAAAAGCAGCTGGAAGTTAGTGTTATTACTTTTACAACATTCTATTTATTAACCCTTATGTTCTTATGGTACAGATAATTATGAAAAACACATAGGGGCCATTCAAGTATTACTAAGCACTGATGGGGTTCCTTGATTTGCTTATTTTTGATGACATAGTGAATGGGGGGTCCGGGATGTGATTGCGTCAGCAATATTTCTTTATTTAACTGGAACAGACTTAGATAAATGTTTATGTAAGCATGGGGGGGGGGAGTAAGAGCATTGCTTACTTTTGCTGACCAGGGGAAGGGGACGGTCAGAAATTACAAAAATGCTGTTTACGTAATACTTGAAGGCCCCATATATGTAACCAGCTGTGGTTGTGACTTCGGCCGCGTGGAAAGTTATGTAATTAAGTCCATTTATTTATCTACTTTTCTCTCGTACTTAAGTCGCGTCGTCATTAAAATTACAATATTTTTTCATGGAATGGACTGATTTTAATGAAACAAAGACTAAATGTTACTCGAGAATACGCTTTATGATTTTCTTGGTTAAGTTTTATTAAGAATGCAGTACTTTAGCAGTGATGTGTGTCCAGACAAATGGACAGACAGATGTTTCTAAAAATGATTGAAATGTATTTTATTACTTATTCCTAGATACCTGCAACATTTTTTTTCACAAAAATCTAAAAATAGAGACACTTTAGATTTACATTCTTATTATTAACTAATTGGAATATTCTATCAAGATAATTTTTAAGAAAATAATCAAATCAATATAGTTATATTTTACAACTTTTATTTATAAAAACTTAATATATAATTTTTCTTTTCAATTAATATGATGCTCTGATGACTATTAGATCAATTGAATCATTTTTGGATGATTAAAAGTACTACGTCAACAATTGTATTTTCTGTAATGAGAATATAAACATTTTTGAATAGGTGTATGCTGCTGGTGGAGATCCTGACTCAGTGGCAGGAGAGTTTGGTAGACATTCACTCTACAAGATGCTGGGATACTTTTCTTTAGTTGGCTTGCTACGTTTGCACTCCTTGCTTGGCGATTATTATCAAGCCATTAAGGTAATTGAAATAAATTACAGATTTTTATATAATGTGTGCATACAATTTAATTTGAATAGTATTTTGAAAAAAAAAATTATGAAGCAGGATAGTATCAAGATCTGTTCAATGAAACTGGTATAAATTTTAAAAATTACAATTACGGATCTTATTTCGAGTTAATCATACAATAATTATTTATATTTGAGTATTTATAGGTATTGTATCTACAGTTCTTATATTTGGCAACTACTGACTGATGGCAGTAATAAGTAATATAAGCTGTAGTATAAAATCATCTTCTATATTAATTACTGCTTAAATATGGGGTCCTAGTCTATGAATATAATAGTATACATGAATGTTTCTATTACTCACAGTGTACAGCAGTATAGCAATCAAAGTAAAGCAAATAAAGAAATATGCATAGTTTACAAGTTCTTATTTAATAGATAGACACCAATATTAAAAGCACAACATATAAGAAAAGTCTGATTAATATTATAAATGTGAAAGTGAGTTTGCTTTTATGCTTTCACCATTAGATTTGGTATGTGTATGCAACATTGTCAAGAGTACAGAACAGGACATAGGATACCATTCATTCAGGAAAGAAGTATTATTCTTGTGAGATATGTTATATCTGCATTAAGCAAAAGCTAATAATTTAATATTTTCAGGTTTTGGAGAACATTGAACTGCACAAAAAATCTCAATACTCTCATGTGCCAGCGTGCCAAATTTCCACTTCCTACTATGTGGGTTTTGCATACATGATGATGCGTCGGTACTCTGACGCAATCCGTACGCTTTCCTCGGCGTTGCTTTATATTCAGCGCACTAAGCAGCTGTTTTCCGCACGCTCGTACCAGAACGATCAGATCAATAAGCAGACTGAGCAGATGTATAATTTACTTGCTATCTGTTTGGTTCTACATCCACAGTGTGTTGATGAATCACTTCAGCAAGTAAGTAGATGCAATTATTCTTAAGGTTAAATGCGACCGACATAACATATTTCAATACACATTCTGTATTCTGGTTGACTGGTTATTTGTTGCCAATATTTTTACATATAATACTCATTCTAAATCAATAAAAAAAATAGGTGCTTAATATTTGACCTAATTATCTAGAAAATACCAAAAATTATAGCTAATCCTGTACTCATCTATGTTAAAGCACAGTCTCAATGACCTTTGGGTGTAGTAAAAGTGAAGCCAACCAATTAACAATGGATAATTTTTCGAAGTGTGTACAAACAAAAGGGTTTATTGTCTGTTTTATTATCGGAGGTTATAAACTCAAGGACGCCGCTCGCAGGTTTTTTCGCCGGTCATTCAACCTAGGTTTATTTAAATTTGTACCCATACTTTTGAGAGTCTTAGAACAAACTTTAAATTAGGTTCTCTTTGTTGTTTATTAGTATTTGTTTTGATATTATTATGTTAAATTTGACCATGAAGAAAATTGAAGGTTGTCACTCTTTAAACAGTCATATTTATATATATAATAGATAAATAAAAATACTGGATAGATTCAATCAATTTTTTTTAGTTTTATTTCTTGTGTTATTCGTTCTTATCTAAATATATCACAATATCTTAATTTAATGTAAAGTTATTAAAGTTTTAAGAAATCACGATTTTTTAAGCACATTCAACTGTGCCTGAAGTGAAACAAGCGATGTGGCGCGCATGAGAAAGAGAGAAAATGCACATGGATAACATTGTTTATATATCAGTTTTGACCGCAATGTATACTTTTACTTTCAATTTATCTGTGTTTTTGTATCTCGTGTATGTAAAATATGTTGTTAAGGCCATAAATAAGGCAGACGAAGTCGCGGGTATCAGTTAGTATATCATAAAACAAAAAAATATATAACTATCCATTTATAACTTTGCATCCATGCATCCAGATATTTATATATAAGTTTTATATCACGCAAAGGATAGTAAATTACAAAAAAAAAGAACATTGCAATCACAACAGTTTTGCGACAAATCTTAGTAATAGAAAGTGTAACTAGTCTCTAGAATAAGGTACAAAGTTTCAGCTAATACTGTTTTTTTTATAATAATGTAATTGTAACATTCTCTGATTTATTGAGGTTAAACAAATTTCGTAAATAAATATATTTTTAAGAAAAAGAACTTAGCCATTCACATAAGTGAATAACAATTAGTAATTTATAAAATACCCGGAGTCATAAATAATTAATCTTTTAATTCTCATTTTGCGAATCTTTGTGACTTCACATAACTTTGTTCATTTATGTATATTCATTATTTAATTTAAAGGTACTGAGAGAAAAGAATTACCATGAAAAAATGTTCAAGATGCAATATGGTGATTTGGGTGAATTTGAGAGCTGCTTCATCTTTGCTTGCCCTAAGTTCTTGTCTCCGTGCCCACCACCAATCGAACCTGGCTCAAACTATGGCCGTGACGCTGTTAAGCACCAGACACAAGTATTTATGGATGAGGTAATTTTTTAATTACACTTTATATTGTAAAATTGTCTAACTATAAATACTCGTAATAGACTACAATAATTTAATCGTTAATCTGATTCGTAGCTCCACGTTGTAAGTAGTGACTCTAAAAAAATGGGAAAAAGCAATTTATCTGTTATACTAAACAATGTTAACATGTTAACAACAATGTTATTCTAATTTTCTATTCTTGTGTAATAATAAACATAGCAGGACTATAACTATGACTTGACTGCAAACACTTTAGTCCATATTTCGATATTTGTGAAGAACATAAGTATTATGAACTTTGTCACCACACAAGTGGACGAAATGAATCATTTTGCGAATCTCCTAACAAGTTACATTCTGGTATTAGAGCTATTTAGCAGAACCTTGATTTTAATGATAGTAAGGATAATATGTGTAAGCAGTTTAATGGAGTGATCTATATGTATGTGTAGGACGAGCCTATCCATGTATATGTATGTATATGATAATAATTTACTTAATGTTATGTTGATAAGTCAAGACTTAAAGGAATGTCTTAAATATATACTCATAATTCATTGTTAATTAATGTTTTGTAAGTTATATGTCAATAGGTTTAGGATGTTGGAATAATTAACTCATGCCCTGACTGCAACTCAGGGATGCTCAAACTCATAGTGTTGGCAAATTACTATAAGTTATTTTATAACCCTATCACATGAACTGCCAATCTACTAATAGGAAATAAAAACAAGGTTTATAAAATAGTTTATATTAAACTTGAAAATTTAATAGCTATAGATTTTGATATACAAACTCATTAATCACAAGTTTTGCGTGGATGTATGTGGCCACTACATGTCATTCGCATATTTTCATAGAATGGCATATAAGTATTAATTACCAAGCAAAACATAACAGATGTCCCTTTGTTAAGCGATTGCGATCTAGAGTTAATTTATTTGTATTTTTGAAAATGCTGATTTGCAGAAATACGTAAACTAAACAACCCTGTTATCTGTGGAGATATTTCTTTTAGATGCGGTTATTTCTATAAAAAGAGATTATAAGTATCCTTGTGTGAGAATCGAACATTTTATCATTTTCGGCAATTCCCTCGCCATCGTCTCCAAAAGCACTAGCTAACATGTCTATTCAGGACATGGATTCATTTATTTCAGGTTCGTCAACAGAAGATGTTACCAACAATTCGCTCTTACCTGAAGTTGTACACCACCTTGCCGATGGCCAAGCTCGCTGCGTTCATGTCGGCCGCTCGTGGGGGTGACAGAGATGCTGCTCGTGAGCACGCCGCACTCGCTATCCACCTCCTATGCTTTAAGCATAAAATGAAGAATGTTGTATGGACTAAGGGCCCCAGCGGTCTCGATGGAAAGTTTCAGAGCGGTTCTGAGGTAAATAAACTTATTTAATCTGTATTATTTTTTGTTCGAAGCACTATCAAGCAATAACTAACATAATAATCCTCTATATGTGTCCTTACTTTTCAAAATGAGTTAAATCCAATTCTAATAGTTCATTTAAAATGTACCGTTTTTTTTCGATTTCCGGTTTTTATACAACGAAATCGAGTTCAAATTTAGACGCCCATAAGGATTTTAGTTTTTTTTTATGATCTTCATAATTTACATGTACAAAACTTTAAGATCTTGAAAAATAACGTAAAATATTAGGAATGGATAAACTTGGACTTAGCTCATTTTGCAATGTAACGACTCATGTATGGATAAAAGAATAACTCACTGATATATGAATGTACAGTCCAACTCGTGGAAATAAATAGATATATATGAACCATGTTTATAATTCTTCAATTCACAATAGTTGTGTATTTAAGATTATACAATTACCCAAAGTATTATCAATATATAATTAATACTATAAACTTTTTCATTATAATTGAAGAATCCAGTACAAGTTGGTATTTAGACCCAAATTACGTTTTTCATGGAATAAATGACATTCTATATTGCAGCTGGATTTCTACATCGATAATGACATGATCCACATTGCGGATACGAAGGTGGCTCACCGATATGGCGATTTCTTTATACGCAAGCTTCTTAAATTCGAGGAACTTAACCGCAAATTGCATCATATTAAAATCTAAATGATGTAAAAACCAATTCATAAAAAAGTTTTTTTTTATATATATAACAAACAAGGCACACAATGTATTTACCATTGGTTTATATGAATAAAAGCCACTAAAATATAAATAGAATGTTTTATTTTATTACGTTTTAGGTGCGTAAGGTACATATTTTCGATTTCTTTTATAAAATCTTTTTGGTTCTTCGATCACAATCTGTTGTCTCTGTACAGTTTCTGGATAAACATCTTTAAACTGTTGCCAAGGATGTTCTGGTTTTAAAGCCTCTTCATAGTTAACCTCCTTTAAAAATGTTCTATATTCTTTCGAAAATAATTTGTAAGATTTAACAAAGGCATTGTCTTTTCGTTTCTGGAATAAAATCATTTTCAGAATTTCATGTAATTAAAAAAAAATGTTATGAAGTAGCAAACTGACATGAAGTCCACTCGTTTAGTCCGGTAAAGATGTCAAGACCTTGCTAGATCAATAGCGTAATCAGTTTGAGAAAAAAAGGCCCCTCGCTGTTAAGTGCTAGTAAAGACTACTGCAGTCTGTAGCTACATACGATCAACCTAATAGGACCACAATCTTAAGGTCAGTCTCAATATATTACAAATCTAAGTACAGAGTAGAAGTAGTATGCCTACCAGTATATGCTGTCCACTACAAACTTTATACTGGGACATAACAGAAAACACTACTGCATTGTGCTAAAAATTATTGACTTAGTGGTATATCCATAGTCCCAGACTTTAACAGACTATCTCAATGTAGAACTAGCAGGTTAGATTTGTTTTGTTTTTGCTAAACTATACCTATGTATAATCTTTACTCATATAACAATAATATACCATTAAATATATTTCATATTCATTTCCTTACAAATTATGGTTTTTTACAAACCTAGCGGACTAGCTACCATACTCAAGTTGGAAATCTAGCTTTACCATCTTTATTTAACATTATGTGAAATGGTGGTCAAACAATAAAAAACCTATAACATATAAAAAAGCTGGATGTTTAAAATATAATTAAAGATATATATTCTTTTACCTGTCTAATGACATTTGTGCAATTTTCACTGAATTTTTCCAAATGTTTAAGAAACACATCATTAACTGGTATGTTTTCTTGTTTGACAACATTCAATATGTAGCTGATATATTCAAAATTGCTATGTGTAGTCCCTTGTCTCAATAGACTAGTCAGAATTACTATATTCACTCTGGAAAAATAGAGACCACATTGTATATAACCGCAATCTTATAATTTATATAAATACAAATATGAAGCATGTAAAGCTATAACATTATAATTATAGTGAAAATGAAAGAAATTAAGTTTGACTTGTAACTGTCGCTACAATTGTACATGTCAATGACTATATATCCAATAATAGAATGGGGTGGTGATATATCTATCTCGTAAATCTCTACTAGACATGAGAAAGTTTGTGAGTTTGTGGCGTTGTAAGGGGTAATCTCAGTAACTACTGGTCCGATTTGAATAATTCTTTCATTGTTATATAGCTCGTTCATCGAGAATGGTTATAGGCTATATATCATCACGCTAAGGCCAATAGGAGCGGAGCACAGATGAAAAATGTTTCAAAATCGAGATGTTTTTTTTTTTGAGAGCTTTTGCTGTGTGTCACCGTTAGCCCAGAGTAGTAACTATTACTACGCGGACGAAGTCACGGGCAGGGGTATAATCTATATACTAATATTATAAAGAGCTAAAGTTTGTGAGTTTGTAACATTGTAGGGGGTAATCTCAGGAACTACTAAACCGATTTTGAAAATTCTTTTACCAATAGAAAGCCACGTTATTTGTGAGTGTCATAGGCTACATATCATCACGCTAAGGGCAATAAGAGCGGAGCAACAATGAAAAATGTTTTAAAATCGGGGCTTTTTTCCTTTTGAGAGCTTCCGCTGCGTCTTAGCCCAAAATAACTATTCCACGCGTGCGAAGTCGCGGGCAGAAGCTATTAACTATATATATTATCTATAATCTATACTAATATTATAAAGAGGTAAAATTTGTGAGGTTGTAGGGGGTAATATCTGGGGAGTCGGAGAAAAATGGTCGAACGAAAACCTTTCTTACGAACGCTGCCTTAATTATGAGATATATATGATTGAGTTCTAGAGAAAAGTTGTAGCTTGATGATGCCTATTACCGCCCAACGGAGTGGGCACGGGTCGGCTAGTCTTATATAATCTTAAGGTGTGGATTAGTCAGTGTGTCTAGCTGGATAGAAACTTTTAAGTTGTTGTTACAACAATGACTGCTCATAGATTTTAGACCTTTGGGAGCACACTGTTGATTTTAGATAGCACTTTGCTTATCATCAGGTATTAGGCCCGTCTTTTTGTTTTACTTAATTATGTAATAAGGCGCACATTAGAGATAATAAAAAAGTTTTTTTGCACTTTTACAATCCAAATGTATGTCTACAAATCAGTACTTAATAAAATGCAATTACAACTAAATGGCAACTTAAGTTATATAACATTAAGATGATACCTTATATATTTGTGGACTGTAATGTCGAAATTGACTCAGATTAAAGTGACAAATATCTATTTCAGTATTGGTACTACAGGCAATATAATGTGTGGTATTATGGTATGAGTGAAACATGTTAGGCAATCGAATTATTTACTACAAATTACTAAGCAAATACATATTAGCGATAATTAAATAAATTTACTAGGATATAAGAAAAAGAAAGGTAACATCTTTTAATTTGTTTTTTTTTTTATTGTATGTTTTGATTCTTAGACCTTTGCTCTTATCCAAAAGAAAATGATAATTTCTTTTGAAATAAAGTTATTAAAGAAACTATGATTGTTATAAGCACTACTGGTAAGCTACAAGTACAGGTAAGCTGTGTAGTGAGCATGCATAGTTGATATGAAGACATCAAGAAGAATCAAGTTGAATATTGAACAAATTAATTTTGTTAGAAAAGCATATCTGTCTTTTAAATTTTTTTTCATTACGAACATAAATGTATCAGCTGGTAAGATAGTATAATTGCATAATTACTTGATTTGTTCCTCCTTTATTTCGCTAAGAAGTTTCTCTGCACTCTCTCTTGTCTCACAAGCCAATGCTAGTACGCCATAAGTCATAATATTTGGTTTCAATCTAAGTTTATTTTTAAGAGGATATCGTTTTTTCCGAAACTTATTCTCTTTTTCAATGATATCTTTCACATCCTGCAATAATAAATCATTACATATTATAAAATAAAGTCCACTACCGCGTCTGTCTGTTCGCAATAAACTCAAAAACTACTGAACGGATTTTCATACAGCTTTCACCAGTGGATAAAGTAATTCATGAACGTTTTGGTATATAATTTGTCAAGGAATTATTTTTAATGAGGGCGGGACAACGTCTTCCGGGTCCGCTAGTATTCAATAAAGTGTATACATACTAGAGTGATTCAAAAAAAAAGAATATTTTTTTTTCGTTTGGTACTCTGAAAAATAGGTTCCTAGACACCTCTAAGAAAGCCTCTCCAAGCATGAGTTCTTAATTGTAACGGGAAGGTCCTCCTTCTTACAGTTTTCTATTTTTTCTTATTATCAGATAGAAAAATTTATATCTGGCTTCCAACTACTTGAAAAAATATCTTGTTCCTTAGATTTTGTAGGAAATTGAATGCTCTACAAAAAAGGTCTCTTACGATTTTTTCGTAAACCCAACCGTTTAAAAGATATTAACGGTTAAAGTTTGATTATTTTTGGGAAATTTTTTTATTTCTTATGAATTTTATAACTCAATGAAAAAAAATCATAATGAATGATGAAACTCATAGTTTTGTAGGAAATTTACTGCTCTATAAAAATGGTCTCTTATGATTTTTCGATCAAGTTGAGCGTTTACGAGATATTCACCGTCAAACATCAATGCATATCAATTTTTCTAGTTTTTGATCAATAATTCGAAAAATTTCAATTTATTCTGTGAGTTTCAAGGAAATTTAGACAAATTTGAGTTTCTATGAATAGAAATATGTTATGAACTATTTTTTTAATTAGTCTTGGGCATGTTTGATTACATTAAAACAAAAAATTAGTGCATTTTTTTAAATATATAATTCAATTTAGTGTGTTTCACATGTGTTTCACTTTTTTATCTTTGGAATGAATTATTTTATTACGTATTCAAGATGATCAGTTTTAGGAACACTGAAAATACGGTATTAAATGGGTAGATACTGAAGATAGTTGAGAGTAAAAAACATAGATGGCGTTAGTTTCAGAAGACAAACAGAAGAAGAAATAGAATTCAAAACAAAAATCCCCTCGAACGAAAATTTTATGTATATTTTGTGAAAAACAATTTAAAAATACGCACTGAACAAATTTCATAATAATAAATGACAACGCGATTAAGATTTTAAATTATTAAAGAAAAAATTAAAAAAATATATTATAAGAATAAAAACTTTCAAATGAATTTTTGAACAGAAAACATCTATAGGAGTTGCTTTTATAATAAAAACTCAAATTTGTCTAAATTTCCTTGAAACTCACAGAATAAATTGAAATTTTTCGAATTATTGATCAAAAACTAGAAAAATTGATATGCATTGATGTTTGACGATGAATATCTCGTAAATGCTCAACTTGATCGAAAAATCATAAGAGACCATTTTTATAGAGCAGTAAATTTCCTACAAAACTATGAGTTTCATCATTCATTATGATTTTTTTTTATTGAGTTATAAAATTCATAAGAAATAAAAAAAATTCCCAAAAATAATCAAACTTTAACCGTTAATATCTTTTAAACGGTTGGGTTTACGAAAAAATCATAAGAGACCTTTTTTGTAGAGCATTCAATTTCCTACAAAATCTAAGGAACAAGATATTTTTTCAAGTAGTTGGAAGCGAGATATAAATTTTTCTATCTGATAATAAGAAAAAATAGAAAACTGTAAGAAGGAGGACCTTCCCGTTACAATTAAGAACTCATGCTTGGAGAGGCTTTCTTAGAGGTGTCTAGGAACCTATTTTTCAGAGTACCAAACGAAAAAAAAAATATTCTTTTTTTTTTAATCACCCTAATACATACTGCATTACTACCAAATATTAATTTATAATCAATAACATCAAGATAAGTAAGATTATGGACAGACAAATGGAGGGATAGATATGGACAAATCCTCAGACATTCACTAAATGAATGCAGGTTTAATTTTAATAAACTGTATAATTTGTTACAAGTAGATTTTACTGAATAAATCATATTTCAATATGATAGACTAGCGGGCACGGTGGACGTTGTCATGCCCTGATAATAAATAACCTTGACAAATTATATACTTAAACCTTCCTCATGAATCACTTTATCTACTGGTGAAAACTGCATGATAATCAGTTCAGTAGTTTTTGAATTTATCGCAAACAGACAGTCAGAGGCAGAGAACTTTGTTTTATAATATGTACTGATAATGATAATGAACTATTTTCTCCAAACTATTTACAGTTCCATTTATCTCTTTCTATCTTATAGAAAATATAATACAAGTACATACAGCATGTGTGCAGAAATATGTTTCACTATTATATATATATACAGCAACTAGCCTGAATAAGTGTTTGTATTGACCTCCCACCCTATTCTTTTTCTCGAACTGACTAAGCTATTTGCCTAGTAAGGCCTTAACAGCTTCATCGACTACTAAGGCGAGCGCTTAAGGCACTCAGCCGATTTAATTTTGACAACCGGTTCAAGGGTGCATGGTACACCTCGGCTTGGGCTGTTACCTAGTTTATGCAATTTGCAACCTAACTGAGTTAACCTAAGCTAAGCGTTTATAAGTTAGTGAAATATATATATGTATCAAGCATATATACCTCCATAGTTCTTATATGTATTTCGTATCGGATAATTTCTTTTGTCTGAACTAATTTAGTTTGATACAGGAAAAAATAAAACCCTTCCACTTTCAAGTGTAAACATGTGTGCATGCATGTGTGTGGAGGTGATATGTGTGATGTTGTTGCAGTGATGAAATATTTTGTGTCAATGTATTCGCGCGAGCAGCGTACTCAAGGGCTGCAGCCGAGGGAATGGACCTAGGCTTGAGTTGCCGCCCGAAGGGGGATGATGTCCCACACCTATACATTTACTTGAAAGTTTATAATATACTACCCACAACTTTATGTTCATTAACTGTAATATAATAAATGATAACAATAAAATACATTGAGGAGTGAGAATATATAGGAAGATAATATGATATATGTAATTGATATATATATTAAATTTATAAGAAGGTACTATATCAATATTGCAACAATTTTCATGAGACAGTTTGAAGAACATATAATCAAATTTGTTTATGGAATCAGAAGCATACTTCCACTGAATGCCCTTGAAACTCAACGGGAAGGTTATAAAACTATTATAAGACCAGTCATGTTGTAGGCATCTAAGCGTAAGTGTAGGTGTAAAGTGATATGTGTGTAAAATATGTGAATACTGAGATGACATCTGATAGCCGAGAGTGGAAAAGGAAAACATGTTGTGCCGACCCTACTTAGGTGGGATAAGAGTAAGAAGACGATAATGAAGCACACTTCCATTACTATAAAAAAAAAAAACAATCCAAAACAAACTCATGCATCTCTTATGAAAATTTATCATATTTCAACTTATACATAAAAATTGGTAGTTAATAATTAATTTAAATATTAAAAAAGGACACACCTGTTTTTTTTAAATGAAATAAGTATCTTATATAGTCACTTATAAAGAAACAGATGTGGCAGAAGAAAAATTCATGAGGATTGAGTCATAGTAAAGTATAAAATAAAAATTGAAAGGAACTTACAAATGCAGAACCATAATCAGATCTGAAGCACCGCTTTTTAATAAGGATATTATAGAAATCAATATCAGCTTTAATATCTAACGATTTCATAGTGTCTATAAGTTTATTTTCTGTTTCTGTTGTTTCATCTATTAATGGAAGCATTTGAGTAAATGTTTTAATATCAGGTTTAATATTATAAAGTTCCATTTCTTTTAAAAAGTCCTCTTGACCGCCCACCAAAGCAAACTTATCTTGCAGTGTGTGAATTTCTTGTAACGCTAGAACATGCTCCATATTTATTACTTTTGATAGTAAATTAGGGACTATTCTTTCAATCTTTGTGTTTTGTATACTACCTACTAATTCTAAATGAATATTGTCCTTATCTATAACATCTATTTTGTTGGCTTTTTCTAAAGTTTTAACATCTTCCTCCTTTTTAACATCATCAGTATCAGGTGCGTTTTCGTGGTCTTCGGTTTTATACTCTTTGTGTGTTTTTATTGATTCTAAGGGCTCTCTATCAAATTCTATGCCAAGATTGTTAACTTTTGTATAATTTATATTACAGTCAGTTAACATTCTCATGTTGCCATTATTTAATGTACAAGGAGATGTCAGCATTAAATTATTTTTAACATTATGTAACATATTTTCTTCCTGAATTGTATAAATAACCTCCTCTATATCTTTTGTTGTGCCCAAATTACAGTCTTTTACACATCTTAACATTAAATTGAATGAGTAAATGTTAGGCTTTTCTCTTAATTTCAACATTTTTCTCCAAACAGTAATGGCATGTCTTAACCCATTCTCTTTGTCTGATATACAAGCTTGCAAGAGATGATTCAATGTGTGCACCCTAATTTTTATTTTCTTTGTAACCATTTCATCGACTAATTTAAAGGCACCAGCTAAATCTCCACAGCGGCCGAATGCTTTTATCATTGCATTATAATTAGTTAAATTTGGCTCAATGGCCTTCTCAATCATTAGTTCTCTGAGTTGCCTTGCATGTTTTAGTCCATCTGATGGCCAAGGGCTATTACTACATGCTTCGAATAAGCATGTATACGTATCTCCGGTAGCCGTTAAACCTCGTCTTTTCATATCGTTGAATAATTTGAATGCTTTCTTTGTGTAACCAACATCAGCACAGGCTCCAATCAAGATGTTATAAATGTAATTTTCAGGTTTAACTCTATCTTCTTGCAACATTCTTTGTTCCAGGACGTTAATCGCTTCTTTCAATCTTTTATGTTTTATATATTGTTTTATTAAATCTGCATATTGTTTTGTAGTTAATTTTTGCGTGGGCAGAGGCAACTCTCTAAGATATCGCTCTTCTTTTATATCTCCTTCGTCTTCCAACACCTCCTTGTGCGTTTTAACTCGTGATAAAGTACCAAAAGTATCTGGATCATCCAAATAATGTAAATTTTCTTCTGTTTTGAGATCTTTAGTTTTGTTTTGATGTAAATTTTCTGTGCGGAAAGGTGCGATATGCGATAAATTATGACGAACAATATTTGTACTTTTGATTGCAGCCAATAATTTCAAACAACGGAACGCCATACTTCACTTAGAAACTTCGATTTACTACTTTATTGGGATTTATTATTTCTATAATTTCAAAATGTATCACGGTAACCTATCAGTCCATGTTTGTGCTAAAAATATTTATATGGACTTATACTTAACAAAACGTCAAAACTTATCAACATTACTTTGTATATATAGTCTGTGATTTTATTTAGGCTTGTACGAATGGCATGTTAGAATTATATTATAATGAAATTTTATTATTTACCATATGATATCTAGAATAATTTATCACACCTGCCGCGATGATCTAAATCGATTACACATCGTATAACCATGATTTCGCTACACGCGAGCTCAGACAATATATTAAGAGTCGCAGCACTCTGGTGATTTCTAAACTCTGAATCTAGTTATTAGTATAGCGGTAACTATATTTAGCAAGCAGAAATAAATCCAACCATGGTGAAAGTAATTGTCACATTTAAAAAATGCCTTATTTAAATTTCAAAACCTGTGATGTCATTACGGGGAACTACGTAAAATGAAGCTATTGCATGATATCCATGCAGAAAATCAAAGATTTTGTACTAAAAGAATAGAGCTACGTATAGTAATATAATAAAATGTACAATATGTTTGCTCTTTTTCTTCGGTATTGTTTAAAACATTTTCGTTATATCGTAATTTATAATCACGATAATCGTAAATTGGAACGTAATACATATTGTGACGATAATATTTGTAGACGAAAATTGGTAACTAATGGACCTACAGATAATGTGATCTGTTTTGATAAAATGACTAACAGTCTATTCCATAATTTTTGGTTCCCACATTATTGAAAAATATAAATATCACAGCTGAATAACAAGTATATACTTAGCGCTTACATTATTTTAGCATTAAACGTATAATTTTGTTTTCTTCATTTTAGCAAGGCGTGATTAACGCATTTTCCAGTGTCTTGTTAGTTGTTGCGTAGGTACGAACGAAAAATTACACTCGCTTTTTTTAATGTTTCCCGACGCGTATTATTTACCTAATTTACAAACTTTGGTCTTTAGTAATCTGTGACCGAACCAGGTGATACCCATCGAACAACTTTATTACTAGATTAAGAGACATTTTCAAATAAAAAGGATTTTATTAATATTTAGCGACTTTTAAAGATAGGTTTGGGTAATATTTTAAAATATTATAATGTCAATATGAATTAGAGTTTTTCTTATGTTTAGTCTTATTTTTTTTTTTAACTTTCTAACTTTAGCTACGTAAATAGATTGCTTGTGTATTTTACGAACTATTTCTTTGCATTTAATCTTTTTTTTTTAACTTTATTTTTGGCAACCAATCTTTTAGATTATTACTGCCATTGTCGAGTAGTTCAATAGTATTACAAGTTCTTCTTCTATTCCTTTTTTGGCAACCACTCTTCTAGTAGACCATTACTGCCATTGTCAAGTGAGTATCGATATTACAAGTTTCTTGATATAATTTCAATGAACTAACAAGATGGTGGCCATCTTGTTAAAACTTTCCATGGAGTTTTTGGGGCATCTCAGAATTCATGGTCCGTGGTATTATTTTCCATTCACTTCACTTATGCAGAATAAACAAACTATATTACATAAAACACCACCAATTTTACACAATATAGAGTCAAGTAACACAAGATTATGAATAAAAAATAAAATCCACTACATAACAGACCAAAATCCCGTCAAAAACTCCTTAGTCTTATTTATTCTATGATTTTGTTTTAGCAGACTGTATTGAATGCGATACTCAATCCTAAAATATTACATTTCTGATGTATGGAGATTATCTATTTTATACAATATTTTGTATTCTAGATGAATAAACTGCTTATTGTTTTTATTATCACCATATAGGAGAGTTTACTAATGAAGTACTCAAAATGTGAAAAAAATAATCATAAACCAACGTACATTTAGATGTGTGTATTATACTTCATTTTTTTTGCGATATTTGCTCTTGTTTAGTTGCACAGAATAATATTACTTCTAGCAGAGTTTAGTTGGCATCAAAGAGTATAATAAATATTATAGGAAGTTGGCATCACTGACATAACCTACAATTGCGACGTGTTTCTGTGTACCTATTATCTTATTTACTTTTGTAATAATTTAAATCTGTGGTGTCGTTTGTAAACTATTTACCGAAATGTCTCTTGAAAACGACGTAAGTATGAATACGAGTTCTTCTGATGAGGAGGATGATCAGATGGGAGAAGACGAGGATGATGGAGAGGAAAACGATCAACCAAAAACATACCTCCCCGGTCAACCTTTAAAGGATGACGAGCACCTGGTCTGTGATCAGTCTGCGTATGTGATGCTTCATCAGGCGCAGACTGGCGCTCCGTGTCTTAGCTTCGATATAGTAACAGATAATCTTGGTAACGATAGGCAAGATTTTCCAATGACCGCTTATTTGGTTGCCGGTACTCAAGCCTCAAGTGCACATTTAAACAAGTGAGTAGACAAAACAATATGTGTAAAAAAGTAATTTAAGTAACCTCTTTAGTGTTATTTTCATTTCATAGTAAGATGTATTACAGCTGTCCAATGTTCACAAATCATTGGACCTATTTCTATCATCTAGTATGTGTTACAGCATTTCACTTACATATATTATAAGGTAGTCTATATTTAAGTTACAAATGAATAAGGATATAATTCTATATAATTTTTGTGGGGACTATAATAGCTTTCCACTAGATTACTTTTATTCTAATATACATATAGCTATCATTTTCATATAATTGATATGTAATAGTTATGCATATTATCAATAAAGTTGTAATACCAAGGAGATGGCAGATTGCTAATTTCTATAGAGTGAAATTAAGTGATAAATGATTGACCTGTTAAGCATGTTAAGGAATCTAGCTGATATTTCCTGCTACTTAATTTAATAAGTCTTGAGTAATAAAACTTATCAGTTGATGGAGCACTAAAAAATTGAGATTATACATATTTTTATGTGAGAAATATAAATGTTCAAAGAATGAGACAAAAATTGTAGATGTAAAGTAGTCAGTAGGGTGGAGTGAAAAAAACAAATTTTTTTTTTTTCTTAGCCTGGGGGTCAAATTTGTAGCTTATAAAAAACAAAAATTTTTGAAAAAAAAAAAAAATTTTACTCAACATCTTGAGCCAGCCCTCATTTTTAAAACTAATTACGAGTAAAAATATTTGGTTGCAAAAAAAAATTTTTTTTTAGTCTTTGAATCTCTTAAAACATCTAAGAACTAACAATTATGATCATTTCCAACTCAAATTTTATTCTAGTGCCCTAAAGAGGAATGGTACTTTTTGGGATTTTTTTTTTAAATTAAAACAATAGTCACAAAAATTTTTTTTTAACTTGTGATTTTTAATTGACATAAAAGAGGATACTCTGAAGTTTCTAGAACGCCTTCAAAAATTTTTTTTTTGCAACCAAATATTTTTACTCGTAATTAGTTTTAAAAATGAGTGGGCTGGCTCAAGATGTTGAGTAAAATTATTTTTTTTTTTTCAAAAATTTTTGTTTTTTATAAGCTACAAATTTGACCCCCAGGCTAAGAAAAAAAAAAAAATTGTTTTTTTCACTCCACCCCAGTAGTCAGGTAACAACAATGTGATCTTACTGGGTCAAACTATGACCATCCATGACTCTCCATATTTAAAAAATCAGTCAAAATATGTAAGAGGAGAAAATATTACAAAAACATGCACACTACAATTTCATATATAAAGATTAATATTTTTTAAATTCGCATAATGGTTTTTCTGTGGAAATTGATTATTATCATATTATAGTCTAACCCCATATCTTTTTTTAATATAGATTTCCTAGAAGTATACATACTTTATCAATATAAGGTGTTCAAACATTGATAGGTTTGTTTTAATATCACTCAAAAAGCACTATTAGTTCAAAATAATTCCTTTTACTATGATATAAATTACAATATTTCAGTGTTTTAGTCATAAAAATGTCAAATTTGCATTCCACATCAAAGGCAGAGAATGATGAGGAATCAGATGAAGACGAAGATGATGATGATGATGAAGACGAGGACGAAGAGAAGAAACCGCAGATGACATTTTCATTTATTAAACATCAAGGTTGCGTCAATAGAATAAGGGTATTTTTTAATTTTTTATGTAAATTATATTAATAACTCTACATTTATCTGGATTTTTAATACATATTGAAAGTAAAATTTGTAATATAGTACAGTATAATAATTATGTTTCAGATTTTTCTAATTCTGAAATTATCAAATTTTTATAACAGAAAGAATTTGCTTCGGTCAGCATATTTTGTAACATTCAATACACTTTCTATAACCAGAATTTATAAAATTATTTTGTATACCAGGTGAATGTTTAAAGGTTCACATCCTTCAATCCTGTGGTAGTTCATGGTCACATTTAACATTTAAAAGAATAATATCAAAACAAATACTAATAAACACCAAAAAGAACCTTAGTTTAAGTTTGTTCTAAAATTTCTAAAAGTATAGGTACGATACTTTTAAACGTAAAAAAATCAGGTCTAGCTTCAATGAACAACTTTAAAGGACCCATTTTCAAGGTTAATCATTACGTAACTGTTTATCTGGGAAGCCGAAGGTCAAACAATGGGAACAGGGGTGCGAGCCAAGGTGCGGAAGGCAGGCGCGTTATTCATTTATTACACCAGTTCGTTTTATGCGTAAATCAGCTGATGTTGAGTGTATATCAGTTTTGCGTTTCTCGAAATAATTAGGTCAAATATTAAGCACCTATTTTTGTAAAATGATTTAGGACGAGAATTGACTAATGATTATTTTGTAAAAATACTGTTGGTGACTTAACAGTTGCTCAGTATATGTTTGTGATTTTATTTAGGCATGTACAAATGATATGTTTAAATAATCAATGCTTTATATATTTAACCGTTTAAAAAATATGTCTGTTTTTGCCAACATGTATTACTTTATAGATTCCCTTATAAATATTTTTTAAATTTCAGGTAACAAATTTTATAAATTCTGTATTAGCAGCTAGTTGGTCTGAGCTTGGAAGAGTGGATATTTGGAATATAACCCAGCAACTTCAAGCAGTTGATGATCCTACTCTTCTTGAGAGATATAATTTGGACAGTGTAACCAGTCCTGTGAAACCACTTTATTCCTTTAATGGTCACCAGCAGGAAGGATTTGGAGTGGATTGGTGTCCTACAGAGCCAGGAGTATGTTTCTTTTAATAACACATAACCTATGTATATAAACCAAAGTCCATTTCATTTCAGTCTCAAAACCAATATGAATTTCGAATTCTTTAATTTCAGTTCTAGCGATGCTTCTATATGATCTTTTTCATTCCCTCATAATTATGATATTCCAGGGATTGTATTTTTATTTTATACTAGCTGTACCCGCAGCTCCGCACGCGTTTTTTAAATTGTATTAAAGAAATATAAAATTGTGAGACCAAGTACAATTATAGAAATGTTCTTTAAAAACAATTGTAAGTACGCACGCCATTTACAGTAACATGTAACATATATATTAAAAATATAAATACTAACAGTGTGTCGAATGAGGTTTACCATCAGCAATATATTTAGAATCCTAAGCCACCAACATAGCTACCTCAGTGCTCACTTACACTGTATAAGGAACTAATGAAAAAATGATTTAAAGATAGATAATGATATAATATGTCCATATTGTCAAAAAGTAATATGTTTATGGTCTAATATCATATTAGAAAGACCCCTTCCATCTTTAAAATTACTATTAATAATTATAATGTTGAATTGTAAACAATGAATGAGCTGACGTCTTGAAATCTTGGATAAATATAAATCAAGATTTAAAACTTTATATCTACCAAGCAGTTTTTAATATTTGACAATTTAAATAGTGCTCATTGAACTTGATTCAATATTCTTATATGTTATTATGGTTACTGAGTTATGTAGATGAAAGCGCAGTAAATAAAGCAAAATGACTAAAAAGACATTTCAGAAGATAATTTAGAATACATACATACAGACATATGAATTTCAATTACATTTATTCTTGGAGTCCAGTTCAACGCACGTCTTACGCACATGTTTATAGTGAACAACATATTTTTGCTAAATTTCATGCGGATGAAGTCGCGGGTAACAGCTAATCTAAAATAGAATAACCTAAATTACTTCTTATACGGTCAGCCAGTGAAAGTCCCGTGAAAATCGATCCAATCGTTTTGGAGATAACATTGCGGAAGAAGCCGTGGTTAATAGCTAGTATAGCTAAGTAACCCGCTGTAATTTCAGCTATCTGTCAGTGAAATTCTTGTCAAAATCGGTTCAGCCGTTTCGGAGATTACCCGGAACAAACAGACTGACAGACAGACCGACAAAAATTGCATTTTTGTTATCAGTAGCGTGTATACTTTCATACCCAATCAGTTTTATTTTTTTATTTTACATACAGACACTTCATTTTAATTATATGTATAGATGTATATAACTAACTACCAACTTCAGCTTCCCACAAGTGCAATAGACTATGTACCTAAGAGATTTAAGTACATATACTATTTAATCCATTTTTAACACTTTGATATTAACAATTAATCATAGTTAATTTGAAAGTCTTGTCACATTGATAACTTCTTTTTTTTGTGTGTAATATTAAATCTTTAATATATTCTTCTCTAATATATTCATTGAAATGCAATTCTATTCTAGATTAATATATTAGTGACCAACAAATTTCAACAATGAATTATTTTGCAAGAATAATATAAAAAATAAAAAAGGTTGCTGTCCATTATTCTCAGGAGGACACAAACTTAAGAACTTAGGAGGATATGAAATTTATTGTAAATGATACTGTTGATCTTTTTAAGAAATCAAATTCTGTAGTTTAGGTGTATATCACAAAATTAAGTCCAATGTTACCAATACAGGCTCTCTAATAAATATTTTCAACTTGATTACTCCTTCTCTTCTTCCTCTAAATCATAATGAGAATTGTATAAAAATCTATAACATAGTTAAGAAGAATTTAGGACACACAACCAGATGTAGATAGCAACTTTGAGCAATAATGTTTATTAGCTATGATGATTAAAAATCGATGTCGCTTTTTAGGTATTGGCAACAGGCGATTGCAGAAGAGATATTCACATTTGGAGACCAAACCAAGCAGGTAGTTGGGATGTCGATCAGCGCCCCCTGGTAGGTCATACAAGCTCTGTAGAAGACATACAATGGTCTCCTAATGAGAGGTAATTAATTATTTATATGTGTAACCATTTCTGAAGTGGAGTTGTATAGATGTAACTTAAACTACTGTAATTTTTTTTTTGCTAAATTTCGCTTGTATTAGTTATTATAAATGTATTTTTATACAACTGCTACAAAAAAGGAATAGGTCTGTTCAGTCCGTTTCACTTTGTAAATACCATAAATTAAATATACGTTATAATTGTGGTCAATACATGAATGACTCTTTAATTTTAATGAATTTATGAAGGAACTAACTTTATTTTTACGTATAATTTTATATTTTAGTTTATTGGCCAAAACCCTTGTTATAATTATGTCAAGGTAAGTGCAGAATGAGTGATATTATTTCTATTTTACAGAAATGTTCTAGCCACATGTTCAGTTGACAAAACAATTAGGATATGGGACACCAGAGCAGCTCCCCATAAAGCATGTATGTTAACTGCTGAAAATGCTCACCAGAGTGATGTCAATGTAATATCGTGGAATGGGAAGGAACCATTTCTTGCAAGTGGTAAGCATGTATTTTTATAATTAAGATAGTGTTACAATAATATTCTATCTTCTATCCATAATATATCGAAAACCCAGTTCTTTTAGGCTCAATCATGTCGAAACTAATCAACATATTGGCTTATGAAATCATCCGTTTGATATAGTATTTGTCCTAGATGGTCCTAGGCTACCTATTTTTTAAATTCGATTGGCCCTTTGCCTTTGCTATTTATAAGACCAGTCATGCTGTATGGCTGTTATGTATGTTGGGCTACATAACAGACGGATGAGAGAAAATTAAATGTGGCAGAGATGTAAATATTAAGATGGATGTGTGGTGTGACTAGAATGGATAAGATTAAGAATGAGTATATCAGACGAAGTTTGAAAACAGCACCAGTGACAGTGAAGTTGAGGAGTAATAGATTAGCATGGTATGGGCATGTTATGAGGAGAGATGAAAACCTTGCAACTAGAAAAGTTTTGAGTATGATGGTGTACAGATATAAGAGTAGAGTAAGACCGAAAAAGGTATGGATGGATTGTGTGAAGAATGATAATGTGTAAAAGTTGTGAATACGGAGATGACATCTGATAGAGGAGAGTGGAAAAGGAAAACATATTGTGCCGACCTTACTTAGGTAGGATAAAGGTAAGAAGATGATGATGATGATTGTCCTTTGGCTATTTTCTTTTAATGGTCAATGAATTGCTGGATATCAGCTAGTTAAGTGATACAGGTATTAATCATATTACATTGTTTATACTATTTTATAAAGTAAATTTTCAAAAAAAAGTATTAACCGACTTCAATATCAATCAAAAACCTATAAGGCACTAAAAAGCGGAAAATAAATAGTTTATCAAATTAACCAAATTAAATAAAACATATGAATATCTGTGCTACCTAGAGATGTATTGGAAGTCGGTGCCAACCGAAATTTCAAATTTGTTCCAGGTAGAAATGTATTACAGAGACGCGAGAGTGGACTTAAACTTTGTACGTATATAGATGATATGATTTTCGGTTCGCACCGACTTCCAATACATCTCTAGGTAGCACACATATTCATATGTTTTATTTAATTTGGTTAATTTGATAAACTATTTATTTTCCGCTTTTTAGTGCCTTATAGGTTTTTGATTGATATTGAAGTCGGTTAATACTTTTTTTTGAAAATTTACTTTATTTTTCCATTTTTAGTGTACATAAATATATTTTACTAGCAGTGCCCGCGAACTCCGTTCCGCCTTAAGTATATTAAAATATGCGCATTTCTGCGGTATGGTATCTATCGGCATGGTATGCGATATAGTTTCAATTGGTTGTACAATAAGTAACGTTTGGTACGAACACAACCTTATCACTAATCCGCGATAGTTTCTACCACCAACTCGGCTACCATCACTTCACACATAATACACCTTAAGTAATGTAATACAATGCTTGCGTCATGTTGCAACACAGTAACGAACATAAGCACAATAGGCTCCTAATAATTGAAGAGTTTTTTTATACTATTGGTGGCAAACGAACATACGGGTCACCTGATGGTAAGTGATCACGGCCGCCCATGGACACCTGCGACACGAGAGGAAACACAGATGCGTTGCCGGCCCTTAAGAAAGGAGTAGGCTCGTTTCTTGAAAGTTTTCTTACTTTGTCACGGATCCCATGATCAGAACCTAACCTAACTCTCATCAAACTACCCTTGAAATACATCCTTTTCAATAAAAAATGAATCATCGAAATCGGTTAGCGTGATATTGAGTTATTCGTCTATTTGTCGTGTACATACTTAATGCAAATTTAAAACTTATACGGTTTTGCACTGGATGCCGTTGTCGGAACTGGACCAAACTGAAATAGGACTACACGGGAAGTATCAGCTTTCAAATAAAAAAAGAATAATCAAAATCGGTTCACCCAGTCCAAAGTTATGAGGTAACAAACATAAAAAAAAAAATACAGTCGAATTGATAACCTCCTCCTTTTTTTGAAGTCGGTTAAAAACCAAAAGTAAACAATTTTTGAATGAATGTCTATTACAATTATGTGCTGAAATATATTATAGTAAAAATAATGAACAATTTTGAGTGTGGTACTTGCATAGTGAGTAAATCATTTCAAGTATCCATATATTATATTTTCAGGTGGTGATGATGGATTCTTACATATATGGGACTTAAGACAGTTTACAAATGGCTCACCAGTTGGTACTTTTAAACATCATACAGCACCGGTCACTTCCGTTGAGTGGCACTGGACTGAACCTAGTGTATTAGCATCAGCAGGTGAAGATAATCAGGTTGCATTATGGGATCTGGCTGTCGAAAGAGATGACGATGAAGTTGTTGATGAGGAATTGAAGGTATGTCACTCATATAAAATACTAGCTGGTGCAAATTTCCTTGTTTGACAGAAAGCATCTACTTCTATCTCAAATTTCATCATTATTTGTCCAATTGCTTATAAAACACAGATTTAATTATTATAAGAATTAATAATTTGACATAACCATTTTTAAAACATTTTCATTTTCGCTTGTCATTAGTATATTTTAGTTGACAATAGAAGCTCTCTATACAGAAATTGAAGAGCGTAAATTGTGTATATAGTATCAATATATTTATTACTATTATTACATAGTATAAAACAAATTCCTCTGCCACGTCTGTCTGTCTGTCCATTCACGATAAACTCAAAAACTACTGAACGGATTTTCAAGCGATTTTCACCAGTAGATAAAGTGATTAATGAGGAAGGTATATAATTTATCAAGGTTTTTTTATTATCAGGGCGGAAGGGACAACGTCCGCCGGGTCCGGTATTGTGTATATAAAGTATAATAATATCAAACATACACATATAAGTTAACATGATTAGCTTTTCAAATAATAAATGATATGTACATAAATTAATGTTAATATATATCTGATTGTTAAGTTTTATGCACTCCATTTTACTACAATTCATCTATTTATTACTACAAATATAACAAGAGCGTCCAAACCGCTGGCAGAGCTATTAGTTAATTAGAATAGATTATTAATAATAAACTAGGTTTTGGTCGATGCTTCGCTTGCGTTAGTATCGGTTTAACCTATCACTTGGGAATAGTACTTTTTTCCAAATAAAATGTACCCAATATTTCATGATGATTGGTCAGGTAGTTGTGATGTGAAAATGTAACAAACAAACAAACTCATTTCCGCCTTTATAATATTAGTGCAGGTATACTGTAAGGTTTTTATATTTATAGTTTTTAATGGTCATAGAGTAAATAGTGCAATTTGATCATTTCAGCACCTTCCACCTCAGCTATTGTTTATTCATCAAGGGCAAACGGATATTAAAGAACTACACTGGCATAAACAACTCCCGGGTGTTATTGTGACTACAGCAAATACAGGATTTAATATATTCAAAACTATAAGTGTATAAAATAAAATATAAATAAATTCCTGATTCATTTTATTTTATATGACAATCATGATTTTTAAGTGATTCCTGAGTAAAATTGTTTAAAAAACGTTATGAACTATTTTGTTTAGTATGTATCATAGCTAAATTTACCAAATGCCGGATAGTTGGTCTGCCGTGTGGACAATTCTGAAAGAAAGAATTCTATTGAAATATTTTTAAAACTAAAATATTGATAATAAAACAGCTACATTTTTTATCACATTACAATATTTTTTTAAGCTAACAAAAGTTTGCAACATTAATTTCAATTTTCCAAAAAAAAAAAAAAAACATCTACATAAGTAATATATGCACATCATTATGTGACAGATTTTTTGTTTTGTTTGTAATTGTCAGGAAAAAGTTTGTAGGAAAGAAAATGTAAAAAGTCATATAGAAACGTGAAAAAATTAGATGAAAAAATCTCCATTTAAAAACGCGAGTGAGTGAAACAGAAAATTGTAGGGATCTCTTCAAAAATATAGGCAGATTAATGTTCGATTTTTTAGTTTCCATTTTATTTCATTACATGGTCGTATTATAAATGGAAGATTTAATTTCATTTTTTTTCGAGTACAAAACCTAGGCGGGTAGTTAGTGAAAAATAAAAATGCATAGATACACAGAATATTTCATACTCCAGACTTTACATACCTACTCATTATTAAACTGTTGCTGAATATCATTCTAAATGTTTCTAAACTTCTGGAAATTGACAGTCTATTTATGCATATTTCAACAGAAGTTAAAAAAGTTCTAAATACAAGAATATAAATAACAAACATTTTTGATTACCCATGGTTTGTCAATTTCACTCATATGATTGACTAAAACTTTCATGTCTGATTTCTTTAATGCAGTGCCAATCATAACAGATTTTCGACACGCTCTTGACGCAAACATGGCTCTTACTCTGCTGGGTCTGCAATACTCTGATGGAGATTCCTAGAAACCATTGAAAGTTATATTGTCAGGAGTTATATTTGCTGTAACATAAAATCGATCTGAAGGACCTACAATTACCTGAAGATATACAAGCTCAACCAGCCTTATAGTACAATAAATAAAGACTACAGCTATTGTACATGACATAAACATAATGAAAAGCACTATCCAGAAGATGTGTGTGTTTCCTCATCCCGACCGGACATATTTCTTTTTTCTAAACATATAAAGCACGTGTCGAGCTTACTGTTCTGTGGGAAACTAATATTCCTAAAGACCATGGGATAAAGCTGGACACGTATTACGATTTTGTAAACGAGTTGACTAAAAACGGTTATATAGTTCCTCTATATGCCGTAGAAGTGGGAGAGAGAGGTATACCAGCAAAATCTCTCTATAACCTGCTGAAAGACCTTGGTCTTTCCAGAACTGCAGCGGGTTCTATACTAGAACGAGCCTCTAAAGCCGCATTGGCAGGTTCATACCAGCTTTGGATAGCCAGGGAGAGAAACACGAGTAGTTAAGGTGAGTGTTAATGTACATTGGAAAGGGGCCCCTTAAACCTACACCCGTGTCGCAAGTCTCGGGAACTATTCGGAGTTTCTCTTGCTGCCACGCGATGGACCCGGCACCCGCACGGTGAATCCATACTATGCTATGAAGTACGTCTCTCTTTTACAGTTAAAAAATGAATTATGGTCGAATTCCGACCAGTAGTTTGGATAAATAAAATCTATATGAAATGACAAGTCGAAAGTTGACGTAAAAATGAAATATTTATAATTCTTACTCTTAACATGAATAGTAGTTCCTCAATATCTTCTTTACCAAAGATCCAATTTTTTGACATTGGAATTGTTAAAAGTTTAACTCGTTTAGTTGGCTGTGCATTTTCATCAATTTCGAAAGTGAACCCATTCTTTTTGAATACGTCCAAATTGTCTTTAAGTATTTCTTCGTTCACACTAGTTAAATCCAGCTGCTGTGGGCTGTAAACATGTCATAACAAATATGTTAATTATTGTATCTGAATAAGCATGTAACCCAAAACATTATGAAAATACTAACATTACTAATTTTTGACTGATCAATTCTGTCGATTTTTGTAGCGTTTCAAAATTATAAATTTCATCAGTTGCATGTTGATCTATAATGAATAGATCATCTTCCAACCGTGTCACTATGAATCCTAAATTAAACTGACCCACCACACTCATTTGTTTAAAAGAATCTTTAGATATTTCTCTTGTTAATTCTTCTTCACATTTTTTGTTGAAGACAGGATTAATTTCACTTTTAAATTTGATTTGTTTCGGAACCAGCGTAGATTCATCAGTTTTATATTTGTTACTTAACTGTTTAATATGTTCTATTGAGGTTTTTAATATAACTGATCTTCTGTTATTTTTACCTAGATCTTCTCGGTCTGTTTGAACTTTTGGTTTTTGTTTTAATGATTCATTATTACAGATATTTATAATATTCTCTTTCTTGCATTTGACTTTTGCTTCACAGTATATAGTGTGAGGCTTTTCGGGAATTACATCAGCAACATCTCTTATTTGAGTGTTTGGAAAATTATCAGTGAAGTCTAGGTACATCATAACTTTATTTTTATTTTCAAAATCAGCAATGGTTTCTCTATTTAAAATATCACAATCGTTGTTGTCCTTGCTATCAGTACTATCCACAATAAATTCAGTTAATGTGTTTTCTCCTGTATTACTGCTTTCATTTACATTGGATTGACTGATATCTATTGAATCAACTTTATTGTCTCTACATAATTCTGTATCAAATTCAGTTTGATTGTATGTATTAGATTCAGTTTTCATAGTCTTGCAAGAAATAAAATCTAACATTGATGTTGATTTCCGTTTTAATTCAATCTTCTCCGAATTTTTATCATTAACAGAATCATTGCATGATTTATATTTATTAGAAAATTGTTGGAGAAAAGAGTTAAAAATTCTAGGTTGATCTATCTCTGGTTTGACATCACTTTTCATATCTTGGCTGCACTGACTTAGAGATGTTTCAATCTTTAAGGTTCTTGGTATATTTTCAAAGAGCTTAATTAAAGAATTTTTTAATACATTTAAAATATTCTTTTCCTTAATTAAGAATACTTTCCTTTTATCAGGCGTAACATTAATATCTACAGATGACCGTTCCATGTTGATGTTTAAAAATATAAAAGGGTATTGATTTGGATTGTACTGTCTATATATTTCATTTATTAATTTGATCACTTTAGTAGGCTCACATGGTCTACTGTTAACAAAAAAGAATTGCCGGTCTGTACTAGATCTACCACTTCCATGTGCACAAGATGATATATAGCCAGTAAATTCAGTACTATCAGAGATATTTTTATAACCTTGTGATTTAACCAATTTATTTGATATAACTTCATCTTCATTTTCATTCGAGTCTTCAGACAAATCTATATCCACATCCTCAATTGGAATACTTGTATCATTATGTTCAAGTGTTCCAGACAGTCCTTTGAATATATTTTCTTTAAAATTTGAATTATATTCAGGTTTAAGTTCAAGTATAGTCTGCAACTGTTTTAATCCAAAGATGCAAGCTATATTGTCTTTATAAGCTGTTGATCCCTGTGTTGCTGCAACAACTGACTTAGAATTGGAGCTCGACTGGTTTGTACAAGTTATTCTGGAAATCACATTATTATTTAGGAAATAATCACACTTCATTTTGTATCAAAAAGGACTTCATAAAATTAAGATTTTATAATTTTAATTAAAAACATTTGTTACATAAAGTTGAACTTACTTCACACCCAATGAAATTAAACAATAAGCATACAATAATTGTGTCATTTTGTTGAATTCTCTTTTAACATTTTTAAGGAATTCCTTTTGCCTTACAGGCAAAGTATGGAAAAGGTTTGTTAAACTAACAGTTGTTCCTATCTGTCGAGAACATGGAGTCTTCTTATTTATGGCACCACTGTGATCATATTCAATTTTGGTTGCTAAAATTAAAGAGATCAATATCAACTGTAATATATCAAGAGAGTACATAAACTTTTTGAAAATAGGTGTATGTTATATTACAATAAATATAATTTTATATATTTATTATTTACCAGCGGGCCTGGCGGACGATATCCTGCCTTGGTAATAAAAAAACCTTGACCTTATCTACTGGTGAAAACTGCATTAAAAATCTGTTCGGTAGTTTCTGAGTTTATCGCAAACAGACAGACAGACGTGGTATAGGCCTTTGTTATATAATATGTATTGATATACATTCCGCTTTCCTTTCCTTTCCTCTCATTCCCTCTATGAAATGCTTTATTTTATTCATTATCTATGACTTTTTCATTATAATCTAGTAATCTGAACATTCCAATAATCTGGCACCCTCCCGTTAATAGTCCCGGATTAGTGAGATTATACTGTAGTAACATATAAACATTTAATTTACAAAATATGAATATTTTAAATGGCTACCCATTCGGCATCGACGAAACAGTCACATCTTGTACCTCCTGTATAACGTTCTTCATAATCCCAATTCCCCTCCCTACCTACAATATAAATTCGAGATGTTAGGTTGCAGAGATTCTTCATCACGCCGTCTATGCTCTCAACATTTACTCAAATTCCCTATCTGTCACACTAAATTTTATAATAAATCATTTGCGGTTCAAGCTGTACGCCTATGGAACGCACTCCCTTGTGACATTAGGCAAGCAAGATCTGTGAAATTATTTAAAAAATATCTCCACCGGCATTACCTCTCACTGTCGTAATATAACTATTCTATTGCGTCATTTCTTTTTTTTTTTTTTTTTTTTTTTTCACTTTTAACTATAGTTTTTATAATTATTTTGTCTATTTATATTGCCACCCGGTAGTTTTTGAAAATAAAATGTCTCCTTAGGTTTGCCTGGAAGAGATCGCTCTAAGCGATAAGGCCGCCTAACTGTACACATATTGTAAACTGATATCTAATTTTGTATATTTTCGACGTGTGTGCAATAAAGAGTTTTATTATTATTATTATTATTATTATTATTGAAACTTCTATTATCATGTAGAAACAATGAAAAGTAAACATAAAATTTAAGTCACCTTCCTACTATATGATTTTTTTATATATAGTCTGTACACCACAAATGCAGCAAAAGATGGACATGGGCTTTTAAATAGAGATGATTAGATTCTGTCATGTTTGAGGCTTAGTCATAAAAAAATTTCAATAAATTCAAACATTTTAAATAAATTAAAAAAAAACATCATTTCTAATTATTATAATAATGATCATAAACAGTTGCATAAGTTTAGACTGATCAAACCACATAATTATTTCAATGGACTTGAGAAAATATTTAGGAACCATCAAAATTTTTAAATAATTTATAATTAAAAAAAAAAACAAATAAATATGAGAGCACACTTTCACTAAGAGTCATTGAACAGCTAATTTACAGATGTTCAACAAGCAGATAAAATCTATCAATTATACTCATCACACAGGTCAGTTATCAGTAGGTGTTGAAACTGTCACCTGAATCTATAATAGGGTTCACTATCACGGCATTACAAGGTCTCTCATGTCAAATCCCTACAACGGGTATTTTACCTATGTTATGTACAAGTAATCAACTTAGAAATGCTAAAATCTTAAGCAATATCCTGCATTGTTTTACTACTGTGTTCGGAAGGCAGAAATATGAATAATAAAATAAGTGTTACCATATTCAGAAGATCTGTGTCTGGTTGTAACATTAAGATTAGCCAAAGCACATAATGAACTCAAGGCTTCCCCTCGGAATCCAAAGCTGGTTACTCCGAGCAGATCTGAATATTCACTTATCTTTGATGTATAATATTTCATAGCTGTAAAAATATATAAAAAAATATCATAAAGTTTTTTTTAAATTGTACCTCCAACACACAGTATCTAGAAATTTTAAATTTTACAGAACATATCATTGAGAGAGTTTATAAATATTTGAAAAGAATTTACTCTAAAAAAAAACAAATTACATTAGACCTATATTTTCATATGATTTGAAATATGGTATATAAAATTTTTTTTTTTGTTAAGTACCTGTTGTTTGTATAAAAGACATATTTACAGTTTTTGTTATGATAAATTTAATTAAATAAGTGGTGTTATCTTGAATATTTAAATTATTATAAAATAAAACTTACTCAATGCAGTAAAATTCTCCTCTGATACTCCAGAGCCATTATCAGAGACTTCAATTAAATCTGTACCATAGTTTTTTAATCTGATATCAATATTAGTGGCACCAGCATCTAAAGCATTTTCTACTAATTCTTTTACAGCAACAGCTAAGCTGAGGACAACCTTTATTCAAACATAATATTAATATAATGTAATTCAATAACAAGGTTTATATATACATAAGTTTTATACAATTTATAATATTATTTTGAAATAAACCCAGATCTGTTTCTAATACAGAACCTAATGTTACTATTTTATAAAATACCAACTATGCCTGGGACTCCAACCCAATTTAAAAAAACAGTGATTAATAAAATTAAAAGCAATAGTATAATTGTTTTTATTTGTAAACATTGTAATCCGTTTAATTCTCCTTCCCTATGCACACGCATTACATCGCTTATCCCACTTCAAACATTGCCCAATGCTTTATGCTTATACAAATCGTTGTTTTTTTAAACCTTTAGAACATTATTAAGTGAAGCTTTCGTGATTAATTTGTTGAGGACCAAATGTCCAAGAAGTAACACAAAAAACATGATCGGAATCTATCCAATAGTTTTTGAGTGATGCGCCCAAAAATGCAGACTACTCTCATGTTATTTATATACTAGCTGTGGCTGCGACTTTGTCCGCGTGTAACTTTATGTAATAAACAGTAATTAATAAAGGCATCTGAATGTATTAAGTCGATTTACTTATCTACTTTTCTCTAGTACTAAGGTCGCATTGTCATTAAAATTACAATAACTTTTGATAAAGTGAACCGATTTTAATGAAACTAAGACTAAATGTTACTCGAGGATATGCTTTATGATTTTCTCGGTGAGGTTTTATCGTGAACGCAGTACTTTAGCCGTGATGGTTGTTCAAACAAATAGACAGACAGATATTTCTAAAAATGATTGAAATGTATTTTATTATTTATTCCAAGACACATGTAACAATTTTTTTCACAAATCTAAAAAGTACAAACACATTAGATTTACATTCTTATTATATGTATAGATCGTCCGTTGCTTTGTAAATATGTGTAAATAATAATGGAAAAAGTACCTAATATAAATAGTATTTAGCTTATACCAGAGTAGTTATCAATAGAGCCAGCAATGGGGCAGAGTGAAGGGAGCAAAAACCGAGAGATACCAAAATGTAAATGATAATTTAGTGTGAAAAATAAAAATTTATCAAACGTTTTTACATTATTCATAACACAAAAGTTATTACCTGTCCTGAACATATTTTATGCACAGTATCTAAATTTATTGGCTTTATTTTGCTTGAATCATCAGATTCCATGATTATATGGTTATTCTATTGAAACCTGTATGTAATAAATCCCTTTGAAATAAAATAAATTCAAATATAAGTATAAATAAAACGAGAGAAATCAAAATAACAGTGTGGTAGTAGGGGAGTTTGATATTTATCCACAGACTATTAGTCGTACAAGTATATTTATCGATAAGATAAAAAATCTATATTTGTCTTTGATCTATTAATTATTAATATATTGATCCATACAATATTATAGTAACGATATATTTTAATTAATATATTGGACATCGGACGTTTACTCAACGATGTCACTCTAGACTTGTTGTTTTACTGGCAGAAACAAAGTAGTCACGCAAAGTTAAAAAATTGCAACCTATGGTTACAAATTTGTATTAGATATTAATTAAAAATAGGTTTTTCATTCGAACTTTGATTTTTGGACTGATAAACACAAGTTCCTTCACTAAGGAAAACAAATAATGGTAACAGCACGGGTTCTAGCAATTACGTAGCCACGTACAAAGAGACAAATAGCCGCCGCTTAATATATATTTTAAATAGTTCTCAATAAAATTAAATAGCGTTTTTATCTCAACAAACTAGCATATGATAAGCTAAAAGTCAAAATAACACACTCACTGGCGTATTTAGAGGAACACAATTAAAAATGGGGCTAAATAATATAAAAACAAATTCATTATCGTCATATAAACATTTAAAATTCGTTGAATGAATTAAATTAACGTTTCTGATTTATAAAAATAGAATAAGCTAAAAAAAACAAATAAGAGGCAGTAAGCGTAGTATTTTAATTGTAAGGAATTTTATCTAACATAATATAAATTGAATATTTTTCTAAAGACAGTTTTTTGACATGATAACGTCTTATAAATCGATGAACACACGTAAAAGCATGACAGTCACATTCTCCGCTAGGAGTAATATTATTCTGTGGTCACATTCCGCCTGAGTTGAGCGTACAAACGAGAGTGCGGAACAAGCAATAGAGAGTCGCGTTTTTTTTTTTGTTTTTTTTTTTCGAACTAGCAAGGTCTTAACAGCACCGGACTACGTACTGTAGAGTGAGGCCAATTTTTAAATAGAGAGGAGCGATATTGGTCTTCCAATAACAAATGTTTTTGCAAATCGGTGTTGTCATTTACTTTGACAAATGATGCCGCTAAATGATCATGAAATTGTAATTTTAAAAAACTTTCTATTATAGTTGTTTTCACACAGTAATTTCATCCACTCCTATTTACGGTTTCGGAATAATTGTTGTAGAACTTTAAAATAACAAATTCATGAAATCCATATTAATTTAATAAAAATTATATATGTATGTCATAACGAAGAAATGCTAAAAGATGATTTATTTCCAGATTTTGTTTTAAATAATATATTTTGTGGTTCTCGTATGCACGAAAAACATGTATTAATTATTTGACATTTCCGTAAACTGCGGACTGCTTATAAATATGTACGGGTATGTCCAGGTCTGGGTTCTGTATTTGTATAGTTTTATACATTTCATGTATGACAACTGATGACAACTAAGCATCATAGAACTTACTAGCGCATTGTTCAATTCAAAATATGTAATGTAATGTAAATATAAAAAAGTAAAAAAACAAAAAATTACTTATGTGTTTGTCTCGTCCGTTTTAGGAATTTTAAGCTGAACAGAAAGAATATTTTTCGTTAATAATAAATGTAATATTGTGTTATACACGAGTCTGTCTTCGTCTTATACCACTAATGAAATATTAGAAAAGATACGCGTGTTTTCTCTATTAAAAACTTGATAGAAGATATGATAATTAAATAAATAGATTTTATTTTATATAATGTTACATAATTATTGTTATATGACATTATAAAAATTATAACATTCAAAAATCCACTATAAAGAACTAATAGTTAAATTTTATCTTGTTTTATTTTCATTCGTTCAGCATGGTAGGATATGGTAATTTTTTAATGAAGGATGGAATGATCATTTATTTGCAGATTGGGCACACTGATCTTAAATTTGTGTTTACTCATTTTCGAGTAATTCTGACAGGGTTTTTGGATTCTAATTTTCTCTGATACTAATACGAGTTCTGATTATATCATTTATATAATTTGTTGTGCATTTATTTTGGTAACATTGGTCAACCCTTGGGGTCACTTTAAATTATGTCGCTAAATACAGCACACGCAGATCATGGAGTGTTGATACACGCAGGCGAGTGGTGAGTCATCTTTGTGTTTGCTTGAGAATCGTTTGTCGTAGATTGTTCTATAAATAAAGTGTAATAATTTATAAACCCATTATATTGTCATATGTTATTCCGATATTTCTCTAAGCTTAAAAACAATCTCCAAGTGATGACTGCATTTTTACATAACGTAAATCAATGAATGTCAATTTCTGCGTTTGAATATAACGCGATTAGTTTGTTTCCAAAAATATTTGTACTTTATAAACTTTTACCCTATGTCTATTATATTATCTATAAAAAATATAGTCAAGACCTGGCGGCATTGCCTAGACTTCATCTCTGGGAATCTTGGAACGAACTCTGGGCAGTTAGTAGCCGTTCAAAAGGGAAATTCTATTATTATATTCAACCGACAAATCCATAGTTCTGTAAATACATGTTTAACAAAACCCCTATATCTATTATAGATATATCTATTATATACATATATACAGGTTGTTAGGAGACCGCTTTCGAAAACGAAGACAGACGATAGTACTAATGATACCTTTGACGATGGGAGGGAAAAAAAATCGATCCTAATAAAAAAAAAACATATTAAAAAAAAGGCAAGTAACAAAATTAAAAAAAAACACCTGATACTCGGGTCATAGAACGATCGGGCGCGGCCTGGTCGTGCACGATCCCGAATCTCGCCAAAACAAACCGCTCCTTTTGCTCCTTTTGTGCGCCGCAGTTGACGGCACTTTGATCATTTCCACAGATCAATAAAGCGTTAGACATTCTCAAATTTTATATTAAGCATAGTTATGCCTACTGACTAGTATTTTTATGGAATTTAGAAGTTATAACTAATTATTTAATACAACTATACAATCAGTTGTACCCTGACGTAACAAGAAGCTCGTTACTACAAAAATGATATTAGAATATTAAATTAACCTAATTACATACTCACCTACACAATTATAAAAACTATTTAATCTTTATCTTTGATTTTGTACAAGAAATTAAAAATAAAATGGTACAGAATAATTTCATAGTTAAAATTAATTACATTTATGATCGACAGTTAATTAATCTATCAGAATGAATTTAAAATAATATTCTTATACTTTACCATTGTTTTCGTTTTTAGTCATTCAATACTGTAATTTGAAAACAGATATGTCCCTCACAACTATCTAAAATTACTTGTAATTTTTATTGTGAAGACCTCTAATTCTTTTATGGCCCCTGTAAAATGTATACAGACAAAGTTGTAAATCTTGGGGGAGCTACAGGGCCTGTCCGTGTGTCGGGAGGGGGTGTCGGGGGTTGTCGGGGGTTGCGTGTAAAAGAAAGGATTAAATGTTGTAAATAAGTACTTACTGGATCACTAGCTGACATTCGTTGACCCGAGTATCAGCTGTTTTTTGTTTTTGTTATACATTGCTGTTTTTTTTTTAGTAAAGTAATGTATTTTTTATAAAACTGTCGTTTCATTTAGCTGTACTAACATGATGGAGCGTAAATAATGCTAATAAAACGTTTTCAAAAGATGTTTTTTTTTAATCATGATCGATTTTTTTTTCCGTTTTATCATCAAAGGTATCATTAGTACTATCGTCTGTCTTCGTTTTCGGAAGCGGTTTCCTAACAGCCTGTATGTATATCTAGATATATCTATTATATATATATCTAAATAGATATTTATCATACACTAGCTTTATATATTACCAGTAATAATTTTAGAATTTAGCTTCTTCTTCCCTTTTCTTCAATTATTACGTATATACTGATCCTTTTCAAAAGTTTCTGTTTTCTTTTTTAACTCGTGAGGTTTTCCCTAATTTTATAATTTAGTACCCACTGCGTATTTATTAAACAAGACACTGGCAGATGTGTTGATCAGACCTTGCCATAAACAAGAAAAAAAAAGATGCATATTTATTACCATACTAGCTTCTGCCTGCGACTTAGTTCGCATGGAATAGTTACTTTGGGCTAACGCTAACATGCAGTGGAAGCTCTCAAGAGGAAAAAATACCCAATTTTGAAACATTCTTCATTGGTTCTCCGCTCCTATTTGTCTTAGCGTGATGCTATACAGCTTATAACCTTCCTCGATAAATGAGCTATATGACACTGAAAGAATTTTTCAAATCAGACCACTTGTTCCTGAGATTACCCCCTACAATGTCACAAACTCACAAACTTTACCTCTTTATAATATTAACTAGCGGTACGGAGGACGTTGTCCTTCCCTGATTATAAAAAAATCCTAGATAAATTATATACCAAAACATTCCTCATAAATAACTTTATTCACTGTTGAAAACCATATAAAAAACCGTTCAGTAGTTTTTGAGTTCATCGCAAACAGACAGACGCGGTAGGGGACTTTGTTTTATACTATGTAATGATTAAAATTAATATAGGTAGGTCATAAATTAAGGGTATTCCATTTCTTCTGAATGATGTTGATTTTGACATTTTCACACATTATATTGCAAAACTTCTATGATAATATTATTCTGATTATGGAATGCTTTATTATGGCATCATCAATGTGTTAAAACCATCACCACTCTACGAATAACAGCTGCACCATGTTTCATAAACAACAGGTAGCAGAGTAAATAATTTATGTAATATTTATGTAACCAGACATTTACAGAGTCTATGATAATATTTATGTTTTTATTAATATAGTAATTATTACATACATGGATGGTGTGTTATACACCAGTGGAAAAAATTAAGGAAAAAAAAAAAAATTGTTGTGTTTATGAATCGTAAATAAAACTGCACTATGTGGCTTCTATAATACCACTGGTTTATTTAGATATACCTACATACTAATTGACTATCATATACAACATGCCCCTTTTCAAATAATGAAAGCTGTATAACTATAACCATTTAAATACTTAACTATAACTAATAAAGAATACTAACATATGATTACTAATTGTAACAAGCTTAAAAATATAACATTTACTATTATTTTCATTTGACATCATTACATAGTATAAAACAAAGTCCCCTACCGCGTCTGTCTGTCTGTCTGTACGCGATAAACTCAAAACTACTGAACGGATCTTTATGCGGTTTTTACCAGTGGATAAAGTGATTCACGAGGAACGTTTTGGTATATAATTTGTCCAGGATTTTTTTTATAAGCAGGGCGGGACAACGTCTGCCGGGCCCGCTAGTGTGTCTATAAAAACATTGCTCTTACAGTAATATATTATAGCAAACATGAAATAATAATATCTTTCATTCATTTTCTTACTATTTATGAAAGTATCATGTTATAATATGTATATATATTCTAATTTTTTTTTTCGACATTTAAATCTTAACAATTATATCGATCGGGGGGACGAACCTGCCTACCAGAACGGGTTTTGTAATGTTTGTGAAAGTATTGGGTCGGATGCGGGCAGGAGTGTTGACTGTACGTTATCCTTACTGACTATATCAGGTGTTATGGCCGGTTTATGGTGCCAGTCGTCTTCGTCGAAGTTAGTTCGACACTCGTGGCGTTTATCAATGGGCTTTAGGGTTAATTTCGGTTGGTTTTCACTTCTGATATTTTGCCTGTTGCGGCTATAAGTAGAGCCATCGTGTGTGCGGACCCAGTATGACCGTGGTTGTGTGGTGGGGTTATCCACTCGCGCTCGAGTCCACCTCCCTGTATTTCCAGGAAACTCTCAAATTCTTACATTTTCGTCACGTTTTAGAGGCCTTAACTTATTCGTATGCCAATCATAATGTTGTTTAGATTTATTTATATTTATTTTTCTTTTATTATTTACATTCCATGTTAGGGGGTTTTTAGGTTTTAGTAATTTATTGTATACAGGTAATCGTGTATTTCGTTTTCTTCCCATTAATAATTGAGCCGGAGAATATTCTTCACCAGAAATCGGTGTGTTCCGATAATTTAGAAGCGCTAAATATGGGTCTGTTCTATCAGACTTAGCTTTTTCTAATAATCTTTTGACCGTTTGAACGTTTCTTTCCGCGTGACCATTAGAACGGGCATAATAAGGAGAACTCGTGGTATGTTCAAATTCCCAGTGCTTTGCAAACTGCTTGAATTCTTCTGACATGAACTGTGGTCCATTATCGGTTATTAATTTCTTCGGTATGCCATAACGTGCAAAGCTAGCTTTAAGCTTATCAATTACCGTACTGCTTGTAATGTCACCCAATGTGTACAACTCAATATATTTTGAATAATAATCAACCACTAGTAAGTAGTATTTAGATTTTATTTGGAATATATCGGTCGCAATGTTTTCCCACGGTCTTCCGGGAATCCCGTGTGGAATTAGTGGCTCACGCGACTGTGACGGTTGGCGCTCTGAACAGGTCTCATACGCACTCACTGCTCGTTCAATTTGCGATGACATACCTGGTCACCACATGACATCTCTTGCTCGACGTTTACATTTCTCTATCCCCAGATGACCTTCGTGGATTCTATGTAACATCTCTGGCCAAAGATTTTCTGGTATGACCACTCGATCACCTCGGAAAATGATTCCATTAATGATATGCAATTCCTCTTTAACAATCCAGAATGGCTTCGTTTCCCTTTTAAGAATACTCTTTGTGTGTGGCCAACCTTCTTGATAATATTTTATGACTCCATTCAATGTTGTATCTGAACCTGTTTGTTCTTTTATTAATTTCAATTTATCTTTTTCAAACTCGACGTTATCATATAAAGCGTTCACGTGAATTTCTACTTTGCTGTGTATATCGTCACTGTAGTCTTCATTTGTTGGGGAGCGTGACAGTGTATCCGCTATATACATAAACCGTCCGGGAACATATTTAATATTCAAGTTATATTTTTGTAATCTCATTAACATTCGCTGCAATCTAGCCGGAGTTTCATTTAATGATTTTTTTTAAATTACCTCGAGTGGTTTGTGATCACTTTCTACTGTGACACATTCATGCCCATAAATATATTGATGAAATTTTATGCAGCCGAACACAATAGCTAACATCTCCTTTTCTATTTGGGCCCAGCGTGTTTCGGAACAAGTTAGTTTCCGTGCTGCAAACGCGACGGGCCGACCGCTTTGTAGTAAACAAGCCCCTAACCCATGCGAGCTAGCGTCTACTGATAAAACTATCGGTTCATTAGGATTGTAAAACCGTAACGTTGGTGCTTTCATAATACTCTCTTTTAAAGCATTGAAAAGTTTATTATATCCCTCATGCCATCTAAATTCGAAATTCTTTTTTAATAAACAGCGAAATGGTTCAGTCATGTTAGCATAATTCGATATGAATCGCGACAAATAATTTGTCATCCCTAAAAACAATCGGCATTTTTTTTATAGTACTAACCCTGTCTGGATCAAGCCGCATGGCACTTTCATCGAAAATATGACCGAGGTATTTTATTTCTCTAGCTCTTATAACACATTTATCTCTGTTAAACCGTACGCCCTTTTCAGTTGCGCGCCTCAACACCGATTCTAGTCTTTGATCGCGTTCTTCTTTAGTTTTTCCATAGATCAGTAAATACCATAAAGAAAGCCTTGCTCGCATCGAAATGAGAAAAGAATTTAGCTCCTGACAAATTTGCTGTTATTTCCTACAGCGTCGGTAACTGAAAGTGACTTCTTTTAATGGCTTTATTTAAATACTGCGGATCAATGCACAGACGTAGTTTACCGTCAGGTTTTTCCACTAAAACAATACTAGACACCCAGTCGGTAGGTTCATTCACCTTTTTAATTATATTCATATATTCTAAGCGTTTCAATTCCTCCTGAAGTTTCTGTCTTAATTTTATTGGTATTTTTCGTGAACTACGCACGACAGGAGGAATCAATTCATCAACAATTAGAGTATGCGTTCCCGGTAACCTACCTACTCCTTCAAACACACACTTATATTTTTGTAACAAATCACATTGTTCTCTGTTTACCACTTCATTGATACGAATTAATAAGTTGAGCGCTATACATGCATCTCTTGCTAATAAATTATTACAATGCAAACCTAAAACATAAATTTACTTATAAATGTCTTATCTCTACGACATAATTTACATTTAAAATGCCCTAAAACTGGCAATATATATTTTTACTGACCTCGCGTAATATATTACCAGTACGTTGCAACATACGTAAATTAAAACCGGCTTCCTGGAAACTACTTCTAGACATAATACATACGTCGGCACCACTGTCTAGTTTAAAAATTAGATCTACATCATTTATATTCATTTTTTCGAACCATCCTCTTGAGACAGAATTGATTTCGATAAAGTTTACCGTTTCTGCTTTCTCACAGTCCGATGAAAGTTCAACTTCAATGACCTGTTTACAACACTTTGCAAAATGACCAATTCTATAACACTTTACGTTGTATGCCGGACACTTATTACGTTCATGAATGAAGTTACAAAAACTACACTTTTGCGAATCAACGTTATACGCACCGCCCCGCTCGTAACCTCTCGCGACGTTGCCGCTCCGTCGCCCCCGCTGCGTCCTCCGTAGCTCACCGGCCGGCACCCGGCCTTTGACGCCAATGCTCACGCGTTCGCTCTCGCTAGGCAACAATAAATTATTTGTACCTGTGGACATATTACTTCCTGATGCAGCCGATTGCACTTTATTTGCCTGCAGCCCAGCTAGCTCAGCTGCTCGACGCCATGAAGCAGCTTCTTCCAGCTTAAGATCGCTTTTTCTCGGCATCCTTTCACGTAGCTGTCCATCGTTGATTCCCCTGATAAGTTTTGTTAATATTAAACTCTCGCGAAGTTTCTCGAACTCACATGTTTTACTTCGAATTTTCAGTATCGCCAGATACTTTTCGAAAGTTTGATTTGTTTGTAATGTTTCAAAAGATATATGTCTCTCAAAATTGACATTCTTCTGGGGGTTGCACCTTTTCGAGAAATGTCACTTAACGATACATAACTGATTTCTTCTTCCGTTGATAAGTCTAATTCTTCATAAATATCTCGTCCAACTTGCCCGATGACGTGCAAAAACAAAGCACACTTCTCTCGATCCGAAATTTTTTCTCTTCCACTAGCGATACGATACCAATCAAAGGTTTTCTTCCAGCGACGATAATTATCGGCGAGGCTGCCGTCCCCGCATAATAGCGGCGGTTGTTGCAACGCCGAGTACATCATTGTATGACTTGTTATAGCACTTACATTTGATTTATTTCCACTATTTGGCATTATCGCGACATAATATATTTTATTTAATGAAAATAACTATCCAAAAACCACACCTGACACCATGTTGTGTTTATGAATCGTAAATCAAACTACACTGTGAGGCTCCTATAATACAAAATTAGTCCGGTGAAGCTGTTAAGACCTTGCTTGGTCAATAGCGTAGTCAGTTCGAAAAAAAAAAAAATCTATAATACAACTGGTTTATTTACATATACCTACATACTAATTGACTATCATATACAACAATTCATTTGATTTTCATTTAGCGATTTTTTGAATGGCTGTACTATAGTTGAAAATCTCATGAGAAATTGAAAAAAAAAGCAATTCGAAGCTTGAAAATTGTTTCATCATAAAATCTTGAAACTAGAATCTTCAAGCATTAAATTTCTTTTTTTCACTTTGATAAACCATTTTCTAAAAATACAGACAGCTAAACTCGAATTTTTTTGTGATCCCTTGATTTTTGCCACTAGTATAGTATGCATATTTTAAAAATAGTCTTGAATAAAAATATAAAATGGAACTGAAGTGTATAAAGGTACTGTATCTTATTTGATTTTTTATGTTTCTTTGTTTGCAGCATAATATTATTCTCGGACAATGTCGTGGTTGAGTTTTACGGTAATGAAACACCAGAATTTAAAGGTGTCAAACAAGGCCGCATGTATCTCACTACCCACAGAATGATATATAACTCAAAAAATAATGCAGATCCAATGAGATCATTCAGTTTCCCATTCATAGCACTAGAAGATGTGAGTATAAAAAATCAGTATTTATTGAGATACTCTAGCCTTTTTACTAGTACTTTTTGACTGGTATGGTAATCATCATAACATCAACATATAAAACAAACAAATCACTTATGAATGTCAAAACTACTACCACTTTGAAAAACAACCCAGTCATTGAGAAGAACTGGCATGAAACTCGATCAGGTTTATTTTTTTAACAAATATATATAATATTTACAATATATTAAGTGCATGTCACAAATGTTTTTAATGGATGCACAGACATGAGTTCCATACATCACCATTGTTCACATATTGATCCACTTTTTCCCAAAACACTGTTACTGATTTTTACTAAGTCTAAAACATGGGACAACCAGTTTGTCACAGTTTGTAGTATTTAGAAACTATTATAAAAGTATTAAGAGACCCATTACAGGCTGTTTGGCACCATCCCAAGGAAGGTATGGGCATAATCACCTCACCTTCAGATTACCTATTGATTATTTCAATCACTGAGAAATTCACAGTTCTATACTTTTCCCAGACACAGTAGTACTAAAAGAACATTTCTAAAGTCCAGGTGTTTGTAAGATCTTTTCTTTCAACATCAGCCAATATTGTTACCAATTTAATGTAGTAAAAATATATGAATTCTGAAATATTTGTTGTTACATATGGGAGTTCTAATCTGTGAAAACATTGAATTAACATTATACCTATCATACCCACAACACTGATAATAACAATTTGAACTAGCTCTTCTTTTTAAATAATTTAAATTAATTCTTTTTATTTCTTTATAACTTTTTAAATATTTCTTTCCTTTTATATTGGGTGATGTGTAGTCATTTGCATAATTTTAAAAATACAATGATTCTATTGTTTTTCAGGTTACAGTTGAGCAGCCTATGTTTTCTGCTAATTACATAAAAGGAAAAACCCGTGCACAGCCCAATGGTAATTTTATTGGTGAGGTGAAGTTCAAATTGACCTTCAAGTCAGGTGGAGCTATCGAATACGGTCAAGCTATGTTGAAAGCTGCTCATCTTGGTAAGCAAACAAAAAGATTACTCATTTAATTGTTTTCTATCTGGAGACATTTCAAAATATATTCTGTGTAATAACATTTCTCTAATAGATTTTAAATCTGTTATGAAATATATTCTTATGAAATATTGAAAATTAATCTTTTCAACAGAAGAAATATGCATATTGTTTCCTAGTCTGCCCATTTTTAATTTTACAAACATTGTTATAGTTGATGTCATTTGATAGTGTTATGATAAAACTGCCAAAGGATAAGATAAAATGAAACCATTGTGTTGATTATCATTACATAGTACCACCACGTCTGTCTGTCTGTCTGTTCGCGATAAACTCAAAAACTACTGAACGGATTTTCATGCGGGTTTCACCAGTGGATAGAGGGATTCATGAGGAAGGTTTTGGTATATCATTTGTCAAGGTTATTTTTATAATCAGGGCGGGACAACGTCTGCCGGGCCGGCTAGTTTATCATATACTAGCATACTATGTTGTCCTGCCTTGATAATAAAAAAAAAATCTAAAATTCAACCACAGCGCCACCTACCGCTTCCGATTGTGACACTGGAACACGCACACAAAATTTCATCAAAATCAGTCCATCCGTTTAGGAAGAGTTCATTGACATACACACATACAGAAGAAATTTATATATAAAGATAATACATAGTGCCATTTCTTTTATTAACTACTTAACAAATAATATGTGTTACATTATTTATAATGACTCAATCCTTGGTCAAAGCTTTTTTGGTTATATCAAAATGGGGTATAACACAGAAAAATATATATTGATTTATTTATATGTCTTCCTTGTACACTTGTATTTTAGAAATATTTTCTCAAGGTTTATTCTAATAATATTCACTATAGAGCAATGTCACTCATTAAAGGTTTTTATAAGCATAATATACAATTTTGACAGCTTCTCGTCATATGGCTCCTGGTGCACCACCACCACCGTACACTCCACCAACTGGACCGTGGCATGCAGCACCTCCTCCAGCTTATGCTCCACCTCCACAAGGTTACTACGGATGGGTACCACCATATGCTGTGAGTATTATAATATTGAATCATTTTAAACAAGGATTTCTCACACATATAAACAAATTCTTATATACTGTGATCTGGAAACTCCCCTTTTAAAAAAAGCAACCAGGTTATTCACACTACTTATTTATATGGAGCTGATTTTGATAGTATTTTTATAATAGTTACTAGAAATATCAATTTTCAGATTGGTAAGTTAAAAACAAAATCATCATTTTGCTAAAAGTACAAAATAATATTTCTATCTTGCTCTTTCATTAATGTCGATTATTATTGGGCCTAATAATATAGAAATAGAAAGATATCATTTTAAAAGTTGTTGGAAAGTTTTTCTTTAGGTATTTAGAGGCATAACCATAAATGTGTTTGGGATTCATTCCTTACTGAAACAGCTTGTCTGTGAACGTCACATAAGTAATTAGTAACTTAGATGACATAAAAAATTTTACCAAGACATAAAATGTACTTCTTTATTTACCAGACGAACTCCTGTGATTCGCGTAATCTATTGCGCTGAGGAGTCCAGCCTTTTTCCATTTGTTAATCAGAGTGATTAGTATTGCAAATATTTTCATGTTATTAGAAGCTATACAGAAATCAAATAATACAGTCTATAGGTAATAAATATAAATTTTGATTCTTTGTTCCAGGCTTTTCCCAATCAACCCCCAGCAAACTCTGTGTTTGTCTCAAATAGCCCACCTCCATATCCTGGTGTGACAGGCGTAAGTTATCCTGCTGGTTCAGGGTTCTCTGGTGCAGCCGGCGCTGCGGGGGCGCCCCCAGGGTATCCGGGAAGTCCATCGGCTCCACCGCCAGGTTATCCGGGTGGATTCACTGGGCCTACAGCTCCGACCGGCATGTCTGCAGCAGGTACGCTTAGTCTCAATAGTATACAGTAAAATGTTGAAAATATCATTACAGTATTTAAATTGATGTAAATTAATTATGAAATTACAAATTAATTTTTGTAAAATAATTGTCTGTTTCCATTAAAAGATAGCGATCATTGTAGTTAGAGTATTCATCAGATGTAGTAGATACATTAATATTTACAGATGCCAAAGCTGCTGAAGCTGCGCAAAGTGCCTACTATGATCCCAACAAGCCACAAACAGCTTATGTACCGCCGCCATACAATGTGAGTATTAAATAAGATAGTACCAATTTCAGGTTGAGCGATTACAAGATGGGTTGAAACATCCACAACAAACTTCACGAATCCATTTAAAACGGTTCTTTTTTCCTAATTTTCAATCGATTCTGCTTAACGAAGGCTAATTTTACCATTATCGGGTGAGTAAGTATTGTGTATTTTCGAGTGATATCAGGTGATTTCCGTGGTGTAACAAAATGGTAATTTTTTAGAACTTTGCCGAGTTCAATGTACAGTGTAGAGTACAGTGCAGATTTTGTAATATTTCAGAATACATGTTCCACGTGATAATGTTTAACATACTATATGTCTGACTCAATAAGTATGGAAAATAGTTAATTAGTCCGAGATTAAAAGAGAAAAAAATAGTCGAGGCTGTCATAACGACTGCCGACAGAAGTGAAAACTCAAAACAATTATAAACTTTGGTCTCTTTTTCTATTTTATTTTTGGCAACCAGTCTTCTAGTAGACTATTACTGCCATTGTCAAGAGAGTAACAATATTACAAGTTTCTTGATATAATTTCAATGAACTAACAATATAGTGGCCAACTTGTTCGAACTTTTATGGGAGTTTTTGTGGCAAGTCAGAATCCTTGCTCCGTGGTATTACTTCCGATCCACTTCACTCGTGCACAATAACCAAACTATATTACATAAAGCACCACCAACATTACACAATATAGAGGCAAATAACACAAGATTATAGATAAAATATAAAGATCACTACATGCCATTCCAAGATCCCGCCAAAAACTCAAATGTGGTCTCTTTTGAATTCTCATTTTCATATTTAAATTTCAGAATTTGTTTATTAAAATTATTAACATTAGTGTGGTTTTCATATCTATTGGCACTTGGAGCAGTAATTATATACATTTTTATAAAGTCCATTAATCAATCAAACATGATGAGCTGCATACTATCAATATTACATGTACACAGGCCCCTATACTACTAAAGCATCTATACTATGTTACTAGTCTAAGTTTCTGCGCAGAAGCGCAATACGGCCGGTCATGGTTACGTAGCATGTGATTACGCCAAATTATAAATTTGTCTCTTGTCAAAAATACCGCTTCAACGCGCCTAAAGCACGCGAAAGTTCTATAACACGAAATTTTTGGCGGCTCCCAATATGTTCAACTTTTAATTTTTTTTTATATTTCCATATCATTCTCCCCCGCAATCTTTTTCCTTTTTCCATTCTACTAACAACCAAAGCGAGACAAAAGAACAAGATGGCGACCGCGGTGCATTTGAGACCTTTTTAAAGCCAGGGTTCAATATGTATTTAACTTTTTTGTAATAACACCGATAGAGGTTCTACTACTACTTGAAGTTCTAACTATCGTATTTGTGTTTTGTTATTTATACTATTTATGTGTAATATTTATTTTTGAACATTAATGATGTATATACATTTTAGCAGTGCTCATGTAATTAATTATGTTAGTGATTGTTTAGTGTTCAAAATTCGACCATATTTCATTAATTTTCCAAAGTCCAATATTAAAGAAAGAACTGTTTTTTCTTCTTGATAACACTAAGGCTTGTATTCTTAACCAAATGTTCACAGTTTTTATTATTATGTTTTACAGGATCACCCCCCGACTTATCAAGAATCTACATCAAAGAAAGAAAACTGAAGCACTGCCCTCATTACCACATGCAAAGATCTAGCACCGAAAATAAAGAGGAAGAGACAGCTGTTTAAAACAATAATTAATGTATAGTTTTCTAAAGGTTCTCGATTTACATTCCTTTGAGAGTTTTGAATTTAATTTCTTAATTGTTATCATCCACCCGTACTACTCCGTTGCTGGACGACCAGTCGGGTGTTTTTGTTGTGTATTATAAAATTGTTGAAAAAAATATATGTAGCCATTGCGGTAACTAAAAACAAATAGAAACAGATAATAACGATATAATTATTTATTTAAAAAAATACTGTAAATCCTATATTAGTCACAATTTCTTCATTACCCAATATAAACTAAGGGATATTCAAAATATCCAAATTTTGTTTTATATATATAAATAATTAGTTTATGCGTTAGTGCATTTATTATAATATTAATATGAATGTATTATATTTTACTATTTTTGATCTATGATAATGTAATTTAAAAAAATGTGATTAAATATCAAAGTTATTTGATTTTATTTATCAATATTAAATTAATAAATGTTAATGATAAGTTAACTTCTTCTTTATAATTGTAAAACTAGAAGCTATTGTTATATTCATAACGTGATTATGTAAAACACGTTGAAATAAAATGTTTCGCTTATATTTTGAAATGTGTTTATATTTTTATCCTGTTCATTTATTTATTTATTATACGAAATAAATGTAAATAATCCGTATGCGACTTCGTTTGCGTTTATTAGAACGTACATTTTAATATGAATAAAAAATAGACCATACCACTCGCCGATAACAGAACTTCCTATTTAGTGAGAGAATTACATCTGCATTAGTAGTCGTAAAGATTACCTCCTACAAATATACAAACTATATAGGTATTTGTGGATTGTCGATAAATTATATCATACGAATTTCATCGTTTTTCTAGTCCCCGATGGTTGCATTTGCTTGATTTCCACTCGCAGTATGACGTTACAGGTTTTTCACTTTATTTTTTTTAAACAACTAATATGTTTCTACCAAAAACGTTTTTCATAAAATCAACGGCCAATTATTTAGGTTTGCCATATAGCTAACATTATGGATTTTAATACTTTAGATTTATAGATGACTAGCTAACCCGTGCAACTTCGTCTGCACTAAATCCGTTGTCACCGGTTTCAATTGTATTTTTAAACGCGAAAAATTATTATAAACCTAAAACTCGATTGCAGCCACACCTACTGTTTCCAATTGTGAATCCAAATTATCAAGGGACTCACTTCAAATATATAACCAGATGGTATGTGAGAAATCTTTTAAAATAAGCCTAGAACCCTTTTTTTTTCCGAACTGACTATGCTATTGACCTGGCAAGGTCTTTACAGCTTCAACGGACTACTAAGGCGAGCGCTTAAGGCACTCAGCCGATTTGGTTTTTAGGTAACATACACAAGGATGCACGGCACACCTCGGCTTGGGCTGTTACCTGAGAAAGTCGCGTCTGACCTAGCTAAACTATTCTAAGCTATTCATACATATATTCATTTGTGAATCATACAATCGAAATTGCATGATTCACAAATGCGTACGTGTATATCGGAATGAAACGAGCTAAACTATTCGATTCAGCTCGAAAAAGGGGAAAAAAAAACAAACCCGTCCACCATATGTATGTATATGCACGTGTGGTGAGAGTTGATCTCATGTGTGAGTACAAGTGATGTAGGTGAGTCACTGTATCGCGAAAGTGCTATCTCGGGGGCTCCATCCGGGGACGACCTCGGCTCGAGATATCACTGAGAACCGCGATGTGTGCGGGAACTAACGAGGAATCCTTCTCTCACGGTGGCGTCAGAGAAGGTTACGCGTGCGTGGGCGCAAACACGCATATTAAAAAATCGAATTTAAACTTAAGAGAACGGCGTCGGCGCCGGAATCTAAAAATAGACATAGCAAAAATTATTATTATTACTCGATCGTTTTAGGGGAAGTTAGACGTAAATACACGGATTTACTCTATCTTATGTGAGTTATTTATTTTTGAACGGCGGCGCGCGCGAGCCGTTGTAGGGTAGCCGCGATGGCAGGGAACCTATGGATCGCGGTTACGGAACCTAGGGCCGGATTCCTGACGGTTTCTTCGTAGGCAGAGATCTCCGAGATCTCGTGGAAAATGAGTAATTGACCTACGTAGTTAATACTCGATAGGGAGAAGGAAAAGGCGGGGTCGGCCTGTGAAGGCTTAGCCGCCTGGGATCTGGGAATCGGCTGGGACGCGGGCTTAGGAGCCCACGGGGCCTGAGGGACCCGGTAGGGGCGGGGGAAGCCTAGAACCCGTTCGTAGCATTATCTACCGGGTTCAATCAAGATAAAAACTAACCCACATTATATTGGCGGTAATGTAATTTGTGTGAAATGAGGAGCTCAACATGACAATTGTGAAAGCTTAACATATAAGTGTGTTAATTGTTCGGGAAACCACATGTCGCTTATCAAAAGTAAATGTCCTGCTTTCCAAAGAGAGAAAGAAGTTAGGAATATATATACTCTTATCTATAACACTGTCAGATATATTTAAATATGGCTAAAATTAAATTACGAGGGTAATAAACGCGTGTGGCCGGTAGCGCGAACAATATCCAGTATTAACATTGTAAAGAGATAAATTTTGCGAGTTTTGGGTTTAAGAGAATTACCGATTGGGTTTTTAAGATTTCTTCACTAACAAGCTATATTATTCCTTAGCATGATAGTAGGTAGGGCTTTTCTAAGTCCGCTTGGCTACCTACGACCCTCAAGTTGGAAATTGTTACTAAATAGTGGTGGTTAATATATTAGATAACAATTATTATATCGCGAATTTCAGAAATAATTTTATTCGTTATATAATTGTGTACACGATAAATCTGCTGTAACTATAACGTTTTAAAAACGAAATGATTAAAATATAGATTTCATAAAATAAATAGTGTAAGCAAGAGAATATTCAATTCGTCAAACGTAAAAAAAACTTACGTAAAATAGTACATAGATGTCACTATTTGAAGTTTGTAAACTAAATAATATATTCGCTGCGTTGAAATTGAATCGTTACTATTTTATTTTTTATTATAATTTTATCGATTTTAAGTTATGTCTCTTAAATTTTCTTATTACCACTTAGCTTCTACGGAAAAGGGTAATGATATGTATAGTATAGATCAGCGGTTCTCAACTATCGTGTCGCGACATATTGGTGTGTCGCAAGCCCCTGTCAAGTATGTCGCGAGATTTACAAACTCACTTTCGTCCACTTTGTACTATCAAAAATGTTGGCTGTACGTATGTAAGGGTTTTACAAATTTATAAAGAATGTGCTAGTGCATCGCCAAGTAAAAAAAGTTGAGAACCGCTTGTGTAGATGATACTCTCAGAAGTACTATCTGATTATAAAAGTTTCATCAAAATCAGTTCAGCGGTTTCGAAAATTAGCCCGGACGAACAGAATTTGAAAGTAACTTAAACGAATAAAAACTAGATAAAGTAAAAATATTTACAGTTCCGAAAATATCTGTCATAAAGTGTAACTGTCCATCGAAAATCAGCTGAAAGAAGATCGAACATTGTCATTATTGAATATAGAAGATCAAATATGTAAAATATAGGTGTCAGACCCAAAATTAAAAGGAAAATATATAATTAAAAAACAAACTCAATATGAAAAAACATTAATAATAAAAAGGGACTTTTGGAATTTGAAAGTAGTATGGGTAAGTATAACACAGTCATAACACTTAGTAAAATGTATTTATTTTACGAATAAGCACCGTTTTTGACAGCTTTGTACAAAGAAGCCTGCGTATATACAATAATCTTGTTTTATTTGTAAAAGAAGCCAGCGTCGTGTTACTTGTGTTTGCCACTCTATTAAATTAATTTCATTACGTGTACAAAAGTTCAATGACATCAATTATGTTAAAATACTCGAGTTAATTATCATTGCAAAAAATTGCAGCTTGAGCTAGACTGCTTTTACAAAGAAATATTTGACAGGCATTGAACTTGTGTACAAAGTTGTTAGAGGACAAAGAGTTGATAAAAGATTTCTAATTTATTTAGCTCTCCGCATCTACAATTCTTCCGAAAGTTTAGATTGAAATTTCAGATTATAAACAAATTTGGGGCATTTCTCAAATAGTCGTTTGAGGAAGATACACTGATTTATCCCTCGCTCCTAGATCCGGAGCCATAGTAAACATTATTTTTTTAGTATTTGCTTCACAATACAAATTCACTATTTGAAGGAATCCTTTTGCATCTTTTTGGGATTATATATTCTAAAAGCATCTTTTTAACTTTAGTGTAAAATTTGGACGCAGAAGGAAGGACTGGGTAGTTCCGAAGCACAATCATAACATGAACAAGTACTGTAAGTATTGCTGTTATAGGTTATACAATAAATGTTTTGGATAACACGCGTTTTAAAAGTTTATATTTGCCGGTTTTTTACCTTTGACTTCATTGTGCTTCAGGTGGTTATTTTATGTAGGTAAGTTTCAAAATATCTATTATAAAGTAGGTAGAGTGGCAGAACAAAAAGTTAAATGAAGCTGGCTTCTATGTTTTTATATTTAATAATGGTTTATGTATGAATGTTATATTCATATTTTTTTTTATTTTCAGAGTAAATTTACCAATGGCACCATCGACACACCCACCGTGTACTCCAACGGCATCATGTACGCCGATACGATGCCATCCCACGCCACCTCCTTGTCAGAATCCGGAAAAATGTCTAAAGAAAACAACTTCAAAAGGCATTCGACCCTGTCAGAGTGCTTTGTCTATCATGTCTACGAGATCAAAAGCGAAGTGCACCAGCTGTGGAAAGTTTAAAAGTGCTTCTAATCCGAGGAATGTAAATGCAGTTGAAAAATTCTTAAAGCGAAAATCTAAAGAATCTAAAATGAGAAAAAAAGACCGACTATCTGGAAGTCATAGTTATACAAATTATACGAGAAAAAAGGGAACTCCGAGATCGAAGACCGATTGTTGTGCGGGAAAGGGGCACAGGGGTAGACTGAAAAGAAAAAAATGTTGCGAAATACTTTGAATTATGGGTACCTACAGTTTTAACATTTATTAAATTATGAAGTTATTATATTCACATATAATGTTATTTTTTCTATATTTTGTTTCAGAATTAGACTACTTAATCCTCACTTGTTCTTTTAATTTGCGTTTGCGTCTTATTATTGACATACTTTTGTTCGCCGTTTTGTTCGTGCTAATGTTGATGTGATATATCCCTCGGAAACAATGGACATTATATAATGCCCTTCCATCGCAATACTCATATTCGAGCCCGGAATCTTGAAGCCTTAAAGTTAAAGCCTTAAGTTGCATAAGATGATTTTAATTTTGATTGACTGATGTACCTTTGTAAAATTTAGAGTTAGAACCACTTGCATTGGTTTTTTTAAATCTAATTTAAAACTGTTTGAGAAATATGGATGAAATTGTAACAAAAAAAAAAAGATTAGGATGGAAGAATATACTAATTGAAAGACAATTAATTGAAGGGATCAGGATATTATGAAAGATATTTGCGAAAAGAGTCATCAGGTTTTCATATATTTCTGTCATGTAAAAATTTTTCATTTCATATAAAAAATTTCAAAATATTTTTAAAGAAGACTTTCCCTCACGTCTTCTATACCTATACATCTATATACATACCTATAATAAGAAAGTAATTCTAACGTGTAGGTATGTACTTTGTAGATTTTTGGGAAAAAAGGTCTGCAGATGTCTATGAATAAGTAATAAGTCTGTCTCTTTGTCGGTTTATTTGGACACGCATCACTGCTATAGTAATACATTGAGGATAAAAAAACCATCACCAAGAAAATCATGAAACATCCTGGAGTAACATTTAGTCTTTGTTTCATTAAAGTCAGTTCACTCTATCAAAAGTTATTGTAATTTTAACGACGACGCGACTTAAGTACGAGAGAAAAGTAGATAAGCGAATGGACTTAATACGTACGTTCAGGAGATTTTTTAAATCACTGTTTTCACATATATGGTTCCTCGCGGACGAAGTCGCGGGCACAGCTATTTATTAATATATATGTAGCTCTGTCTGTGCAATTACTTTTTTTCCGAAATTTGTGATGTCTATTCTAAAAGCCTCTAAGTATTCAAATAAGTGTTGTCTGTCTGTATATTCGAATTTGATCTAAAAAGGCCTTTGCCAATATCTATGAAACTTTGTACACGGCTAGTTTATATTGTTCCTTAATTGTAACTCTTTTGACTTAAGCGTTATTAATGGACATGCACACTTTTGTTTATATTAGGTATTCATATACTATAACTATACAATATATATTAGCATGCACTAAAAACGGTATTGTAACGTATAATGTATTCGAAATGTATATATGTTAAAAAGATTTACTCGATCGAGTTTCTTGCCAGTTCTTCTCGATGACTGGGTTGTTTTCCGAACCGGTGGTAGTTTTGACGTTCATAAGCGCCTTATTAGGGCCTAAACTGAATAAAGTATTTTTGATTACAATAAGCTATATAAAATACGTTAATTTGTAATATGCTTTTCAGCTGTTTATTCAACAAAAAGTGTAAAGCCATGCGTGTCAGCACCGACATGCAGCGTACATCGACATAGACCACGACCAGCACCCTGTCCGGAGCCCGATAAATGTTACAAAAAGTGTATCAAACGTAAAAGTAAATGCCCAAGCGCAATGGATACTGTCAGCAGAGCAGGCTCTCCTTGCGATTGTGCCAGAGTACAATCAAAAGATTCACGAATTAGTAATAAACGAACTAATAAAACGCATAAGAAAAGGATACGCAAGGCTTATAAGCAACGATCTTTAGAATCTCGTTGGCGTAGGCAACGTAAATGTTGTGTTATTCTGTAATATAAACTCTACGAATTCATAATCTAATAAAGCGTTTGAGACAATAGTTCACGGTTTTTTTTCATATATTCTGTATATCTCTTATATTGTTTGTCAACACATCACCTCGCGTTTAAATTCTACTTCAACCGTCATTTGATTTCGGGATGATTGATTCAACCGGTTGGTTGCAACCCCATAGGACGAAAGTTTTATTATTTCAGTTTATAGTATTAATGAAAAACGAAGAAATAGCAGGCTATGAATGATATGTACCTATACAAAAATGTTAAATAATCTTTACTAAGTTTAAAATGAAGTCGCTTCCGCTGTCTGTTCCCTTAGATCTTTTAGACGATTCAACGGATTTTAATACAGTTTTCATAAATAGATAGAGTGATTCAAGAGGAAGGTTTATATGTATAATACATGCATATTATAGAACAGAAAAGCCGAAAAATTCAAAGAATTGTAATGTGATGTCGTAACAAACATATTTTTTATGCGTTTAAGCCGCAAACGATGTCTAAACCTTACGAGATAGATCAAATTAATGTACTACGGAATTGTCTATCTTAAAAAGATCGACGAAAGAGTCCATGATGGTATATATTTATCTCTAAAGAATAACCCACAGTAACCATTTTTATCTTTTTACAAAAAAAAAAGCGTTATTTACCAAGCTATTTTATACAATACAGTATTATTCCCAAAGATATCCTGTAGTATAGATTAATCATAAAATAATTAATCACTCCACACTACCTTATATTAGTACAGTAATACCCCGACTTACGCTACCCCGGTTTACGCGAATTCGAAGATACGCGGTTTTTCATTTTGATTGCCGCGCGCATCGGCTTCCTCGTTTCGCCCTCTCAGTGTTCAGTTCGCAACAGGTTTGAACGTGTTCCGCGTGGAATTGTTTTACATGTTCTACATGAAGCTACAAGACAAAACAATGAGCTTTCTGTCAAAGACTTTTGGAAGCAATTCAATGTTTTAGATGCTGCAAGAATTATTGGACAATCTTTGAATGAGGTTTCACAAAAAACTTCGAATGGCGTCTGGAAAAAACTGTGTTAATTTTTTTTCACCACTGAAACCCAAGGAGAATTAGATTCAGATCCTGATCAAATCGATAGCATAATAGAAGAAGTAGTCGATATCGCCAAACAATTAAATTTAGAGGTCGATGATGATGACATTCAACAATTGCTAGACAATCAAGAGCTAAGCTGACAAGCTTATAGAAATGCATTATAAAATTGCATGAGCAAGACATTGAACAAACTGATTCGCTAGACCCAGTTGAATCGGAAAATTAAATGACAATTGCAAACTTAACAGAAAGTGAGGCCTTCAATTGAAAAGGGGTTACAAGTTTTAGAAAAAATATATTCTAACGAAGAACTCGTTTCTACCACAAAACGGGGAATAAAAAATCAACTGATATCCTACGAGGAAAGTTTGCGTGAGAAGAAGAAAAACTTAACTCGTCAGGCAACATTCTTAGAATATTTGAAGCCTTCAACATCAAAATAACTTCGGTTTTGGATTACTTTATTCATAACAATGTAAATTGTTTTATTATCTTACATTTTATTAAACATTTTTCTTCTAAATTTTTGATTTCTTTAGACTCTGGTCCCGATTAAACATACTTTATATGTATTTACTAGCTGTCCCCCGCGGCTCCGCATGCGTTTTTTTAAATGTATTAAATAACTATGGTGTCATAGTTACAAATGTTTTTGAAAAAGCATTTCTGTAATGTACACACCTACTTACAATTTTACATTACGCCATCTACTATAACATGATGTAACGTGTACATTAGATATGTGAATACGAATAGTATATCGAATGGGATGGGATTTATCATCAGCAACATACCTGGAACTTTAACCTACTACGTACCACCCTCAGTGTTCTTTAACGCTATATAAGAAAG
>AP028434.1:11284259-11458739 GCA_036509395.1 Antheraea yamamai | reverse complement strand
CGGGTAACCTACTACGCAGGATAGAATAACATGGATCGTACAACTAATGTTCAACGAATCAGTTTTTATATATGAAATTTACTTAAATTAATAAATCGTACTTCAATTAAAATAAGAAGTTATTAAATTTGAAATTTAAAAACAATATATAAAATTATAAATGAAAAAAATAAATTATTTTGAATAAAATCAGCTTCCTTTATTTTGTGAGTAAACTATCAAAAAAAATACAGATATTTTTATTATAATATCCCTACAATTTATGTCTTCAATACGTTGGTAAGTTAATAGCGAAACTTATCGACTATTGGAATCCGTATGCATATAATAAGAAGTTTGTTTTTAAGATTTTATGCGTAACATTTTTTATTATTTTTCTGGTGCCAAGTGACAACTACTGAAATTTAAAACAATTCGAATTTTTATCCGGCTATCCAGAAGGAGAATTATTTATTTACATTATAGGTTTACAAACTTATCTAATTGTAATTGACTTACTTATCTAATGTTAATTGGCTGTGTAACCTGAGACTGTATCACACTAAACCTAAAAAGAGTCTGACCTTCAAGTATAGCTGACGGAACATACCTACGGGTCCTTAGCCAATATATCTGTAACTTAAGGATGAGAGCTCGGTACGCGAGCACTAGATAATACTTTATCAAAAACCCTTCTAAAGTTCAGATTTATTATTATATCTAAACCTATATTAACTGACGCGGTATCTGCCTGAACACTCACTATGTATCGCATAATTTGAGAATAATAAAAACTAAAGGTATTAAATAGTTTGTCTGGAAGTCTCACCCTTTTTTTAAAGCGTTATCAGTGCCATAAATCAATATAGGACAGCCTTCCAGATATTTATCCACCGTGCGTTTTGTAAGGTAGATATATAAGCACACCACAAAGCGCTTCAAAACAGTCTAATCTGAACTTCGACACGAATACGAAGAGAAACAAAAGAAAGTCATATCTAAGTAATATATAACTACAGGCACAGACATTATAAGTGTGTATGTACGACTATAGTGCAACAGTGTGATAAAGAGTTTGTTTGTATGACTTCATAAATTTCTTTCGACGCAAACGGTATTTTAACTACCATGGGCTTAACAAAATAAAATTAAAGAATACAAAATACCTTTGTCTTTTGGCATTTTGGGTTGATTAATGGGTATTGCTCGTGATAACTAATTTCTGGACTTGTCCACATAATTTAAGCGCCAGTCTTTAACAAACGAGGCCCCTCATCCCTCTCTACTCTTAGAGTCGTCTTGGCGGATACATAATGTAGGAAAAGGAGTAATTTACTTCAACCTAAATTACTTGATCATTATATTACTTCCTAACTCATATTTTTTTTCTAATAATCCAGCAATACATCGTATTTGCGTACTGATGCTTAATGCGTACTTTTAATAAATCTAATCAAATTTAAAAATAAATTTTGTATTAAGAAGATGTCATAATTTCTCATAGCAAAACGACTCGTATTTATCTATACTAGTGCACGTCCAATGGTTGAAAAACAACCATAATAAAAAAATAGTGCGTTGAATCCCTCCGCGCAAAGAAGTAAAACTTCGTAATGTGGAAATGAAAGTGGGAATTGATTATTAGTGAAATCATATTGTTTCTTTAAGACAAACTTTATTAACATTGCTTACAATTCACAATTGATTGCATCTTTTAATTACCATTTTCGAGTGGAGAAATATCCAAATCTATAACATTTACAACGGGAATATGATAACTAAAGTAAGATACGACATGTTTCATTATTTTTCTCGCTCTGTCTCTTTCTATTCCCCCTCCCCAGGAGCGTTGATCGTTTAACGCAACAGTGCTTTCATACCCCTCCATGGAAGCGTTAAAGTTTAACGCAACCTTGTTAGAAGTATCATTAGAAGTTTCACTTCAATAAGGTTTGCAAACTACAACTTTATCTCTTCACGTGTTGAAATATAGATATTATTATTTGTATTGAGTATTGTACTAATATTGTAGACTAGCTTTTGCTCGAAGCTTCGCTTTAATATAAATCGCGTTAATAAGAAAAATATAAAACTCATAAGATAGACAATGTATACGAAAAAGGGCATGATGATGAGTTGAGTACTTAACGCGTGAAAGCATAACAAATAAGGAAACTTACTTTCCCTTCTGTAATATTAATTAGGATTATAGACGTAAGGAGCGTGAATTATGATGAATAGAAACTTATAAATAAAAGATGCGACTCATCGATGGTGTGAAAAAAACTATACCCACAATTGTTATTGATAACAATAAAGCTATAGTATTAAACGAAACAAAGAGAATTGGTTGAGAAATAGAGAAAAGGGTACTGAACTCTTATATCTCCGACGATTTATATATAGATTTTGATTTTATCTACGTACGACATAGTTACTGCACTATACCTAATGTTAAGTAACACAATACAATTAAAAACAACAGCAAACACGGAGATATTCAATTCATCGGCAATCGCCATAGTCGTACTGGTATGCAAGCCTTTCCTTTTTAAGTCGTGGTGGCCTAGTGGTTTGACCGGTGGAATATAATTTCGATGCTCGGAGGTTCGAATCCCGGCATGCACCAACGAATTTTTCGGTGTTCGCGTACAATTTATTAATTTATAATTGGTAACACTATCGGCTGACGGTGAAGGAAAACATCGCGAGGAAACCTGAACTTGAAAAATGTTCTTGTACTACTAGTATGTACAAAAAATATAGAACTGTGGATTTCTCAGAGTTTGTAATCACCAATACATCGTGGGCTGACGTGGTGATTACGCCCATAACTTCCTTCGGGAAGGGGCCTATGGCGCTGCAGTGGGTCTCTTACAGGCTGATGATGAAGCCTTTCCGTAGCTGAATATACACTGGTTGATCATGAAATGGGACAAACCAAAAGAGAGTCACTATGGCTGGCTTACTATCATGTTTTCTATATTGGTATCCAACCAGACGGGTACGTACACCCACCACCCCGTTTGGGTGTTGGATATATTGGCTGTCCCCAAAATACCAGACGTAACTATAATAATTGCCTGTCACTATGGCAAGTATTACGTTTGATGTATAGATCTTGTTGCATCCTATCTCTAAACAAGTATACAGAGGGGGGGGGGACAATTGGAATTTATCTCTCCCTCATTGCCCCCCCCCCGTCCCGCCCTCCGAAAACTCACGTTATACGAAATAAACGGGATCATAACCACTGTGAAGTACGAAGTAGGTATATGTTTGTCTCTCCCGGAACCAAAAGTTCGATTACGTGCGCGTACCTACCACCGTGTAAAAAATATATTTTACTAGAGGATTTGGCAGTCCTTTTGCTGCCGATATAATAAAAAAAAATCTTGCAATTAAACCGCAACGCCACCTACTGGGAAGAATCGTGAACTTAACTAACCAAATACACAAAAATGCAATCAAAATCGCTCCAGCTGTTTCGGAGGACTTCAGTGGCAAACACATACAGAAGGATTATATATATAAAACATATTTTCTCTAAACCACATCCATAATTCAGTGTTTCCTCATTATTCATTTAGAATATAGTGTGTGTTCATTAAATTTTGAAATTTCGTACTTTATATAGGCAAAAAATAAATAAAAGTATCAAATACGTTTTGTCCCACAAAAAGTGTGAGTGTCGACGATAACGCAGGTCGGGCGAACTATTAACAACTACGTCTCCTGAATATGAAACGTGAGATCGGCTATTTAATGAATATTTGATCCGAATGCAACTGCTCGTCCACAAGTCTAAGGCATTCGATTCAATTGTAACTGTTCTCAGGCGACATGTTCAGTTCGGGAATTTGAATTTCAAACGCCAAATAGTTCCTGACTTCGGAATCAAATTTTTATAATACTATTCACGCCAATTCAGCACCAATTGTTCTAAAAAGTTAAATCTTATTTTAGTCTTAAATTCAATTTAGTTGTTGAACTGTATTGAAGTAATAGTAGATCAGTAATAGCGTGTCAGGGTCTACATATGTTTGAATCATTACAATGCGTCAGAGCTTCCGTTGAAGGAAAACATCGGGACGAAATCATAATCACACAACTTTTTTTATTACTATTCAGGAGGGCTACTACTCTTAAGTTAAAAATCTGAGGTCAAGCGCCTACAGACGTGTTCCAAAAGCTAGCCGAGAGCCGGTTGTGTCTAGTCTTAGGAAGTTATCATTTTAGGCAAAATCCTCAGATAATATTGAGATTATAATGATACTTTAAAACATGTAATCAATAGAAATAACTGTCAGTTTAAAATCTGTGTCACATTTTAATCCTAGCTTAATATTATAAAATGGGAATGTTAGCATGTTTGTTTGTTACGCTTTCACTGCTCAACCGATCATCATGTAATTTTGCATGCACGTTGTTAGAGTTACATAAAAGGAGAAAGGGTATACGTCATTGTTTCATTAAATGTACACAAACGCGAGCAAAGCTGCGGGAAAAAGTTACTTTTTTATAAATGTGATTATGTTATTCGTTCATTTCTTTGAATATAAATACTCATAATTGTAAATTACGATGGAGCAAAATTACTTGGTTAGGCCTTGCTTAATGATTATATAAAAAATATGACTAATTTGTCATTCAGGAGAAATATACTTTATTTCGTTGACTAACATACAAATCAAAAAGCGTTTCGCATGTACAAAACAGAACAATATTATTATTAGTTTGATTATTTAATGAGATTTATATTTGGGTTCTTAAAATTTACTAGAATATATCATAACGATGTACATAAAAAAAGAAACAAATATTTAAAGTTCATTTTATCTGAAAAACAATGTTATTTTTACGTTACATTACGTACCTATTACTTAAATAACATAATAAAAATTACATCGTTATGTAAGATGCTTTCAAAGTCAGCCATTTGAAGCGAATTACTCTCCGTAATCCAATATTTGTAATACAAAAAAAAATGTATTCTTCCCAATTAGCGTACGACCCGATTCTAAGAGAAAAACGAAATTGCTACGCAAAAACTCGTAACTCAATTACGCCGATGAACCGCCTGTCGCAATAAGGCGTTCGTTAGCAGGGCTGAGACTAAAGTTGGAGCATGCGCCGTGACCTGAGGTCGATAATGAGGGAGACCTCTCTCTCTCTGGAGCCTTTAACATCACACATCCTTACAATTTAACATTTACGTATTTACATACGCTCCTCACATATGCATATTCACCCTATCACACTGTTGCGTATCACACTCACACAGTTATAAATAAACACATATACGTATGTGCCGATCTCTGAATTTGTTTAACGCGAGTAATGGCGTTCTTACATTGACATTAGTTTCTCGAGAGGAAATTTATGAGAGTTGAATGTTTAGTTGAATAAGGGGTTAAGTTTATGTGAGGGTATTGTTGTTACTTTACTGTTAGTTGCTTATCTCACTATTTTATGCTATAAATTGTGATCTATAGTCTGTACGAGGAACTCATGTTGTGGTTACTATATTTTTATTAACCTAACCAATGTTGTTAATCATACCGTGATTAAAATTATCAAAATTAAAGATGGCAAGTATGTAAATATATAATTATCATAGTAAAAATACGCACATACGTTTATTTAAAGAAAATGTATGTATGGGTATCTTGTAGTGTAGATTGTGCCCAATTATGAAATAAATGTAATCTATACTATAATAAAACTGCAGAACTATCATACATTTACATTGAGAATATTTACTAAAAATTGATTGCGTATATATAAGAAGTGCAACAAAATATAATAAGACCATTTTTAAAAACTTCGTCTGGTTTGAAAACATTATTAGAGGAATGTTTGTGGGATTCCATAAGTAAATTGTATATTTATTAAGTTTATTTATTATTTTTCCTTCATCTTTCATCATTGTTTGAAGCTCTGTTTCATGATTCAACTCAAGAAAAAGTCAAAAGACGGCGATTCATTAGTTGATTATGAATTATATCATGTTATGAGTGTGGAGTTTATTGACAGTTACCTTTTGCATGTCTATCTGTAAGTGGTCCTCTCCCGAGTTACTGCAGCTAACAAGCTCTTTGTGCAGGTCTCCAAATATTACATTTCAAACGTTTCATTCAAATAAGAGTAAGAAACGTGGATATATTTAAGCAATACGTTTTAGAATCCATTTTATACAATACTTCGCCACTATTCGGAGTCACAGCTGTCGTAATATTCGAAAAAAAAACTGTATAAATATAATGTAGTCTCATTAGATCATATCAACTATGAAAAGGCTAGTAACGTGCGTTTGACAATCTACTCACTTTAGTTAATTAGCCTTTGCACCATCGACATGCCTATTGGGGTAGCTAATCCAGCATGTACTTATAATTTGCCTTATTTCACGAAAACTTAAATTAAATTATAAGAAAAAATCATCACACATTGTCCGCCACTCTTCCCTATATCAACTACAATTAAACCACATAATTGTATCAATATACATTTTTAATTACTTTACAATATAAAGAAAGATACAATAAATATTTGCTCATGACATTTAATTAGTAAGCATTATTATTAATCAATTTCATGCTTACTGACGATTCATTCAACGTTACGCCACGGTGTGAGAGGTGGCTTACGCTGGCTGTTTTTATTTACGCTGACAGAATATTTATTAAAGATTACAGTAAATTGAATTATGTGTTAAATGGTAATAATTTTCAAAGTTGTATACCAACATAATAAACATAATTTTGTAATTAAAATATATGTTTATTTATTTAAATGTAAAGATTATTTAATGATATTAAAACTCATTCGAAAATCATAGCTCTTGGTACATCGCAATATAATTAAAATCACGACTGTCCCGCGGTCCAGTCGCTCTGCAAGAAACTACCCCTAACTCACACCATTCCTACCCCCCACAAACCGGGCGGTGGGGGCACCGGGGACGGCGATTCACATTAATATTCCCCACTTTTATCTCTATATGCAAACTGGCAGCTAGAAGTTGGTCCGTTCATTGTGGCCGTTGATTCTTTCTTCGCAAGTTGGTGAATGATTTTGCTATTCGAATGGTTCTTGCAATGAGAAAGTTTTTTGTTGAGAACTCCCTCGTTCTAGATTCCTTTTGAATAGTCGTAGGTATTATTTTCTTTTCTCTGTAGAAATTCATTTCTTTATTCATTACTTCCATTATAAAACTAATTTCTATAGATCGAGGGAAAACTTTCATTATAAATACCGTTCTATTGATTCCACCTCTTTTATTCGGTATAAATTATCTCTAATGAAGCATAAAACACCTGAAGGCGCTTTCTCCAAGTGTGATTTATCTTTTATTAAATTATATTTACGATTCAAGGCTATTAAAACTGACTGTTCATATTTAAAAAAATGTATACCTATAGTGTACTATTATTCAGTAATTAGGTACCTACTGAACACTTTTTTGTGAGAAAGTAAAAAAAAACTTTGTGTGCTAAATTTCGCGGCAAATGTAAATTATATTTTTGTAATGAAATTATAACTAAAATTGGCAATCCGTCTTTAAAAAAAGTCAAGGCACTATCTTATCATGAAGCTAATTAGAATCGTTTACAAAATTCCACACGAACAGATAAATGACCGAGTTAATAAAAGGTTGTTAAGTATTATATACCTACCTAAATACATACGGCAATATACAAAATATCAAAAGTTAATAAGATGTCTTCTAAAAGATTGATATAATATTTTTGTAGTCTCTACTACTCATGCATGTAAGATGTATAGGTATGTACATGTAAGAGTCAGTATTTAGTGTGGTAAATATGTATATTATGTAATACAATAATGCACAATCTTTATATTATCATTACTTAATTAATCATAAATAAATACATATTTATAATAAAGGGTCATTAAATTCAAATCGTATCTGTGATTTCTCAGATGAAAGACATCGTTCGTGAACCAACTTTCTGATTTAATTTCTTTTTCACGGTAGAATTATGCCGTTAAATACAAAATCCTATTGGTCATACCGAAGGAGGAACAGAACTACGTTCTAATTACAAACAATCAAGAGTTGTGATTGGTGGATCCGATCCCCCCTTCTGTTTGTTCTCAGTTATGGGCGTGGCTTTTCTCGCTCACTCTTTTAATTAGTGTAAGGAGTAAATTGCTCGTGAGAGAGAGCACTAGGTAGGCTTGGACGACATCTCTTATTGGATGCTGGAACTAGTCGGGTTGGGGCGATAGGGGGAATAGTGTTACGTAGTTAATATAATGAAAACACGTACGGGTAGCTTTGTAATGGAATTTTCTGTGTTGACTTTTCTAGAGTTGTTTAGCTGCAAAATACAATGCTTGTTTTTTTTTACTAACCTAGCCATAGTGTCTATGTCGTCAGACAAGGTAATATGAAGTATGTAATGTTATGATGATTTGTTATAAATATTTTTATATATAACGTTTTGTATTCAGTATAACTAAAAATATTGGTAATGTACACCTATAATTTTTATTTTGTTAATATTCTTTAGTTCTCACAGTATTGTTTAAGGAAAAAAATTATGACATAATAATATGTTATAATAAAGATATATTACACACTTAAGTGAAACTATATTAGCATATCTATATGGCCGTGTCTTCGTTAACGTTAAATTACAATATACACTTAATAACGAGAAAATACACTCTAGGGCCACTTAGTCGTGAGTTGCAGTAAAACGGGTAACATAAAAATCTTAAAAAAAAACCTAACCCTGGTCAAACGTCATTGGAGCTTATCCACTCTATACACCCATACCTATATATCAATATATAACTAACGTGTAGATTTTGTTAATAAATACCACAAACATATAGTATCTACATTTATGACATTATAATATTTACTAAATTTCTTCTAGTAATTTAATTTTATCATGTTTACTTAAATAAGTTGCATTTAAGTTAGATACCAGTAAACGTTCTATAAAGTATTTAGTAAGTATAAGCTCGAATTGAAATAATAAACATTTATTTTTAAGACAACATTACTTGTATTTTAAATCCTCGTGTAAAACAATAAGAGAGAAGTAAAATTTAAACCACCTTCGGTGTATCATCGACGCTCGCTTGCTTTTTTATTGCAGCCACCCCGTGTCCCCTCTCTCCCTCTCCCCCTGCCTCTCAAGCCGTCTCCACGACGCAACATTTCCAAGCCATTTAATATTAATGTGCATTTTCGTGGAGAGATTCGTATAAAGCCCCAGTCTGCGATACAGCGCTAGAGGGAAGCGAGTCTAGAATGGACAGTGCTATTACATTTTAATTATGCATTTACTGCTAGAGAAATTCTTGTTTTATTGCTCTGGAGAGTAGTCCGCTTTAAGTGAAATGGAATTATCTATTACCCTATTTACTCAGGATAGAATAAAATAATTATAGTCTAAAATACACACGGGTTACACATAAACCGCTAACCTTGAACATAAAACAAAATTATATAGATATTATACATAGATTAGTTTTTTTTTTTCTTGAAATTGTCACAATTTTACAGTATTCTCTTATTAATCTTTTGATATTATTTCTTGTACCAAATATTAATATTATATATTTTTATTTATTTTTTATTCATAAAATAATGACAAAATAGAAGGACATAGGGCAAAACAGTATTATACCCAGTTCTCTAGGAGTCCGCGAGCCATACCTATGTACGAAGGCAAGGATTTGTTCTGTATATGTTCCTCGTAGATGCACTTTTTCAAACAGACGTAACTAATAATAAAATAAAATTAGATACTCACCCTTCGTTCTTATATTAGGAATACTTTTTCCTAATATGTTAGTGATCAAGTATCATGCCAATTTCACGCGGCTTCGAGCTTCACTTTACCTATGGGGTAATTATTTTTACTCTTAATTTCAAATTCATATATATGAAAAAATAACTGACTGATTGACTTATCAAGAAATTAAGGATTTTCATATAAATACACGTACTCTTGTTCACCATTTTAAGAGATGAATTTTCAAAAATCCTTCCTTAGTTCTCACCAAGTGTAAAAGAAACCTCCACGCAAATCTTCACGACCCAGACTCCAGTACTTTGGGCTGTATATTGACTATGTCAGTCATATTACAGATGTAAAAGATACAGTAATATAAAAATTAACTTAAATTCCCTATCTCATCAATAACAAGCACTGTTTCCATTTCTCACCAATCTCCTCACTATGCAGAGTTGCAGAGACGGCAGCCGGCCTTACACTGGATTTATTACTCGTAGTTAAAAGTAGTTCCTAAGGCCAACAGTAGTTCGAAACAGCCATTTCCAATAGATAAAGCTTCGAGACAGATTCCAAATACATTAGCTTGTGACGCCTTCGATAACCGTGACACATTACCATAGAAAGTTACCCTCTTTTTAAATAAATGCCGAAAATTCTGTGAATTCTTTAGATGTACCTATTTCCGTGTTTGGATAGGGATAAACAAAAGAATAAATTTCCGAGATATACAATTAACATTTGTGTCGTTTATAATCAGAAGTGGTCAACTCCACTTTGCAATTTTTATGGGTATAGCCAATTTTCCATTTCGAGCTTAATGCAGAGACTATGAAACATTTAGGTATCTGTAGAGTTTTAATACGATTAGTATAGAAAGCTAAAAAAATAAAAATGTATGCTATAGTACATAGTTTAAAGATATGAGACTTAGAAAATTGCAAAGTGGAGTTGACCACTTCTGATTCTAAACGACACATTTGTAGGACCTACGTAAGATTTGAAGGCGATTAAGATTAGGGCTTTTTTAATGTATTTTTTGTCCGAAATCGGGACTAGGTAATTAATAGGTAAGTAATTAGCGCTGTTGCGATATATCCGAAGGTTGTGTTTAGAAGGTCTGCAACGTGATTTTCTCTTAATTCAGACCGCAATCTCCTTAAAAGTCCAATAACTGCAACTGTATATTAACTTCTGTTTGCAGATAAAATAACAACCTATTTTCCCAACTTTATAGCGATAAAAATTTGTATTGTAACTAGTGGGCTCGGAGGACGCTGTCTCGCCTTACAATAAAAAAAAACATAAACTCATACTACAACGCCACCTACCGTGTTCAATTGTGTAACTGAACTATTCTTGAATCCATCTGAACACATATAAAAATAATCATCAAAATCTGTCCAACCGTTTAGGAGGAGCTCAATCTCATACACACGGATGAATTATATATGTATAATGTATATACTGATTTATATATAATTATATTACGTAGTATCTGAAAAGCTTTATAATATTTTTTTGAAATAACAACACAGAAACATTGTTAGGTATTTGTAGCTTATTCTTGTCATTTTGTTGATAATATGACGTAGTCTCTATATCAGTAAAAAGATTTTTTATACAGTCCCCTATATATACCCGTAAAAACAAATACATGTTATATGATTACCTAATTAATAAGACCAACATAATGTATCATTCAACGATATGAGAGTTACAGAAATTACAGTTATAAATCCAAAGATAAAATCCTCTCGGCCAAACTCTTGGTAATTTATGGGAACGGTGCGAATAATCACACCGGTGTCGTATAAATCGTGGACCATTTGTAAAATAGGAATTACGATTCGGGCATTGTCGCCCGTTCCACCCTCGGCTAAGTTAAGTAGGTGAGGATTCCCTCTTAGCTTGCCTATACATTTATATAATCATCCAAATGCGATATACTTCACAATCAAGTTCATCAAGAATCTTGCATGCATTTGACATACTTCCTATTTTACATAGATGTATTGTTTTGGGTATTGCCAATTTTAATTCTTATCGTGAAGGTTACTTTGCACTTCCGCCTGGAATTGATTCACAACTACTACGTCTTAGACGGTTGGCACTTTTGGTATGTAAGTGTAGTAATCACAATTGATTACACGTGTTTCGCTCCGTCACGAAGTATCATCGGTTCGATGTTGACTCTTCCGATGCGATAGCCGATGTAATCGCTGTAGTCGTTTGAGTTTACTCCACTTATATACCAACAGTGCCAACCGCCTAAGACGTAGTAGTGGTCAATAAATTCCAGGCTGCAAAGTCACGTCCACTATAATATTTAAATATGGATTTCCGCAAAGTAACGCCTTCTTCAACCAAAAAAATATATATTTCATTTTTTTTTCACGAATGTCTGATAGTTCTAACGGAGAATACGTATACACTCCAATATCATATGAGAGCGGAAAGCAAGTTCCAAGTCCTTTCTTGTTTTCACGGATATCTGATAGTAATTGAAAACTTATACATATGGAGTGTAACGTTAGATATATGACAGCTTAAAGCCTGTGCAAGGTTTCAATTCGCATTTAAAGAAAGGGGCGTTCCTACCTAGCCTTACTTAGCACTTGGAGCAGGAGTCTAGGAACATTAATTTATTTATTTTCTTACTTTGAAACAATGCTCGAATTTTGAAGCGATGATGGTTCAATACTACATCGATTAACGTAAATTCGATGTTGGGACTTTTGGTGATGGGTGAATCACAGCATGGTGGTAGGGCTATTTTCCTCCCTGCCTAGATAACCACAACCTTTAAGTTAAAAATCTATCACCAATTATCTGTGATTGTGTTATGGAAAATATACTCAAAAGACTATGTTCTCTCTGTTTAGCCTGTTACCATCTTTGAGTATATCTTTAACATCAACTGAGACTGGGATCAAAAACTAAAGCTAATGCTGAGGCCACGAACAAAAAAACAGCGTAAATTCATACACGTATGACAATAGTTAATAAATTACGTTTGTTGAACATTAAAATAACTTAGAATTATTTCTATTTTAATCAATAGATTCGAATGCAAGACGACAACTCTATCAGAGCAACGTGATCTTTTTAAGCAAACAGGTTATTGGGCGTTTACCAATACTGTAGTTTATGTCGCATGTGAATGTCACTTGAACTGTGTATGTGGTGGCATTCAGAACATTTATTATGTTAATTAATTAGGTAGCGCCTTTGACAAATATGTGAACAATGACCATACGATGGACGGTATCGTGACATCTGCTTCAACGATTACAGTGTTTTATTACTTCCTTTTAATATTAGACGATTTATATTCAATAAATGATATCGTATGCGCCTCTATGCGTTTATTAGTAGTACTTTTAACGGCTTATTTTCATTTTACGAAAGTTCAGGTGAGTATTAAAAATTCATATTGTCGAGCGTAGATACTTATATGTTATATTAGCTTTAGCTAGTAGCTTCGCTCAATATAATACAGATTTTGAAAAAAAATACACAGCCCATGTTCTTTACTAGTAATGTAGCTTAGATTTATATAAGGGTAAGTATTTTTAATATCGGTTTAGTATTTTAAGAAATGTATAAATTACTAGCTGACCCGTGCCTACTTCGTTGGGCGGTAAGCGTCTTTACTTTATCAAGCTCTTGAAATCAATCATAGGTATATCTCTTATCGATAAGGCAGCATTCGTAAGAAACGATTTCGTTTGACCGTTTTTTCTCCGACTTTGCAAATCAGACTACCACAAAAAGTATTTTCATTTTTCGGGTTAATATATATAGCCTATGACACTCACAAATAACGTGGCTTTCTATTGCTAAAAGAATTTTCAAAATCGGTTTAATGGATCCAGATATTACTCCCTATACAATCTCACAAACTTTACCTCTGTATAATATTAGTATAGACCAGTGTTTTTCAAACCTTTTCTTTACACGGCCGCTTTATTATGAAAAAATATTTTTTCTTAAGGTATTTTCTTTTTTATTTATTTATTTCTTTTTTATTAAGATATTTTATTTTGTGACAAATATTCAATTTAACATATTTATTCATTTTCATTATTAGGGTTGGGATAAATACATAAGAGTTCTCCTAAGTTATGTCCTTTAGTTAACATTTTTCTTAATAAATCTTTTAAAGCTTTGTTTTTTTTACTGCAGTAGCTTTCCCGATCTTTTGCAGCTCTGCAATAGAAGCTTCGCGACCCCCCTAAAGAGGCTTCGCTTCGCTTCGGGGTCGCGACCAACACTTTGAAAAACACTGGTATAGACAAAAGGAAAATCAAACTTTTTCTATTTATGATAGTATAATAGTACAATGTACATACATTATAGCGTTTATCGTTTCACGACAATATCACCTTACATCAAATAACAATGCAGAGACAATAAATCAAGAGAGAAGTTGAATCTTAAGCGCAACTACTGGAAGACGTCTATAAGACCTTGATAACAGATTTTCACAGACGGGTATTATAAAAAACCCTAGCACCAGGCTATGGACTAATCACGATTTTCCTTCACCAAAAATTCTAGTTCATCTCAGGGTCCACTTGTATCGATCGACTCGGTGTCCAAACTACTAAAACATGATTGCATTATACCCGAAAATTAAATATACTAATGTTAAAAAGGGGTAAAGTTTGAATTTGTTACATTGTAGGGGGTAATCTCAAGAACTACTGGTCCGATTTGAAAAATTCTTTCAGTGTTATATAGCTCATTTTATCGAGGAAGGTTGTAGGCTTGTCGGAATGATAAACCTTTGTTTTTGAGCAATTAAATGCGCGTGTTTGTAGTTTCCACTTTTATATTTTTTAATTTCCTACAGAGAGTCCTACAGTATGCTTTGGGAGGTTGAAACTTGGAACATACACTATGCTATTGGCGCTGATTCGCTCGTGTCAATTCATGATTTTTGGCCCATAATAGCATCTTAGAGATCTACTTATAGTCTACTACTCTAATAACTATAATAAATACTCTAGTAATCCATGTTTTTGTACATTTGCTAAGCATTTCTTTTTTAATCTATACTAATATTATAAAGCTGAAGGGTTTGTTTGTTTGTTTGAACGCGCTAATCTCAGGAACTACTGGTCCGATTAGAAAAATTATTTCAGTGTTAGATAGTTCACTTATGAAGGAAGGCTATAGACGATATACCATCACGTTAAGATCAATAGGAGCGGAGCACCAATGAAGAATATTTCCAAATCGGGGATTTTTTCCTCTTGAAAGCTCCCGCTGCGTCTGAGCGTTAGCCCAAAGTAAAAATTCCACACGAACGAAGTCGTAGGCAGAGGCTAGTCAGAAATAAATTAAGTTAAAAATGATCGTTTTGAAATGAACGCTATTTATTGTAAATACGAAAACTGTTATCTATAACAGATATGACATTATGATTCGTCTCTGTTCAACCCTACGAGAGTAAAGGCTCATGGCATAATACTTTGAAAGAAATATTTGGTAATAATATTCACGTGTATAACTTGTAAAGTTTAGTTTTATTTTTCGACATATTTATATCCATACTACTATTATTATTAATGTGTAAATAAGTCTGTCTTATGCTTTTTATGTCTAACTCTCTAAATTGATCGCAATTAAAATTGGCATAGATATATTCCGGAAGCTAGTGAAGGACATTGGCTACTATCTATATTGAACATGCTAAAAAATACAGAGAAAATCGCTCTAAAGTCTAATTAGATATATGTGATGGCAGATACTTAAAAAAAGACATTAATATTCAAAAGTAAAGATAAAATCAAAAATGTAGTACAATGCGCGCCGGTCACGGGACACTGCTCCTTTAATTTACGATTCCAAGTGTTAATTGCAGCAATGAATAGCTAACATAATGCGACTATCGTCGTTATCGCGATTATTTGTTTATGTTAAACGGTGCTTATGTTAATTACAGGATGTCAGCTCCAATGGACTGAATGAATAATTGGACATTGTTTTTACGTTACGATGAACAATTATTCTAATGTACCATTATATTGTAGTTACTTTTTTTTTCTTGAATTGACTACGCTATTGACCTTGCAAGGGCTTAACATTTTCACCGGACTACTAAGGCGAGCGCTTAAGGCACTCAGGCGATTTTATTTTAGCAACTGGCTCAAGGGTGCATGGCACACCTCGGCTTGAGCTGTTACCTAGTTCATGCAATTCGCGACTAACTCTCCCCCCCCTCCCCCCCTCCCCTCCTCTTTCCCCCCCTTCCCCCCCCGCTTTCTCTCCCTTCCCCTTCTCTTTCTTCCCGAACTAACCTAAGCTAGCTACATATTCATACTTATATGAGTTATTAAAATATAAACGATTTGTGTCAGTTAGAAATAGAAAACGGGAAAATTATTACCTTTGCTGATGACACTGTTCTATTATTTCAAGGACAGAATTGGAAACATATATTTCATGAAGTTAAAAACACCAAATATTTGGGTGTCATTATGGACAATAAATTATCTTTCCAATATCATATTTCATCATTAGTACATCGCATACGTAGGCTTATACCAATTTTTAAATGTATTAGACAAGTAGCAAACAGTAACGTTGTAAAAATGATATACTTTGCATTATACCAGTCACTTCTACTTTACTGCATTACGTCTTGGGGGGGGAGACAAGTAAATTCATTTTGCTACCCCTAGAAAGGGCTCAAAGAGCCATACTGAAACTGAAAGTGATGTTTTTCCGATCGTATAGGTACCCCACAGAGAATCTTTACCAACAATGTCAGGTTTTAACCGTTACACAGCTTTTTATCCTACAAATTATCCTCCGTCAACATGTAGGAACGCCAAGCTTACAATTCTCTAATAAGAGAAGAAGGGTCAAGGACATAATAAAAGTACCTAAACATAACACTTGATTTGTTTGTCGTTTTGAAGGCTTCCAGGGAGGATTGCTCTATAATAAAGCAAATTATATATTACATTTTAATCAATACAACAGACATACTTATTAAAAAGCTCACTTTCAAATGGTTACATTCACAAAATTACACAAATACAGAAAAAATATTATTACCACAATTTAAATTATAATTATAAATTCGGTAGTTCAAATCATACACTTTTATTTAAAAAACAATTCACTCATTACTACCATAAAACACTCTTGTCTCACTCGGAATACCGTGTTACACAATAATTTCCCATATTTAGTTAAGTCAAACTAAGTTTTTATTTATTACATATGTTTAAGTCACTGTTTGTTTTAGTTTTCATTATATGAAAATGTGATATCTGCAATACGGTTTGTAACCAGTGCAGATACCAATGTTACTGTTAATTATGTACACATTGACTTGGAACATTAAAATAATAGGTCTTTACCTATGAAATTGCCGTTCTGCAGTACTGGCCATTTCAAATCAAAATAATTTTTGTTTGGCTAAGAATTCTAATTTCAAATTAATTTTATTTTAAAAACATGGAATTCTTTTTCCAAAAGTAGTCATTTGTTTATTGATTAGTGTTACATTTTCATCGCATTTCAATCTTTTTTGTAATCATGGATACCTTAAAAATTCGAGTAATTATGGAATATGAGTACCGTCGTGGCAGCAACGCGGCACAAGCGGCACGCAACATCAACGACGTTTACGGAGCTAATACTACAAACCAACGCACCACCTGTTATTGGTTTGCTCGCTTCCGTTCTGGGAATTTCTCGCGGTCGTTCGAAGACTTTGGTCGACAATGACGAATTAAAAGCGATTGTGGAAGCTGATGATACACAATCTACGGCTGAATTAGCAGCAGCTTTCGACGCTAGCGTCAAAACAATATTGGTCCATTTGCGTCAAATTGGCAAGGTAAAAAAGCTTGACAAATGGATGTCCCACTAACTCAATGATCGCCAGCGCCAAGTACGCGTCCAGACGTGCCTTGCACTGCTCAACAGACACACAAATGAAGGAATTTTGAACCGCATTGTTACCTGCGACGAAAAATGGATTCTGTTTGATAACCGCAAGCGCTCAGCAAGTTGGTTGGATCCTGGTTCAGCACCTAAACAATGCCCTAAATGAAAACTTACCCCTACAAAAGTGATGGTCACTGTTTGGTGGTCTAGCGCCGGTGTGATTTATCACAGCTTCTTACCAAACGGGGTAAGCATTACTGCAGATGTATACTGTGAAGAACTGAACACAATGATGGAGAAGCTGGCACATCTCCAACCAGCATTGGTCAATCGCTCGTCTCCGCTGCTCCTGCACGACAACGCGCGACCTCATACTGCACAGCAGACGGTCTCCAAGTTGCAAGAACTGGGGTTGGAAGTTCTCCGTCATCCGCCCTACTCACCAGACCTTGCGCCTACAGACTACTACTTTTTCCAGAATTTGGATAACTCCTTGGATCTTTGGATAATTCAATACCCGAGAGGCAGTACAAAATGCCTTTGAAGAATTTGTTGCCTCCCGTCCAGCTGATTTCTTTAAGAAGGGCATCAATAAACTACCACTGCGTTGGCAAAGATGCATTGGTTGCATGTGTGATTACTTCGATTAATACAAATAAAAAATACATGAAAAAAATTCGTTTAAATTTTTTCATACAAAACGGCAATTTCATAGGTAAAGACCTAATATTATTAATATTATTATTATTATATATGTGTACCAAGCATACACACCTCAATAACTCTTACATGTATTTCGTGTCGGGTAATTTTTCTAAATTATTTCAGTTCGATAAGGGAAAAAATAAAATCCTTCCACTTTCATGGGTAAGCATGTGTACATACTGTAGTTACATGTCGTGCCTAAGCTTCTAATAAGAGAAATAAATATAACAAAAGTTTAGCTTATTTAATATCCAGTTGTTGACCTTCTGAAAAATTTATTATGTAAAGCAAAAATTGAAATACGTTGGTTGTTAATTGAACCTTAACTAATCTGTGTTTTAACCCATTTTTTGCATGGGGAAATCCCTACGGATTCCCAGTCCGACTTGCATGGACTAAAACCCCATGGTGCCTTCTTACACCTATTGGCCGGGGAACAGGAGTTGCCGACTGGCACTGCGTCTACTCTCCGGCAGGTGTCGGCTCCTCATTACGGGCCTCTTCGCGGTCAAGGGGTCAGGATCGTAGACCCCTCAGGGGAGCACGAGAGTTGCCCTTCCCAACGCTCGTGGGAGTCGCATCGGCATAATGCGCCTTAACCACACGGGCCTGTTCAGAAATTCTGCCATTGCTAACCATGCGCCGTCGCGATCGTCGACCGCGGGAGGGGAGCTGGCTGGTCTGCTCCCTCTCCCTCTCCGCCGTCTCCTTTGCGAGCATAACCGCCTCGCAGTAGGAGGCGACGGAGTTCCATCCGGTTTCGCTCCCGACCATCCTACGGATGACGGCCGGGAGCGAGAGATCAGGTACTATGGCCGCGACGAGCTCGCGACGTGGCGTGTCCCAAAATTTCGATTATATCATCTATATAAATAAAATGTACAGAGTTCGTTTTTTTAAATTCTACTTCATACTCATTTAGTCCTTTTCGAAAATCAGGAAATTATAAATATTATCACGACATTTCCATTTAATATAAAGTTATTATAGTTTTAAGAAACTTCTCTGGGTATAATCACTACGCGTTCAGCGATTTGATGTGTGAGATGGTGCAAGCGGTTTGCCTACAAATATTAAGTTTTTTTCTCTGTACATCCTAATTAATAATAGAGATGCGAGTTGATTTGTTGGCTTTTAACGCCTTAACTACTCAACCGATCGTTTTGAAATGATGCATACACTTTATCAGGGTGCTTACAGAAAAGGTCATAAGATACCTTGAAGGTGGTAGAGCGACGCTGAAGCAATTACTGGTTTCTGCATAAATGGGTCGGCTCGCCCGGGGTACTATCACCCGACTCACAGAAACACCAAAGTCAAGTAACAGTGCTTGCATTATAGCGTTTCGTTCGGTCAGTGAGAGCGTCGCAGTCCCACCTCCTCTTCCACCTCCCTCTCCTCTGTCCCTTCTGCCCCAAACACAGAATGGCAACGCAATTGCGACACCCCTGGTGTTACTAGTGTTTATGGACGGCGGTGATCACTTAACATCAGGTGACCCACGTGTTTGTTTGCCTTCTAATATATATAATAACTATAAAATATATATAACAAGAAAAACCTTACATCCAGAAAAAAATATTGTTCTCGAGGAATAAGAAAAAAATATATTTACACAAGCGAACTCGCGAGCAATAGTTAGTCGATTATAACACAGCCAACTATAAAAAGTTTTTTATCTCACGAACATAATTTGAACGAATCACACATTTTAATCACCTCTGTTTGAAAGGTAACAAACACGTTTTATCTATGCATGTATGTGTTATCTAACAAAATAACTAAACGACGATTACACGGCAATTAGTCTCGTGCGCCAGATAATGATATGCACCCTCGGGTTAATTATAAACTATTACTTAAAAGTTTATAAAACTTCGTGTAAAGTGTTCAGACCGTTTATTGTTATAATAACGTACTATATAATAACAAGTCAGACAGTACAAATTATACATTACGTTTATAGAACTCTTTCATATTTACTTATGACTTATTCTTACTTATTCCCAGGGAAAATTGGGTACTTCATTCATATACGAGCTAAACACCCGAGCCCCTCACTTTTACCTATAGCACCGTTATTTGTTATCCTAAAATTGAAAAAACAAGTTTTTGGTTTGATATACATCTCTTGGTTTGACATGGTTATATTTTAGAATGAAGTATGTGTCGTTATGAAATAATATTCAATTTTGCATTATTGTATCAGGCACAGCGACCACAGCAATTTCTCAATGGGTGGCCTTCGCCCTTTTCTAAGGTATGAAGTAGTAGGTACATGATAGTAATTTTATTAATGAAGGCATTACTATCATCTACCATAAGTACTTAAGTGAACGTTACATTGCACTTTCGCCTGAAATTGATTGGCCGCTGTCACCTTTCACAAAAAAGTAGATAAATATTATTTATTACAACGCCTTATAGCTAATGAGATTTCAGCACAAAAAGGACCGTGGTTTTAACAGGAGCTAATAAATGGATTGCTACTCCTGAGAACTGAGTTGGGACAGCTCATATGTCTATGTGTCTTCCCAATTACACACTTGCATGAGCACTGCTGCTCATTAGTAGAAATACGCGAGGAACTGGTCTTTTGTCAGACGTATCTCGCGCAGAATTTAACACTTTTAAAGCTCTTCTTGGTTCGTTTTTGCTATTACTTGATTCAGATACAAAATACATGTTTGAGTTCGTGAGGCATACATGCTGGTACACATGTGTGTGTCTCACTAACTCATCCATGTATGACTATTTTTGCCTATCTTAGATTAAACAATTGTAATTGCAACCCAAGATGACGATCGGTCACTTTGGTCCTTGCCAAACTGCTGAGTGTCTTAAGCGCTCGTTCAGTAAGTTAGGTGAAGCTGTAAAGGCCCGTCAAGTCAACAGCATTAGTCAATTAGAAAAAAAAACAATGCTTGTAGTTTCAACATTTTAACGTGCCCGTCGACTTTCGTTTTTATTATTAATAGGAAATCAGTTAACAGTAGGAATATTAACGATACAACTTTATAAAAGGCAACGTTAAAAGTCGACGGGAAGATTTGGACTCGCATAAATATCTCATTAGGCGAAGATTTATTACTTAAACAGTCACGAAAATGTACAAAAAAGTTTTTGTAAAGAAAGGCCTTAATAATTACTTGTCAACATGCGACTGTCTATTTGGAGCTCGGTTGTTTAATTTGCTTTTTTATTTGCCTTTATATATCATTTTGTTAATGACGCTTAAATGAAGAGTTATCACGAACGGTAAAAAATATTGTTAGGAGCCTTGCGTTTGAAATACTTTTCGTAGGATCAATGTTTCCATTTAGCAAAAGTTTTAATACATATTACAGATTGAAATAGTATTTTTTATAAATACATATATTTATGAGTAGTTTGACATTTTTTTTAAACACATTATAGCAGTATATTAAGCTACTTGTTGAGTCGTGGTACTCGAGTGAAAATATCATATCGCTGTCCGCAGGTTCAACCCTGGCATGTACCAAAGAATATTTAGGAATTCACGTACATTTGCTATATTAAATTGGTAATACTATTGGTTAATAGCGAAGTAACGCATCAAGAGGAAACCTAGACCTGAGAAATGTATTTGTAGTGCCAGCTTACGTGGAAAAAGATAGAAGTGTGGATTTCTTGGTGTTTGAAATTTCCAGTACGTCGTGGCCTGGCGTAATGATTATGTTTATACCTTCCTTCGAGAAGAGGCCTACGGTCCTGTGGTGGGTCTCTTAGAGGTTGATGTAAATATATTAAAAAAGGGAAAAGCCGACAACTAAAACTATGAAAATGTGTGTAAAATTGCGTCACATTATGGTAAAACATTGTTGTTATGAATGTTGTATGGGAAACGAGACACTATTAGATGTTTTTCGGCTTGTTCTTCAATTATAATTTTGGGCACGAGTGCTCTAATCATTTCTATACACTTTTCTCTGGTTAATTAGCAACTAGGTGTCTAATATAAGTAGTTCTCACCCAACAAAGGATCTAAAAATAAAGATTGATTCATTTTATTAAGTCGGGAAACGTGTCGACAACGATTCATTCTAAAGAAATTTAAACTATTTCTGGATCGTAAATTTGAAACAATCCGACGGAATAAAGTTGGGCAGCTGTTTATTGATACGCGATGAGAAATAAAAAATGGAACTATTAAAAATTCCACGATCAAATCGATAAGCAAATATCGGGTACGGAAAAGGCGACATTCGTTGAGCATAAAAATTTTAAGGAACCGCTAAACGTTCCAATAATTTATCGAAGGATTGACCTCCCTTCATTTACATTAAACAAATTGTTAATTTTTTGATAGCCATCATCCGGAACAGATGGTCCGGTCTGGTGATGTCTAACATTTTAAAAATGAACTTTAATGTAAAAACAAGACGGTTAGTTCTTGTGTATATTTAGATGGATTCTCGAAAGTGTTTTTTATATTTACGTGGTAATAATCGTGGAAGGTAAGCGTGGCATGTGCCGCGTTATGGGACAGGTTGACCACATGTGGCGCAATCTGCTAGGTACTTTATCGTGCCCTCACCGATTATAATTTTAAAGGTATCGTTTATTTAATGAAATTTGTTTTGGGGCCATCTCCGAAGACACTAAAATGTCTGAGCGTGTTAGAATCGGTTTAAGGTGTGAATGAACGTACAAACTACGTATTTGTTCAATATATTCTGTTAATTATGAAGTTAAATATGTTTTGAATAAATAAAATTAACTAAGTATATGAATTTTGATAAATTGTGTGACTGAGTCCTTATCTAAATTCGTAATTTAGCTTTATTGTAGATAGAATCGATTATTATTATTCTCAGGTGTTCATTTTTATACATTTACTAGCGGACCGGGCGGACGTTGTCCTGCCTTGAAAACAAAAAAAATCCTAAAAGTCGATCGCAGCGCCACCTGCCGGGTCCAATTGTGAATCTAAACCATTCTCGAATCTCCACGAACACACACAAAAAATTTCATCAAAATCGGTCCAGTCGTTTAGGAGGAGTTCAGTCACATACACACGCACACAAGAAATATATATATTAAGATAATGTAAATTACGTCACATATTCTTAAAATATGAGTTATTTTGTAGTTAATAGTTGTTTGAATATTGGTATTTATTTTATTAATTTAAACATATATTCTGTGATGATTCACAGATATACATCTCAAACTGCACCGAGCATTTGAACCAACCAGGTATATTGAATAATATTTTATCATAGGTAGTTACATAAAGCAATACTATATATAAAAGATGAGCAAGAAATTAAAATTTACTTGTTACATCGTTTCTTCATTTTCTTGCTAAGATGACTACTAATCAAGTTCAAAGTAACGTAAAATACATAACGAGAAAAAATCTGTCCGACTGTTTTGTTACCAAATCTTTTTATTTATTTACGAAACCATTTTAATTTAATAATCACATTTTTATTAAACATTCACTTTAACTCTCTTTGCCGGTTCAGAGGTCTCATCCCGAGGGAAGGTATGACCATAATCACCACTCCAACCCACGGTGTATTAGCGATTTCAAACAGAAATCCACAGTCCTATATTTTTTCAATGTACGGTAGTAATAAAAGAACATTTCCTTCAAGTTTCCTCGTAATATTTTCATTCACCGCCAACAAATAGTGTGGCTAATTGAAATTAGTAAACGTAGGCGAATTTCGAAAAACTGCGAACATCAAATCGATATTCCTCCAGTCAGTACGACTCAATGTACTTAATTACCTAATAAACTATATGCTTATTTACTTGTACGTAATTTATGTTAATATTCTGAATATTACCGCAAATTGTAGTCATAAAGAAAACGAATGTGCCGTCCCATGTGTTCGGGACTGTGACGCGGAATTTATACGCGAAACCCATTACCAAGTGCCACAGAATACGCCATTAACATAAAACGAGAAACTTTGAGACTCAATATCAAGGTTCTTTGTGTAGCAAATCTCCAACCGCGGTCATCCGTTAACACATTGATTATATATCAAGGGAAAATAAAAAAAAAGGAAATAGTGTCACGAAAAAGCCCGGCTGTAACGCGGCGATTTCAATCAGACAAACCGTTTTGCGTTTTTATGTTGGCTCCGTATCGCGACTGTGCGTACCGAAACAGATTATTTCTCATCTGATTTATGGCGGCTGAATCTTCGAACGATATTATGTTTTGGTCATCCATTCGATTCCTATTTGAATGCTGAGCGCCGAACGGGGTGGTATGAGACGGGGGTGGCACTCGTACTATATTAATCTCAAATCCATTTGTTGTAATCAACAAATGAATATGTGTCTTAGTCCGTTAACTTAAAGCATGTTTTGTAAGTGCTTTAATGTTGAGTTAGGACACTTCAAAGATCACCGACCGATAGAGGTGAGAGATGAAACAGTAGCGTCGCATTCATTTCACCGATGTATATTTCCGTCCCGTTCGCACGCCCAGCGGGAGACTGTGGCCCTAGTATGTATCAGATTTGGGTTTTATCGTTTTATTGCTTATTCTTTTTAGATTTTCAGCGGCGAAGGCATATCATTTTGTTTTTAATGCCAGACATAAATAACCACGCAACCAGCCAGTAACTTTAAGTACTGGCGCGTTTAGGGTAATGTGCGGAAGTGGCCAACTATGTGTTATGTTGTAATAGCACACGTTCTAAATTTGAATATTTTTATAATTATGTAGTTCATTTTTAACACTTTTGTAAATTAGCATTTATTTTAAAATCCAAACACAACCTGAATAAGTAACTTTATTAAATCACTAGCCTCTGCCCGGGACTTCGTCCGCGTGGAATAATTATTTTGGACTAACGCATACACGCAGCGGAAGCTGGAAAAAAACCCAATTTTGAATAATTCTTCATTGGTGCTCCGCTCCTATTGGTCTTAGCGTGATGATATATAGCCTATAACCTTCCTCGATAAATGAGCTATATAACACTGAAAGATTTGTTCAAATCGGACCAGGAGTTTCTGAGATTACCCCCTACAACGTCACAAACTTTACCTTTTTATAATATTAGTATTAGCTAATCATCATTATCAGTCAATAATGTAAAAAAATAATTTTACCACTACCTGAAACATACGTGGAAATAGACTAATATTTCAATTGTAGCTTGCTTCTACATTTTTGTGAAGTAACTTTTGTTTAAGCTGAGGGGTGATTTGTCTAAGTGAGTATTTTGCAGCGAAATATTTTGTCGTCGGTTTGCCGCATCTGGCGTGCGTCCAGTCGCTTGATGACAGTTTATGAATATTTTTGGCAAAATTCTCTGGCTTTTACATTCGACGGAAACTTCCCTGTTTAACTTTTTGGTATGAATTAAATATGCTTATAAATTATTCTATATCTATAAATTGCTCGTGTAAATAAGGCGGCAGTAAGTGAAAAAAATGGCATTGATAAAAGGATTCTATTTAGTTTACTTCTAATAATACATTTTTAAATTTCAATTAATATGTATGCAATTATTAATTGAGTTTTTTTTTCTGGTAATAGATAACAAATTGGACATCTGCTCATTGTCATTATACTTAAATCTTTCGTCAATAGTTATTCATTTTTGACTACTTAATAATAGATGTCGCCACTTACTACCTAAATTTCGAAGTGCTATAGTTTTCTGTAGTTTTGCTTTTCACCGCCCGAGGCGCTACGGTCATCCATTGTTCCTGGCACAGTATTCCGATAACGCATAAATCCAAGACTTCGAATCTTTCGTTTTATCTCAGTGAAGTATGTACACCGCGAAGTGAGCCCGTATGACGTTTAGTTGTTTGTTTGCCTTTATTAATGAAATATGTCGCTGCATAAATGCGGGCTTATTTTATTTTTAGTTATTCGTTATCACGACTTTATCTTTAGAAGATACATCGAAAAGTAAATTATGACGGTATTGTTTGAAACAATAGGAAGATATTAATATATATTTTATTTTTGCGTTATGTTTTATACGGCGACGGTGAGATTCGGTTCTGTCATCGGAACTTTCATTTCGATTTTAATTTTGCGGGCTGTCGTTAATCCATGGATATTAGAGATACGGCAAACAACTTTGGTATTACTTTGAGATTAATGAACCGGTAAAACCCCCGTGAAAATATTCATCTTTATTAAATAGAACTTAATTTTGTCGTCTTAAAATGTTGTGAGTAGTTGACTTACAGACTCTAGTCTGATATTTACAGTGACCTAGATAATTAGAAGCAATAGGTTTACATTTTTTAAAGTTTTTTTTTAATCAATAAAAACCTTTGATAGCTAAATTATGTCTACAACATTTGCCTTCTAAAAAAAGCCATATTCAAACTAGTCGAATTATTAATAAAGAAAAACATACTTGCATATCCTTTTTTTATTCACAGAGGTCATACTTAAATATATAAGCGATGATTGCTCAGTGGTTAGGGTGTTCGGAAACAAATCGGTGAACAAATAAAAAAAAACAGCGTGTGTTGTAAAGACAAACGATAGAAGTGAAACTTTTATGTTACCGGGAAACATTTTAATTATTAATCAATCAATTTTGAATAGCATAGATTGCATTCAGTGATCACCACGCTCCATGAACGCAATACGCACAATCAGGGACAATGAGAAAGAAAGAAACCGAGAAGAACGTATGTCTCTCTATTCTCCAATAACCGAAGGTGAACGAGACACTGCTCCCACTCTACCCGACACAGTGTTTATACCCATCACTTTTCGTCACACAAAAAGGTTGCGGATCAGAATTTCAAAGCCCTTTCATAATAAGCTTTACTTTCAAAATATCGTGATGAAACCATAATATACGTTTTATAAACCCACCTGGCTAGCTACCACCCTCAAATTGAAAACCTGTCGCTGAGCACAGTTAGGTGTGTTTTCGCAGCTGGACTTGGAAGCCAGTCCCTCTAACAGTATGGTTACCACCTTGAAACATATCGTCGTTTAACATAAGATGAAATTGTGGTCAAATACGGAAACTTATAAAGAATTTAAAAAAAATCGTATGTCACTTCCGACAGTAAAATAAATCTGACAATACAACAATGGTATATACGCTATGATATTTTGACAAAACAAATGGCATGATAACGCACACATACGATGTTGCTTACATACAGAGGATTGACGGGACAGTCGTCAAAAATAAGCTAACTAGCCAAGTTCTAAAAAGGCACTGTCGAAACGCTTATTACGTATCTATATAGTTATAATATATTTGCAATACAACACGACATAACCTCAGAAGAAATCGCTATAAATACTCGTACGTTCGAAAAAATGTGTGTGTGTACTTATGTACACGCGTTAGAAGTTATACTTCTTTGGCGTGACAAGATAAAAATCTTTTCAAAAATTTTATCTTTCACCTTATTCTACGTTTGTAGAAAAAACGACACTAAAAATAGAAAAAAAGTGTTTAATAAATTGAAAGTTTTAATACATAAACAACAAATACAAAGAAACAAAATGTTGACTATAGCTAACTTCAGGGTGTCGGTTTTTCGTGACGGTGTGCGCGTGCATCGTAATAACTTCAGGGTGTCCGTTTTTCGTGACGGTGTGCGCGCGCATCGTAAAAATTTACTCTCATCATTTTTCCCTAACGCGCCAAAAGAAGTATAACTTCAAAAACATTATTTTGTTTTTACGTAATCGGACAAAAAAACAAATGTTTTTAAAACCTTTTTATTTAGATATTTGTTAACTTTTATAAGTATTAAAACTATTATATATCTAACTGAAAGGGTTATTAATCGTGACGTGTATAATAAATTCATTAAATCCTATCTAATAGATGTCGCAATCATTTGTCACACGGCCCTTCTGTCAACCCTTCGTTGACCGTGCGCGTCCGAGGCGCCCTCTGTGCCAAATCCAAATGAACGTAATAATTGTCGCTGCCCGACTGTACACGTGCTGTTAGTTTATATGGAACGGATGGTATAATAAACATGGATGTCTATAACGATTTTAAATTATTTAAGACTAGATTTCGTCCGCGGCTTCGTTCGAGTTAATGTAGATCTGGGTCAAATCTTCAATCTTTCTGGATCAAAGGTTCTCTATGTTCCTATGTTGTTTCTGTACTCTTGACAACCTTTATTCGAAATACTCGTGGTGATGAGTTGAGTAGTTAACACGTGAAACAGTAACAAAAAGGAACAAACTCATTTTCGCATTTATAAAATTAGCTGGAATTAGGGTTACTTATATTTTATAATATCAGTGAAATTTATAGTTTAGTAACACTTTTCAAGGCGTTTGTAAAAAAATATATAATTATTATAAAATTATTTCATATTTATTTTAAATTAGTTCTTAATATTGGGTTATATACAAAATTATGAATTTAATTTTATACATACCGTTATGATATAGATATAAAGCAGGATTAGTCATAGACTTAGCGAAAAATTTATATACATACACAAGAAGGCTTACTTAATATTTTGTTAAGACTATAATTGATTCTTTTTTTTTGTAAATCTTCATTTGAATGTATGTACGTATGTGTTGTATGTCTACCTTTTTGGTACACACTGAGGTCTAAAGGGCGTGATCAATTTTAACGTATGAGTTGTTGCTTAAATCAAGACAATTATGTGAGTGACGTAGTTCGTATAGTACCTTAGTGCATCGTCTGTGAATAACAACTTTGAGGGTTTGCTGTAAACATGTATAATCAAGCAACTGAATTATTTTATTGTGTTTGTTTTATTATTTTATACAAACCTTATATGATTCTTTGGGTATTAAAAAAATGTCAAAAGGTCAATCAATGGTGATCGAAAAAATATGTGGCTCAGAACCATCCACGAAAAAGTAATTGTATTTTCATTATATGTATAGACTAGCTTCTGCTCGCGACTTTGTTCGAATAGTTACTTCAGGCTAACTAACACGCAGCGGAAGCTCTCAAAAGGAAGAAAAAACGATTTTAATTCTTATATTTCTAGATCTTACAGCCTTCCTCCATAAATGACCTCTCTAACACTGAAAGATTTTTTCAAATTGGACCAGCATTTCCTGAGATTACCCCCTACAATTACACCCCCCTTACAAACTCACAAACTTTACCTTTTTATAATATTATTATAGATTATCAAAACAGTAAGCACTAAAATTAAAGGTTGAATATAAATAAAAAGAACATATCCTTATGCGAACATTGAGTAACGGTAAGTGTACGTAAGAGTAAGTGGACAGTATTGATGGAGTTATTAAGTCACAAGAATCATCACCATAATGCCCGTTTTAAAGAGTGAAAATAAATTCATAAGTCTCAACAACATCAACATAAACATATCTTAATATTCGTCAAAAGTAATTAACAACACTGTATTCGAAATATGAAAATCTGTTCCACGCCCTTCGAACTAACAAGGGAGGGTGACATAATCGGAGAAACAAATCTGGCTACTGGTGCTGCATTTAAATGATGATGATTAATTTGTTCTTCGCAAATGACAAGAAGGGTTAAAAGGTTGAAGGGTTGCTCAAATTTTGCCACTTGTACAAGGAATCCGGGGAATGTTACCCCGCCCTGTTAGGATGTACGGAATAATTTCACAATACCGAAACACTTTGATTGCCTTTGTGAATCGTCCGAGTTTGATTGAGTGCGTAGATATTTCCGCCTTCTGATTCGTATTAATTACAATTGTTATACGGTTCTGCTCGTAATGGAATTTCCACTTTTCTCTTTGATCCTGTAGAAGCCGGCTTTGTAATGATTTGAAATATTGATTACAAATTTGTACCTAATGTGATAAATTTCTTTTTTCTCTGTTAATCAAAACAATATTTAAAAAACATATTATAAAATGTAATTATAATTTACTAGCGGGCCCGGAGGACGTTATCCCACCCTGATAATTAAAAAAATCCTAAAATCAGACCACAGCGCCACGTACCGGGTTCAATTGTGAATCTAAATCATTCTTGAAACCACTGGAACACACATTCCCATTCACGCACAAAAATTTCATCAAAATTGGTCCAATACCGTTTAGGAGGAGTTCAGTTACATACACATGGACAGAAAAAATATATATATAAAGATAAAGATAAGAATGTGCATGAAATGTTTAATGTACCTAACGTATTTAAGTTGATATGTATGAATACTGTGTCCGTCTAAATAGTTTTCGAATTGTATGTCACCATTTTTTTAAAAGATATAATGAGTATAGTGGGCTATCCTTAAAATATATATTATATATGCCGACACAGACTTCTTTGTAGATATCTAAAGCAGGAATATCCCACAATGTCTTGTTTGGTTTAGTCAAATGGATTATAGTCAGCGTTTCGATGAAAATTCCCAGGCGGCTTAACTTTTGTCCGACATGTCCAACTATTACCGTTATATTTTTTATCTAATTTACATAAAATTTGTACAAATTATAATCTTTACCTACTGTAGTTTTTGAGTTTATCGTGGACAGACAGACAGACAAACGTGGCAGAGGACTTTGTTTTATAATATGTGGTGCTACTAAACTATTTTTTTTCTTTTTAAGCATGTTTCCATTCCTGCATGCATTTGTTACTATTTACATTATTATTTTAGTGTAATCGGTAGAACGATATAAAAGTTGATTCGCTGCAGTGCCATCTAGTAACGCATTTAAATATATGGTTGGCATTAAAACTTTTTCTATAAAAAAAACATCTAGACCAATTTTCATGCTGATCATTTAAACAGTGTTAAAGTTTTTCGATCTAAAATATATTACTGCTTATAGCACTTCTAGAATCATAAAGAAGATTAAAAACAGTCATCAAACTGCATGAAATATGTCAAACCTTTCACCATACACACAATATTATAAAAATAATACGTGCGTGTATCAGTGTACACACGTAAGAAATGAAACTTCTTTATGACATCATTTTTCGAAAAATGATCTACTATATTTACAACTTCACAAAAAAAAAACGGAATCTGATTATTGTGAGCGCACCTTTAGAAAAAAAAACGGAATCTGATCATTGTGAGCGCACTTTTAGAAATAAACATGGCGCGTAACGGAAAAATGTACAGAAATTAAGATGGCGCGTAACCGAAAAACGTTACATACGTTTTTACATGCTCTAAAATTCCTCCCTACGTCGATAGAGAAGTTTCACTTCAATAATTTGATGTAACATTAGTAAAATGCCAAATAAATTAAAGCTCAACACAATGTTCTTAATTAAAATTAAAAAAAATTAAGCACACTTGAAATATTTAACTATATACGTATATATACACATTTTACAGCTACAGATGTCTGCAAAAGATTTTAAAGCAATGCGGTTCTATCATCTAAAATGTTAGTTACCTGTTTTGCTGCCTAAAATTGTCATTTACCTCCTGTAAAGGAAGCATGTGCCAGTCGTAATCTTTATGTTATGTGAGATAATAGACCGGATACATTATCTGAGGATGGTAATTTTTTTCTTGTAAGTTTTACCAGTTTCGCTAAGATTTTTATGATCTCGTTTGTTATTATAAATACTAGATACTGCGGTTAATGTTTCAAGAAAGTAACGGTGTCATAAAGACATCAACAGACATACACTCGTTGAAATTAGTATTTTTGCTTGTATATTCCTATATCTATATATTAATATGTGAGGCGAAAACTTTGTACTCCTTTTAAAATAAATTGCACGAACGGGTAAACGTGAAATTTGGCATAGTTAAAATTTACATGGAGGAGAAGGGCATGAAGCTATTTCTATTTATTTTTTTATTTCATAGCAGGCACACGAACAGATGAATCACCTGATGTTAAGTGATCACCACCGTCCATGGACATTAACAACACTAAAGTCATAAGTCGTAAAATAAGGTCGAAAGCTCGTTGCCAGCCTGTGTTTGGGCGAAAGGGAGGGAGGGAGGGGGAAGATTGGAAGAGAAGAGGGATGGGGAGTAGGGATGGGCCTCCGGTCTTTCACTGACCAAACGAAACGCAACAATGCAAGTACTGTTACTTGAGGTCGGTTTATATAATTTATATTTTTATACAATTAAAGGAAATGCATTAGAAAAACTTTTAACTATTTAAAATAAACATTACACATACTATTGCTTGAATGACACACAACATATACACACATGTGAAAATGACGTTTCGCCATCCTTCATTTTACTCTTACGTTCCAATTACCATTTTTCATCCTACATTGAACATTTTTAACATGACTTACGCTCCTTACCTTACATGCCCTTTGAAATTAACCGGTCAAATTGTTGGTTAATTTTATAATAATATAATATGTAAATTCATAATATACATTAATAATTAATTGATAAATAGTTTATCTTCCACTGAAATTATTATTATTGTTTTTTAATTATTAATGTATTTTCATTATACTGTTTGTCTGTTCGCTACAAACTCATAAACTACTGAACGGATTAAAGTAATTCATGGGGAGGATTGTATTTAATTAGTTAAGTTTTTTATTATCAGGGCTGAACTACGTCCGCCGGGCCCGTTAGTATATATATATAGATTGATGTCATGTATGATCCAACAGAATTTTTTACAAGTTTAATAATATCACGAGATATGCTTATAGAGTTATTTTTCTTATACAGAATGAATATTTCAATATCATTCCATCACTTGCACTTTAATACAGATGGAGGGAGGACGTGAAACTTATTATTGGAATTGCAAATTCTTTTCCTATGTGATAGGGAGTGGATCGGCGGTTGAGTCCCGAGCCGAATGTTTTTAAGAATATTGCAAATGTGACGTTTGAACCGCTGACTCCGAACGATCGATGTTAAAGGATTGCCTACGCTATTAGTTCGTTGTGGGTGTGTTGGGTATTCGATTTCTTTATACTCTCTTTTATTATGTTCGGAACTATTTTAGTAATAATGTTTAAAAAATGTATAAACAATTTTTGAATTACGATCGAACATAAACATACAAGTCGTTGACTTTGATCTCACAACGGTCATAATATACGAATTGTTTTATAATGTTTACCAAATGTTTGCCAAATACTTGCTTTTATATTTCGTTTTAAATATTTAGTCACGCAACTACAAATGGAATCACACTGAAAAGATTTGAGAGCGTTAAATATGAAATGAAATGCAAATTATGAATATGGTTAGAGTTTTGAAATCTTTGCTTTTGTATCGCTTACATCTGTTTATTTATATTAACTAATGAGCTATAATTATTGACTATTTAAAAAAATGTTGGTGTAAATACGCTGTAAAACTTTTATAGAAAAATCTCACTGCTTTCACGTGGCAACGAAAACAGATAAACTTTAGTAACTATATTTAGTGTGTTAACAAGATTTATGATATATCGTACTGCAAAATATTAAAGTTTTGCATCGCTTTCGGGAGAATTATTGTTATATTTTATTTTATTCTTTCTTGGAACGTTTTTTAGTAGGTACATAAAAGCTAATGAAACAGAAAATCAACTAGAAAAAAATTCGAACACAGTTTAAATCCTATATAAGTATCCCTGACAACCTTTTCATTTCACATAGACGAAGCCTTTGGGTCATAAAAATATAGTTTACCAGAAATGTTCGTTCGTTTATGGCTTCGCTCGTGTATTATGCATATTTTGAAAATAGAGTCCATGTTAGTCGCTGATAATTTAGCTTTGTATAAATGAAAGAATTTTTAAAATCGGTTAAGTTTCGACTTTATTCGTTACAAATAAAAAATAAAATTTATTCTCCCTATAATAGTAGCGTATATATATAACAATAAAATATTAACATGAATAAATAAATTGTAACAGTGAAACTCAGACACCGAGTCGGCCGTAAATAACTACAGTTAAATAATTTGATACACCTTAGAAATGTCACTCACAAAGGATCGCTTTATATTTTATTCTACTCTATTCAAATTACCAAACAATATTAAAACCGACAAAAACCAGTACGAAGAAGGAAAATCAGATCGTGTAGGTGTTGTATGTAAAATAGAGGTGCGGCCGATATCGTCCGTCGAACATTATACAAATATAGGCCTTAGGGCGCGTCACCCAATAATGCTGATGCCTAGTGGCTCGAACCGCTCTTTGTGTCATCTGATTTCGGGGATATTTTAGTGATATTAGTTTATTCGATTGTGAATTGGAGATCTGGTAGACTTATAGCATTGATATTACATTTTCATCTGTTTACGATCGTGATCATATGAAAAACTGACCCGAAATACGTATTTGGATTTTGATATTTTTTATCATTTGCAATCGATTGAATTTTAATTATTACTGATCGTAACTTCACAATATAATACGTTCGTCAGGCAATTATATTATAACTAAAAAGTTGTCGGCACGTCATAAGCGGGTCGACAGCGCCTTGTTAAAACTTGGCTAGCTAGCAAACGTGATCTAGCTCTATCAATCCGCCTGTATCTAAGCAACATATAACTATTTCATTTTTACCGCCGATGTTGAGAATATGTCTATTACTCACATTTTATCTAAGACAGTGTGGCGTTACAATCTTACTTTACGTATGTGTGCGTTATCGTGCCATTTGTTTTAATGTCAGGTAGGTAACGTGTCTACGGTTTTTTAGTTGTAATATCATTATTGTCAGGTGTACAAAAAAGGGCATAGAGTAACTATTCATCCAGAAAAACAATATTGTTTCTGAGGGATAGGTTAAATCTATATTAACACTTGCAAAGCCCCAAGAAAAGGCTAGTATATTGTATAGAGAAGATAATGATATTTCTATTGATATTCGAGCAATTTACTATTGTTAGTAGTGCTATTAATATTTAAAAAAGATTAAGTAATAGTTTTCTACTAAATCCGATTCTACTTAACTATTATGAGTAAATAAGTCAAAAAATTAAACGATTTAAAAAAAATCTTCGAAAATGATACTTTATATTGCTTTTATTTCTATAAATTACCTAGATATATATATAATAAAGTTTATTAATTGACCAATACACCATATTATAGGTATAAATAAAAGGATATCAGTCAACTGATTTTAAATTGAAAAATTGTTTTCTCTTTTTGTTACTGTCTTAGAAACTAAGAAAAGGAAAATATTCCAACTATAATTTACAGGTATCGTTATAAACAAAAGTAATCGTTTTAAATATTGTTAATACTATTGTTTTCACCGTGAAACAAAGAAATTTAATGTGATACTATAACTATAATATAACTATGTTTCATTAAAATCGGTTCACTCTATCAAAAGTTATTGTAATTTTAATGACGGCGCGGCGTAAGTACGAGAGAAAAGTAGATAAGTAAATGGACTTAATACATTTAGATGACTTTATTAATCAATGCGTTTCCTATAAAGTTAGACGCGGGCGAAGTCACGGGTACATCTAGTTTTAAATAATAATAAAAATTGTAACCTCTGTAATGGATAGTATTTTTAATAGGTAAGGCGGGTGTCGCAGCATCGTCTTGGTCACCGTCGCACCGCTTCTGTCTCAAAATAACTAACAGGTTTTTTTTGTCAATTCGTTAAAACTAGTGCACGTGCGATGAGAGACGACGCTCTTATTACTGCACTTAGATAAACATCGGCTTAATTTTACAAGAAACATGTAAAGCTTTGTTAACTACACCGTAGAACTTTTGTAACAACCTCTTTAATATTAGCGGCACGGACGCTACCGGTTCCTCCTACATTTTTTGTTTTAAACAAACACACAGATATGTATTAAGACTTATCAGACGTTGTCAATATAATTTTACAAAACATCTTCATAGCTCGTATCAAATGTATTATAATAAATATTGCGGTTTCGAATCCCACATAATACCAGGATCGTTATTGGGTTACACAGGGTGGTTTCGGGAGCTGTTTGACTGCTATTTTGCGGGCGGGCAGTTCTCGAAGCCCTGGAAGAGAGCGCGGCTCTGCCTTATTCTCAAGGAGGGCCACCCTCTGGACTGCGCGTCCACGTACCGGCCCATTGTCTTGTTGGACGACGTCGGGAAGGCGCTCGAGAGGGTAATTGCCTCAGGTAAGTTAGCAGGACCGATCCCTAGCCGCCCTACCATACACACACCACACGCCGTGGGGTTTTAGTGCGTGCGAGTCGGACGTAACCCATTCTCTCCGTCGGAAGGGTTGGTATCCATAATGGGTTTCTCCACGTTAATAAAAAAAAGTATTCTAAATTTGGGAGTATTTTTGTGTCTTAATTGTATGTTTGTGAATACGTAGTGCACGATTTGTTTCTTATTATTAATAAAAATAATTATAAATATTTCAAAATACGCTTACTAATATGCGTATCAATTGTAAAAAGAAAAAATCCAATTTTTTATACAAACGCTGCGCACAAAAATGCGATTATGCTCTTAAACTTAACGATGTCATGTATGATTGACAAGAGAAAAATTATCAAAAAAATATTAATATACGCTATTCCTTATTGGATCAAACTTGAGTAAAATAAATGTTTAGTTAAGTTACCATTTATGAAATGTAATCAACCATGTGAATAATTATAGGGGGTAAATGCACCTAACCTATTCTTAAGCCGTATCTGGCTGGCTACGTTTAATTGTTACGACTGCTATCATGAATATTATCTATGTGTTCATGGGAACTCGTCTGTTCCGGCATTTCTGACGTTTGTCGGTAGATTCTCCGCCGGCTTATGAAAAATAACATTGTGTTTTCTTAGTAATGAATGGACTTTTGTGGTTATTGTATGGCACGTACCATTTTTTTTTTCTTTTAACATCATGTTAGTGTTTGTTGTTAACATGAAATTTAATTTAAAAATTCATGTTTGTAAACGTGAATAAATAATAAATTAATAATTTTAGAATCATAATTTGTTATTATTTGTAATAAGGTGTAATTTTATGTAAATAAAAGTAGTAAACTAATGTATATTACTTAGATTATTAAATTACGGTTAATTAATACACTGTTTCAAATATACTTTAGATAATTTCTTCTGGAAGGATTTTATGTACAATATATGTGTCATATTTTTATATAAAGTAGAGAAAATTTATATTCCAACGAAGTCGTAAAGAAAAGTTTTCAGGCGCTTATATTAAAAAAAACGCTAGCCAAACAATATGAGACACAAAAATATTGACTTCCAGAATTATACATGTAATAATGCCTACAGAAAATTCCTTGATATGTCTATCTTTTAAGAATAAGCCACAGTAATTATTATATATTACGTATTATTAAAATTAATTATTTGTTTACGACGCTATTCTGACAAACATAGTATTTAGACTGTTATAGGATTAATCTTTATACAATTAAATATTTTTGTTACGTTGTCCATTTAATGACAAAATTGTTTTTTTACAGCATATTACTTCAATAAATATAATAGAGTGTATTACATATTTAAAATATCACGCAACAAAAAAGTTTTTTGTATAAAGATTTTCACGTAGCGTCTATGAATTATGAATTGTATGGATGTAACTGTAGGCATGTAAAATGGCTCTAAATCGTTAGTATATTACACGCATGCAAAACCAGGGCGGGACGTATTGAATATAAACAGCTTGATCCACAAGCATACATTATTAACGCTTTTTACACATTATGTCTACTAGTTGCAATACATTCGAATACGTGTGTGTGACCAACCGGATAAAATACCTAATACTAATCATCGACCTATAAAAAACCCACTGCTGGGCCAAAGGGCTATTCCTGTGGGAAGGTATGGGCATAATCACCACGCCAACCCACGATATAATGACGATTTCAAACTGTAAGAAATCCACAGTTCTGTATTTTCCAACATATCGTGGGAACTACAAGAACATTTCTCGGGTTCAGGTTTCCTCACGGTGTTTTCCTTCAACGATAATGCTGCCAATATAAATTAGTAAATGAACGTGACTTTCGAAAAATTCGTTAGTACTTGCTGGGATTCGAACCAACGGACATCGAATTTATAATCGAACAGCCAAACCACTCGACTACCGTAACTAACACCAATAATAATAACATCTGTATTTTTTTGATATAAAGTTTATCTTTTGTTGACTTGTGATTTGTTAATACATTAACAATCATAGGACAAGTAAATATGAATGTATTTATAATAGAGCAATTTGTGCCGATTGCCACTTAAAATGAACAGACAGTTATTATGCTGAAACAGAAGTCAAATTTGCGTATTCATAGCTGTAAGGAAACCGCCTATTACACCGAAACATTTTAATATAATAATTCGTAATAACTATGTACCTATTTCTATTTATTTACCAGTGTCACATGAAAAACTTGAACCTTAATTTTATTTTGAAAGATAGTGTAATTGTTGCTTAACCCCCTTTTATGTACACTAGTAATCATTCAGTGGTCGAAATCCAACCATAATTCTTCAATATTACTCGTTTTAATTTGCTAAAGTATGTACAGTATTCGCCTAACTATATGATTGCTCTGAATATCAGAAACTCAGAAAACAAATCTATACTTATCTATACTTAATATTATAAAGTTGCAGGGTTTGTTTGTTTGCTTGGTTGAACGCGCTAATCTCAGGAACTACAGGTTCGATTTGAAGAATTCTTTCAGTATTAGATAGCTTATTTATCGAGGGAGGGGGAGTGAAGCACCAATGAAGAACGTTTCAAATTCGTTTTATTTTCCTTTTGAGAGCTTCCACTGGGTGTTAGCGTTAGCCCAAAGTAACTATTCCATGTGGACGAAGTCGCGTGCAGAAACTAGTTTAGATTATGCGTATTATATTATACGTATAATATTGATAGAAATTAGACATAAATAAATGCCAATTTTAGATTCCTGTAATAATATTTTAACTTTGTTTTCTATTAAAGTCTTGACTGTAGTATGCTCAAGCCCGAACTTACGGCTATATTTAGAGCAGTCAAATAGATTGACTAGGGCTTTACAATATCTGAATGCACTTTTTTATATCATAAGAGGCAAACGAACAGGCGGGTCGCCTGATGTTAAGTGATCGTCGCCGTCCATAGACATTAGCAACACCAGGGGAGTCGCAATTGCGTTGCCAGCCTGCTTATGGGGGAGATGGGCTTTCGGCGCTCTCACTGACCGAACGAAACGCAACAATGCAAGCACTGTTACTTCACGTCGGTGTTTCTGTGAGAGGGTGGTACAACCCGGGTCGAGCCGACACATTCATGCTGAAACCAGTAATAATTTCAGCGTGGCTCTACCAATGTAATATTTTGAAGACGATATATAGCCATTACGGTGTTAAACTCGGCCTATGTAATGAGTTGCGTCGGTGAACGCGAGCGGGTGCCAGTATTCGGAGCGTATTCAGCCGTATTCATATTCATTAGGGCGCGAAGGGCCCGCTTGATTGCACAAAGAGCCGACTAATTCCCTGCCGCGACTCCGTTCGCGCGATGAGTTTAATTTATTTATATTATTGTGGCAAGGGTGATTTACTTGGACATTTACTAGGATGAGTACTATGTTGGTATTCTTTATGTTAATATTTGAATTTTACTTGTAGATATTCTTTATATATTTTAAGAGATTTTTGAATTTCATTGATTACTAGGATGTATAATGAAAATGAAATAATAATATTAAAAAAATGCATTTTTAATTACTTAACAAAGAATATTCTTCCATTTAAAAGCAACTTTACTTGCTTAAAAAACTAATAGAGCTCTAGCTATGTGCCTACATTATAAGTATGCATAGAAAAATCAATACCTATTTCAGAACACGCTCCGTTACGGGCGGATCGGCTTAATTATTGAATTAGCATTTAAATTATTTCGGTAACCGTTCATTTGTAACTAATACAAATGGCGAACCGCATGAATAATGTCTATACCGTGGATGTTAGAAACACAGTAGTGTTGTAAACAAAATTTTAGGCGGTAATTTTTTGTGCCTGTGGCTTTGTTCTCTTAGTACTGGTGTTTTATTTCTATTATTACTTATGGACCCGTATTACGTTAAATTGTAATTCTGTTATTATTACTTAACTAGCTTTTGCTTACGGGTTCGCTCGCATGTATGTAAAATTAATTTATCCCTCGATGTACAGGAAACAGTGCATTTCTTCCAGATCAGTAATATCCTCTATCCTACGGAACCCCTGACAATGTACGTTTAAAATTTCATGATAAAATGAATCATAATCGATTGAATGTAGGTCGGTGAAGATGAAAATGTGAACCAACAAACGAACTAACTCACTTTCACATTTATAATATTAGTTAGGATACGCCTACAACTTTTCATGAACAGTCAGAAAATCTTCTTTCAGTGAAAAGAAATCCTACTAACAAAGCCGATTTATACTTATAGGATATATATGCAATTAAAAATTAATTAATATTTAACTGCTTATATTACTTTTTGTCACTATTTATTGCTATTTGTCAATGAGAGTGAAGTAAACTCTGAAATACTGATAGATTTCTGCATATCTCATACAGTCTAAAACGATTCGTAGCTCTTCGATTAGGCAATAACGCACGAATAGGTAGGTACATTCCGTTTTGCCGGCGCGAATATTAAACAGCCACTGTGTACTGAAAATGCTATTTTGAATGTCTGAAGGGGATTAAAAACGAAGTGATACCATATACTAAGTTTGATTTTTTTTATTCTAACCTTGACACTCCTCTGATATGCATACTTGTTACATTTTGAAAAATAATACCACTAGTATACTATTTTCATCCGATTTAACATATAATGTAAATTCTTTATGACGTTGGTAGTTGTAATAAAAAACTTCCTGTGACGTAGAAGTTAGCTCAGTTCGGATAGTTTACTTTAAAATCCACACTACACGTTTTATTGTAGACATCATTATATACTTATTACTGTCCAACAGCCGTTCTCTATTACGTAGAGAAGTTTATAGTTTAGAAGCGAATAAATAATTACAGCAAATATTATTAGTACTACTATATATGTTTTTATTTTACGAAACGTTCCGATAAAACCTTTCAGATGCTGAAATTTCTAAAACTCGTGGTCGTAAGCATCCACCTTGACTTTGTTATTATTAATTGTCGAAACCATATATGCCCCATTACTCTTGCATTGCAGTATGTGTAAGTCATTGTCCTTAAGAGAATTAAATTTATTATTTATAAGCGTTATGTGCTGAGGTAAAAGTGATACATAATAATGATAAGCGATACACATAGAAAAAGAAAAATTGTGTAGGGAAACTTTCTAGACGAAAAACTTATTAGGTCCCTTAAGGTATAAATACTTTAATTTTATTTATATTCACAGAATATTTATAACAAAAACGCTTTAAAAAATTTTAGCGAATTTGTACTTCGGTTACCGCGATATAAAAACTAATATTCTCTTTTGATTATAATACTACTAGCTGGCCCGGCAGACGTTGTCCCGCACGGATTATAAAAAAAATCCTTGACAAATTATATACCAACGTTCCTCATAAATCGCTTTATCAACTGGTGAAAACCGCTTTAAAATCCGTTTAGTAGTTTTTGAGTTTATCGCGAACAGACAGACAGACAGACGCGGTAGGGGACTTTGTTTTATACTATCTAATGATGTATTAAACAGAATTGAAAATAGAATAAGTAGGTACGCGTCAATCGGTGTAGGTTCAACAAACCTTACGAACGACCTGCAACTTTCGATGAAGCGACATATTGTGATGAATCCATAGGATGGTGATTTAGAGGTGGTAGAGTCACGCTGAAGCTATTACTGGTTTCAGCATGAATGGGTCGGCTCGCTCGGGGTAGTACCACCCTCTCAAAGAAAATCGACGTGAAGTAACAGTGCTAGCATTGTTGCCTTTCGTTCGGTCAGTGAGAGAGCCGGAGGCCCACCTCTCTTGACCATTTTGCACTACATGGTCATTTAATATCAAGCGAGATTTGTGCGAAATTCTAAAATCTATAAAGTATTAAAGCAAGTGTTTGCTAAATCATGGACATTGTCGACAACCCTATTATAACTATATTGGTAAAGGCATTTACGTTTTAATATTTTAATTCAGGTCTTAAGTCAGGGGTGCTAAAACAGTCGACAGGTCGATCGTGAGTGCTTTTTGAGTTCATCTCGAGAAAGCTTTGCCGATATAGAACTATTCATAGATTTTGTTTTAGTAATATTAAAACAAAACGTAATAAACAACAAAAATTTATTTGATCCACAATTAGGGCAGCATAACCCCCTAATCGCTTTTTTTATCGTTTTTACCGGTAGCTACTTACACCTACCTAGATGACAATCGTGCATCAGACATACTTCTACCTTTCAGGGTTTTTTCAGGTACAGTTCAAGTTTGAGCACCCCTGTCTTAAATATTAAACAAATAATAGATTTACTCATAAAGATATTACAGTATTGTGCAATAAAGTTTTACGCAAACGTTACCGACGAAGGACTTGCACCGGCGAATCACGAGGCATTAAAATCACTGTTACGTCACGAATCATTAATTTGTTTGTTTATTGACTATCGATACACGAACCGTATACACGCTGACACTATTGTAGTTGAAATCACTGACATCCGCAACTAATTTTATTTGTATTTTATGTTCTAACCTCGTTTCGTTGGTAATTTACATTGTATCATTTCGGGGTTAATTATTTTGTTTTATGTTATCTAGATTAGTAAGTAATTATAATTATACTTGTACGTATGTAAATTATATCATTACTAATATCATAAATGTAAATGTGAGTTTGTTTGTTTGTTACGCTTTCACGCCTTAACTATTAATTAATTATGTATATATTGGTTACTAAAAATAATTATTAACTTTGCATACACGTTCTCAAATGTACACGAAAGGACACAGTAATGTTCCTATGTGATATATCAAATATATATTAGTGTGATGAAAGCCGCATACAAAAGCTAGTATTCAATCATTGCATCAAATAACTAAGCAACGTTTTTATGTAATATAGAGTTTAATATAAATAAAGAAAATGTAATGTACAAATTCGTTATATCTAAACCACATTTCTAAATTATTGTAGTCATATATATCTAGTTTTATTTAATAATTTCATAGTATAATTAACAGGTATTTATGTAATTAAGGAAAATACAATATTCAACTCGTATGGAATAATGGTAGAAACGAATTGTACGAAACCAAATAAGCAGAAGGAATTTACCGCGTACCGCTAAACTTCAATAAACACATGTTTATATATTATTAAACTCTGATTAATTACGTGAAAGTTACTTAATAAGGCCGACTTCAAACGATCCCTTTTCACGCTCAATACCTTTGGTGAGAGCATACGATAAAACTTTAAACTGAGATTACTCAAACCACAGCTTTATACTCTCTAATTGAAATTCGTCGAAGCCTTTGTTATACACACATATACGAGAAAATTTGTACCGAGTCAGGACGCAATAAATTAAATTAGTATAATTATTGTCATACGTACCCCTTCATTTTATTTATATTTGACTAGCTTTTACTTGCGGCTTTGTTCGCGTTTATTTAAATTTAACATATCCCTCTGGACCATTTTTTTTTAATAAAAGGTATCCTATGCCTTTTTCTGTACCCCCGGCAACGTGTTTTTTATTGATTCGTGTTTTTCATAGATTCAAAATTCCATAATGATTGTTTGAGTAATTAAGATGTGAAAGCATAACAAACTAACAAACTTACATTCGCATTTCTATTATTAGTAAGGATTTTACCAATTTATTGTAATGTAATATTATTTTTTTAATGCAGTGTCAATGTAATAATTATATTTGAAAGTAAGTGTTATTATTTATTTGGTTATAATAATTTTATCTCATTCCAATCCTGGTCAGCTCTCTACTCAACAAAAGATGGCGTCACTACCCACTCGCAACGACCGACGAGAAACTTTTTCACAAAAATGACATCACAATCTTAACAATGTTGCTGCCTACCTCAATTATTTAAGCGCACGGTAATATATTTCGTGCGAAAAAGGCTTGCAACTATATTTTTAATGCATTCCTGGAGGCAGAGGCGTGGTTGCGTGGGCAGAATGACAATTAGGAATGTATCATGTTAATCTTACGCTTTTATACTACTCCGAAGGAAATATTTTTGTTTATTTTTATATATATAATTATATTTGTATATTTAATGGATTAATGGGTAGTACAAGAGGGAGTAAATGTAGTTTTGATATCCCACGCGATCTTTATGAAATATGCTTATTAGGTTTGTGTATTTTTAACAATAGAACCGACTTAGAGAAAATTAACTGTTAAGGTAGACAGAACTTTATCGCCATTTGTATCAATACTAGCTTTTGTTCGCGGTTACGCTCGCGTTAATATACATCTGACCCGTCCCTCTGTACTTTTTTCTGGATGATAGGTCCCATAGATATCCTATATGGTTTTCTTTACCTTTACAACATGTATGCAAATTTCACAGTTTCGATTATATTTTATTAATGTAATTCTTAATCCTTTTTTTTACAGCCGTGAGATATTTAACTATCCTAGCCATATCGGTACTGAAGGTTTATTTGTAAAGGCTGCATGTACCGAACTATATTACTATATTATAGAGTTTTTGGCGGGATCTTTTATATTTGACTTTATATTTTGTAATATTGGTGGTATTTAGGTAGTATAGTTTGGTTATTGTGCATAAGTGGAGTAGATGGGAAATAATACCGCGGAGAATGGATTCTGACTTGCCACATAAACTGCCTGAAAAGTTCTAACAAGACAGCCACCATATTCTTAGAGTGTTGAAGTGATTGCAAGAAACTTATAATATCAGTACCTACTCGATAATGGCAGTAATAATCTACTGGAACATTGGTTGCCAAAAATAAAACAAAAAAAAAGTTACAGGTTAATAAAGATTGTTTAAATTATTGTTATTAATAATAATAAAAAATGGAATATCTTATGTTGTTTTCTCATTGTCATTTCTTTATTCTCGCGAAAATAACCGCTGGCATAATATAGCACAGTAAGAAATTAATATATAATAACTTAATTTTCACAGTTAGAATATTTGTATTTGACCTATGTTTAAACACAGGTTGCTGTCCTCACGTCTTTAAAAAGGCTCTAGTACATCTAATACATAAGAATGATCGTAAAAATACCAAAAATTATAGACCAATAGCTGTTCTCTCTACATTTTCTAAAATATTGGAAAAAAAATTGAATAAAAGGTTGTTACACTTCCTTTCCACTAACGATATCATAGCCAGCAACCAATTTGGCTTTATGCGAGGTAGTAAAAGTAGTGAAGAATGCCGTTATAAATTTAACAAAACGTATTATACAAAACTTCGACTGCAAACTAAAATCTATGGGTATATTTCTGGATATATCCAAAGCTTTTGACACTGTCTCTGTTCCTATTTTGTTAACTAAATTAGAATATATTGGCGTCGGGGGTATAACACAACAGATTATTCAGGATTATCTTAGTGAACGAAGTCAGCGTACCAAAATTGATAATATCACTAGCGATGATGAATTTCTCACCTATGGCGTCCCTCAAGGTCCTGGTCCTGGTTTTTTTGAAATAATTTTTCTTGTTTATATAAATGACCTGTACAAATTAGATCTGCCTCATTGTAAAATTATTGTATATACTGATGATACTGCTATGCTTCTTTACGGTAAAAATTGGACGGAAATTCAAACTTATGCTGAAACTGCATTGTCTTTAGTAATTAATTGGTTGTCTACCAATCTACTCACATTAAATATTGTAAAAAAAACTTGTTACTTTCGGATTTAAAACCTCGTTATTACCTAGCAATGATTTTACTATTCAAGCTCATGCACGTGGTCTTTACATGAATCAACTTTGTAGCTGTCAGTATTTAACTCGTACCAACTCTGTAAAGTACCTAGGTGTTTTTATTGATAGTGTTCTTCCCTGGCATGATCAAATTAATAATGTAGTTTCACGGGTAAGAAAATTGATCTATGTTTTTAAAAACCTGCGTTCAAGTCTTGACATATTTGCCCTTGGTCAATCTATTTTGACATATTGCATTACAATCTGGAGTGGTTCTTGTAAAACTCATTTTATTAAAATTGAGAGAGCTCAGAGAGCATTATTAAATGTTATGACTTCAAAACCTATTCTTTTTCCTACTCAGGAACTTTATTCAAATTGCAAAGTTCTATCTGTTCGTAAACTATTTATTCTTCATGATACACTTAGGAAGCATGCTCAGATGATCTATGATCATAATTTCATTTACACAAAGCGTAGATATGATCAAGTATGTCATAGTGAGCCACGAAGTATAGAACTGGCTGGTCGTCATTATCCTATAGTCCTATGCTATATAATAAAAACAACAAAACTCTCATTATTTATACACTAATCAAAATTAAATGTAAACAAAAAAAAAATTGTTGGCTTTTGGGCCTAACGTATGAAGAAGCTGAAGAACTACTAACTTTTACATAACTAGTTTACTTGCAATAGTTTCTTGCAAAAATATTATCAGACCACACTTAAATTCTATACATACATATCACTCAACGTCACATTAACTCACGCTTGCTCTGCATGCAGCATTTCATTATTTAGTAAACTATTTTCCATTGTTTTATATTACGAGCATAGGTATTTTTATATTAACTTTTTAAATTAAATAGCTAGCTCAATATAAGAAATAACTTAGACTATTTAATTTTGTTAGCCAAGACTTGGTGGTAGTAATGAACTGTTACCCGTGAATTGGTCCGTGTGAAATTAATCAAAAATATGTTGTTTACTGTAAACAAGCGCATGAGATGTGTGCTGTACTGGACTCCAAGAATAAATATACATAATTGAAAGTCATATATTGATAGGTAATTTGATTTATATTATCTTTTTGGTCAATTTGGCGGCCATTTTGTTTTATTTACTGCGTTTGCGTCTACATAACTCAGTTATTATAGCAACGTATAAGAATAACATAATTATATCGACAATATGGGCATAATATAGCTATATGACAAAAGATTTAACACATATTGTTCGATAATGTATAGCTTAACATTTTCATTACTTTCTTATATAGTGTTAGTAAGCACTGATGGTGGTATATAGTAGATTAAAGTTCCAGGTATGTTGCTGATGATAAATCCCATCCCATTCGATATACTATTGCTATTCACATATCTAATCTACACGTTACATGTTACAGTAGATGGCGTGCGTGTCGTAGTTACAAATGTTTTTGAAAAAGTATTTCTGTAATGTACACACCTACTTACAATTGTATATTTCTTTAATACATTTAAAAAAAAACGCGTGCGGAGCCGCGGGGGACAGCTAGTATATAATAATAATAATATAGTTATGATTACCATTTTAGTAATTCGTATTTGTATAATTGTATATGTATAAAAGTATATATAAACTAGTTTTTTGTCCTCTACTTTCATATCATCAATTAATTATCAATTCCCACGTAGCTCCGATGCATATAATTGGATGTCATTTAATCTAAAAAAATTCGTACGAAATTTCACTTGCTTCTTAACATTATTATTCTAAGATTCTTCTCAAGACAACCTTTATTTAATTATGCTAAAAGAGGAGAGAAGACATTGCTGCTTCCATAATTACCCACATACGTCTTGCTAGGTGCATACCTCCTAATTTAAATTTTTTCCGATTATTAACTTGGATAACCATTATAAAAATCACGTAGCTTATATAAAATATGTTCTAACGAGATCCGGCTTACTAATCACGTTTCTACCTTAAAATGAGGCTTCCCTTACGAAGAGTGTCGGCTCAGAAGGTGTGTTGGCGGTCACGTGTCCATTGTTTAGTTTAGCCGCTTTTAATGAAATAATTCGTGTGGATGCGCTCGCGTGTCGCGATCTTTCAGATAAGACGTGTAGCGTCCGTCAGTATGGCATTATTTTATTCAATATATAAATATTATTTCTTGTACACTTCTAGAATGTACTTATATATTTATTTGTTTCTTAGAGGTTCGGAATAATTGGAATAAACACAATTATGTTTCGGTCTTATTATATCTTCTATCTATCTTCTTCATCAAAGATAAAGCGTAAACTAAAAATTATTTGTAGTGTTGCCACCTAAGAAACGGATATCTAGATTTTAAAAATAAAGTCTAGGTAGGAGATATCATAAAGTGACGATAAGTTAAGATCACGACTGAAATTATAAATTTGGTTGTATAAATTAAAACAAAACAGAGAGTTTATTATTAAATTTCAATTATGGTCTTCGCGATTAACGATAGAAAATATGAATAAGGAATAAAAATCAGCTTTAATGAAAATGTTTGGTTTATTTTATCTGTGATCAAAATATGTCATCAAAATACAATCCATCTATTAAATCAAGTATTATATGTTATATATATTACTAATAATATTATTGTATATAATAATATATTAGTTTAAGTGTTCAGAATATTACTAATTTATTTTAGCTGCCATTAATGTTAATATTATATTGGATTTTTAGGCAAAGATCTAAGCTTAAAGTTTTGCCGGCGTGGCGTACACTTGCTTTTAATGAATGAGCAAGAGGCTGCGTAGGCACTACCACTGCCTTAATAAAATTGTCATAAAGGTAAAATAAATATAAAAATAAGACAGAAAGAAACAACGGTCCCACGTACCGGATTATGAGAAATAAAAAAATGAACACTATATACAAGTAAAAGTCACTGCACTCTTTTAATAAAAGCGAAAAAATGACTTTATGGTATACTCTTTAAATAATAATGAAGATATTTTTGGTAAGATCAGTTGAACGGTTCTGGAAACACTGATAAAATACGTTACGACAGCCACGTTACAGTAGTCCAGCTATTCTATGAAAGGTGTGAAGCTTGAATGCTCAATCTATGATAGGTATAAAAATATGATTGAACTTTAATCTTCTAATTCAGCATATGGATAATTTTATGTACGTTTTATAAAGTAAATTAGAAATTCATTAGAGTTTTAAAGCGTTTAATGAACTTTGCATTTCTTCAACACGAGTATTTTTATAACACCGGTAGCCAGGCCAGACTTCGATGAGTTGATAATCACGGCAGTTCAATTGATAACCGTTATTGTGGGTACGCAACTCATGGTGACACTTACCGGGTAGATCTTCTTCTTCTAACCCTTCTCCCACCTAAATAGGGACGGCACTATTTTCATTTCCACTCTTCTCTGTTCTGTCATCTCAGTATTCACACCTTTTATACACGTATTATTTTTCACATAATACGTCCATACCCTTTTCGCTCATTCTTTACTCTTATATCAGTCCAACTTCATACTCAAGAGTTTTCTAGTTACATAACCTTCATCGCTTCTCATAACATGCTCATACCATGCTAACCGATCACTCCTCAACTTCTCTGTCACTGGTGATATTTTCGAACTTCCTCTGACGTCCATTCTAGTTACACCACCAACATCTATCTTAACATTCACATCTCTGCCTTATGTAATCTTTTCTGATCCATCGCTTTCGTGGTCCAGCATTCGGATTCATATAATATTATTGGTCCTATTATAATTTATACACCTTCCTCTTGAGTTTCAACGGCACTCGTGAATCACAAAATACCCCAGACACCTTTCGTCATTTAATTGATGGTTAAACAATCCAGTTAAAGTCTTAACGAAAACAATGTTTTTGACGTGATAACGCCGGCTGCACGCAAGAAAAAGCATGACTTATTGTCACGTTCCGCCTGAGCAAAGCGTTTAAGCGAGAGCGCGGAACAAGCGGTAGAGAGGAGCGATCGGCCTAAGCGTTTGACTTGTAACGCATCTAACTCTTGTCCACTCCATCGGCCAATGTGTTCGAGTCGTTATCACGTAAAATTATTGCCCGTAAACAGACTTCACAAACAATCAATTTTTCTGGATGAAAGGTATTTTATGTCCTGTTTCTGTACTCCTAACAACGTGGATCCAAAATTCAATGATGGCCGGTTGAATAGTTAAGACGCGAAAGTGTAACAAAGAAACTCGCATTCGCATTTATACTATTAGTCAAGACTTGAATAAAAGAACTTATGAAGTGGTCGAAGGAGGATACATGTAACTTGTTTAGGTGAACTGATAAGTAAGTGAAAGTTTCCAGAATATTTCAGAAACAAAAATGACACCATCTTAAACATATCCTAGCCACAATGCTAATGAATACCGTTCTTCATATTATGTCTGATATATACACCAAATACTGTACGAATATGTTTAATCGTCTGACATTACAAAACTATGAAGCCTCAAAACTAAATTACAGAAACTCAATAACGTACTGTACAGGCAATAATCTTTGAAATCACAAATCAAGTTGTAAGCTGAACGCTTTCACGAACACCGTAGGCGGTTCACTAGTCGCTTCTAGCCATTACATTACACATACGGTCATTTAGAACTAACAACTACTTTAATTATTTATTTAAATTTGCATAAATATATACATCGGAAACGGCTTCGATGATATTTATGATACGATAACGACTAATTATGTATTGATTATTAGATAGAGTTTAGAGAGAGAGATTAGAGTATTAGATATTAGATAGTTGTCAAATTTTCATCCAAAAGGTTCCGATCAAAGCTTGTTTATTTTGGTAATTTTATAATTGATAAAGGCTTTTACACGAATTTTTATAGGAATCATGAATGTCGATGGAGTAATTTTCGGCAAGGCTAACTTAAATTACTAAATTTGTGGGTAGCTAAATTTGATGTTGGACTGACATAAATTGATCATTAAAAAATAATCATTAGGATTCCTTAATTGAATCCTAACTCAGCACTTATATCAGTGTATGAGGGAATCCATATATTGAGAGGGTCTAAAAGTTAGTTATTTTTTAAATTATTGTTACCTATAAATGGTTAAGGTGTGTACATCCATGTGCTTCGAATCTATCTGTATAAGTAAAATGGTAGAGGTCCGCTGTTGTCCGCGCATCAGGCAAAAATTACTGGATAGATTTATATCATTCTTTTAGTGTTAGTTCTTAAACAATTGGTCATTATCTAAATCATCAATATCTATCATAATGATATCTTTATTTAATATAAGCTTATTCATGTATTAAAAAATTAAGATTATTATAAATACTACAAAGAATTAAATACATTTTGTAAGCAAAGTATAATTTTACTTTCATTTTTTTTAATATTTTCTGTCTTCTGTACATGTCAAGGTAATAAACAACGTAGACCAAGTCGCGAACATCAGCTAGTATGAAAGAAATGAATCATCTTATTTTTATTTAATAAACCGAGTGACGAACGACAAACTAATCTCTCATATTTTCCCAGGTTTACATAAGTAAAAATTAACATAGATTTCAAACTAAAGTTCAAGAAAGTACTAATAAATTCCTTACAAGGGCTCAGATAGGTAATGTAAAAAAAATACAATATGAACCTTTTTGTGTCCATCTTACTTTGACTGAATTCGTTAGCGTCTTAGGTAGGTGTATGCATAGGCCTTGGAATCTTGATACTAGTTCTTACATTCGCAATGTTTCTTCATAATTTTCAACATGTTATTATTTACTTTCTTGTAAGTAATAGAAAAATAGATAACATTAAACGAATAAATATACGGCACTAAAATGTAAATTTATGTTCACCGAACTGCCGAGTCAGTGTGTATGATGTGTTACAAACAGCTTCGAACTGTCAAAATGGCTAAAATATAAGCCGTTTTATTAACACCGGACACAACAATTGCTCGACAAAGTGTGGGATTCCTTACTTCTCTAGTTTATTGGACACTACCCGGTGCGTGGGATCGGTTATGCCTCACGGTGGTCCTATGGTTTCATGCTGCCTAATTATCATTTTGTACTCGGTGTCTTATTATATGACATGATATTGGTTGTTGGGAAATACGCTGGATACAATAACATCTATAGGTATTTGGATACGAATACTCATTATTAAAACTGTCTTCGGTGAAAGTGTCTTTTTAAATAAATAAATAGCGGAAGATATTATAATTTACTAGTAACGAATTTTAAAAGTCAATTTTGAATGTAAAGAGAAATAAAAAGACGCTGTTAGATCCTTAAATACGAGTAAATGTAAAATTATTGCACTGTCAAGTTATGTTAAAAGCACAGGCTGATTTGATTAGAGGGTCGCGACTGACAGTGAAACCTTTGGTCCTCCGTCTAGTACATATTTCTACAGTACCTTTAAGGGCAATATTGTCAAGATCATATTATAACTAGAACCTTTATTGGAGGATAAATATGGCTACTTTGAAATGCGAATGTGACGGTTTCCAAGCATCTTGGAGCTAGTCTTCATCAAGAGTAATAGCTGCAGTTATGATTATAGGGGGTTTCAAATGAATAAGAAAAATAACATTTTCCCAAAATGTAATAAAAAGTAAATCATAAAATTCAATCGTAATTCTTGAATATTTTTGTTTGGAATACTATGTAAAGACTGAAAATTTGAAAATGGTACGTTTTCTAACATGTTATATCTTTTAGTATAGGACCATAATTTCGCTGTTTATTAAATGACGATGTAGAGACAGATGGTAACATTATAAAATTATAGGATAACTGGCTGTCAAGTATAGCTGAGGAAATACACCTAAAAACATTGACGGACTTATAATTTTACGGTACTATTGTGGTTCATGCAGCATTAGAATCTATGCCAGTTGACGCAGTCTTCAAATACGCTATCATTGATTCATTACTTCCTCAGTGCTAAATAATTCCCAAAAATATAATAAAGGGCGGTGACCTTATGCAATACAATCTCTCAGAGCTCATTTGGTCGATAAATTTCAAGTACGTCATAAATTATCAATGAACATACTCGAATCAATTGTTACCAACGCACTAGATCACTTTAATTATTCCAATTATTACCGAGACGGTCAATTATTATCAGTGGATACCAATTATTGGTAGTGACAACCGACAGACGCATCCTTGGCTAGTCATTAAGGCTTCCAATAGATTATTGATTGGTGCTGATTGTCTGTACGTAGACGGGGTCATTTGCATGAATCTCTGCCGGTTTTAATAGGCAATCTCGCCTAATTGTACTGAGCAAAATCTTCTTTGTTTATATAGTTTTAATATATAAATTTTTAGTTCATTGAAAATTATATAAATTTATTAGGGCTAGGCGTGAAGGTTTTTCATTGACAGCATCTCTCATCTACATTTTTTTTTATATCATAGAAGACAAACGAACAAGCGGGTCACCTGACGTTGAGCGATCACCGTCTATAGACAGTAGCAATACCAGGGGAGTAGCAAGTGCGTTGCCAGCCTGTATTTGGGGGGAATTGGAGAAGGGGTAGGGAGAGTGGGGAGGAGAGGGGAGAAGAAGGGAAGGGGATGTGGGCCTCCAGCGCTCTCACTGACCGAACGAAACGCAACAACGCAAGCACTGTTACTTCACGTCGGTTTTCTGTGAGAGGGTGGTACTATCTCGGGCAAGCCGACCCATTCATGCTGAAACCAGTATTAGCTTCAGCGTGGCTCTACCACCTACAAAAAATTTACATTTATATATCCTCATTCAGCCCTTTTAAAATCCTTATTTTATGTTCATCTAACTTGTATAAGATAGTTTTCTGAGCACAATATTATGCTTATAAACCGATTAAGCTGTGCATCGAAAGTGTTAATAATATCGTCTTAATAATAGTCTTATTTTTATTAGAAAGATTTATTAGATTTATATTATATTAGATTTATAAGATTCAGATTGCAATTAGCAATGGTAAGGTGCGTAGTAACATGTTCGGTTTTGAAATGAGGGTCACCCGTATGTAGAAAAAAAAATACCTACGTATGCAAGTAAATTAAGACACCAACCAGGAATTACATAATAAATATGTGTATCAAACAAAAAAACATAGACACCGTAGCGTGAGTAAAATCTATTCGGACGCGACGATAGAGGTTTGGAAATATACCTATATATAATAGAAAAGTTTTTACAGATACATAAAGATTTAATCCTCATATCTCGTTTTATAATGTTATATCAATTCTCTCAGTAGCCTTTGATAATTTGGCATACATAGTAAATATTTCTTTTCAAAAATATATAATAAATATATATATAAACAGTTCAGAAGCTGTATCCTTCCAAAATCATCTTAACGGTTAACACATTGGATACACCAATTTATAACTTAAAAATATGGGACGCTTGTACAAGTCGACATTATTAATTATCTTGTCCGTGCTAAAGACAAACATGGCGGTGTAGAAATTTTTGTGAAAGCTACAATACACTGTGGAATTAGTATTCGTGTACAAATTGTTCGTACGGTCGTCATAATATCAAGTGCTTCAAATTGCGAATAATTGATCCCCAATATCGCACTAACTCACATGACTGTGACAAATAATGAGTGGTGTCACACGTGACAAGTGATACTTCGACAGAAGTCACACTGATTTTCTAATAAAAAAAATTTATTGCATTTTTATTTGGAACTGAACCCACGATTTAGTCTGTGTTGTTTATTACCATAACAATATATATTTTATTTAGAGATGAAAAAAGTAAAGCTAAAATATTTCTTGTTGAGTATTATGTTGTTGACTATATGTAGCTTATTCTGAAACACGACAAAAAGAGAGATGCTGTGTCCATACATACAGTGGTCTATACCAATCTTGTATAAATCCCTAACACATCGCATAGTTGTGACTTGTTGATAGTAAAAAAATGAGGCGTCACAGGAAACTTGGCAAATGTGAAACATCGAAATTGTTCGAATCGAACGAATCTCAAATTCTTAAATTACACTTAATGCCTAGGCATTAAGTCCGCCATTGCGTATTTAACGCATAATGTGTAAATAAATAAATATATGCGAGCTCAGTGCGGCAAGAGAGATTGCTCACAGTCGCTTGCACACGGCATCGCGTCGCACCATCTCACATACACACCACTGCCTGTATCGCTACGCCAACGATCAGTTTCACCCTAGCCTATAGATGTTTCACATGAAAAAAACCTGGTTAAAAACTTTCTATTGATAAAATTAAAGCTCTTCAACATGTACTGAACAAAATAAATATAAAGAAACTCGTTTGAGAAACTAATTAATCACGTATATATCTGTATAAATCTACCACATTTATCAGTCGACATAAGTTAATACAAATTCTAATAAAATAGCGAAGAAAGTAATTTTGAAATCCTAATTTCAGTACAATATACTTAGCTATAAAGCATCGTAATCGTTCCCTTAACGTCCGCTGTTTAATAGACCGCCTTAAGTAATGAAATTGCGGCTTATGTTTATTATATTATTTTACGCCGAAGAAATTACTAATGCTATAAAAAAATGCCCGGTTTTTGGACGCCCCATCAATTTAGATTAGTAAGGCAATAACCCTGCGATAGATTAGCCAGGAGCTACCCTACTGGACGATGAAGAAAATCTAAGTAAAGTTTGTGCTACAAGAAAATTTCAAACCCTCGTATGAGTTGCCGTGACGTAAATATCCTTGACGGTTTTAACAGTTTTGATGCTAGAAATATATATATATATATATATATATAAAAAAAAATTACGTTATCGTGCTTTGATAAATTTTTAATGATGATTACCTATAATAATTCATAATATTCCTTTATTCGAAATTTATGAAATATGTTCAATAATTATTGTTCTACACATATTTATAAGAATATAAACACACACAGATACAATCCTTGTTTGATAATGATTGATATACCAAAAAAAAAAATAAAAAAAAACTGATAGTCAATTCAAATGTGAACAGCCTTATAAAAAACTTATTTCTAAATATACGATGCCGAAAGGATTATAATTATTAAACTACGCGATAAAATCATAACTACTTTCTAATAATGTAGATTTAAACCTTCGTAATATGGTTTATTTAAATCAGCGTGCAAGTAGAAGAGCATGAAAATACAATCGTTTTTGAAGTAAAACTTCTCATAGAAGGGCTTTGAAATTTTGATCGGCACCCTTTTTGTAGGGCGAAAATAATGGGGGTGAACACTGGATCGAGAAGAGAGTTGAAGACACCGGTTCTAGTCCGATCACCGAAGTTAAGCAAAGTCGGTCGCAGTCCATACTTGAATACTAGAAACTGGGACAAACTGGTTGTCCCATGTTTTAGACTTAGTAAAACCAGTAACAAGTTTTTTGGGAAATAGTGTTAGATTTTACAACAAAGCCCCAAAGGATATTACCGATTTGCTGGATTGTGAATTTAAGCGTCATGTCAAGCGGGTTTTGGTGTCAAAAGGCGATTATAGCGTGGAATAATATGTGAACGATGGTGATATTTGGAATTAACTCATGTCTGTGCATTCATTAAAAACGTTTGTGACATGTACCTAATGTATTCTAAATATTACATATATTTGTTAAAAAGATAAACCAGATCGAGTTTCTTGCCGGTTCTTCTCGATGACTGGGTTGTTTTCCAAACCGGTGGTAGTTTTGACGTTCGTAAATGCCTTCTTAGGGTCTAAATTGAATAAAGCGTTTTTGATTTGATTTGAGTGGGTGAATTTCTATATTTTTATTTTAAATGTTTCCCTGTAATACACCGTTTCACTTCTATTGTGTGTCTTTATGATAAACCTTGATTATTTTGTAAAAATATTTAAGAAATGAACATTTTTTAATTAACAGTTTGAGTGCTGAGCTACTTTGGAGATGGATTTAGGAATATTATATGTAGCAGAGATGCGAATGTTAAGCTGGATGTGCGGTATAAACAGGATGGATATGATTTGGAATGAGTATATGAAGAGGAAGTTTGAAAGAAGTACAAGTGACAGAGAAGTTGAGGAATATTAGGTTAGTACGGTATGCGCACGTTATGAACAGAATAGAAGGTCGTGTAATCATAAAAGGGTTAAGGGTAAAGATGGATGGATATAGGAGTAGAGGAAGACCAAAGAAGGCAATGGAACGTCTGAAAACTTCGAAAATTTTTATTTGTATAGATATATGCTAAAATTATAACTGAAAAAAAACCAGGGACCAAAAACATGGTGTACTAACCCTACTTATGAGACATAAGAGTAAAAAGATGATGTATTTAATTAACAATAAATAGTCAGCTGAACTATTTAAATTACGTGAAAGTATCAAAACCGTTAAGTTCCGCTATCTTAATATGTACGACGTAGGTAATGTGGAAATTAATTTCTCTATGATAGACCATCAATACTGTGGTTAATAAATTAGTAAATTCCATGAACCACTCCCTTGGTACTTAAGTCATAACACGGCTAGAAGTTCTCTCATTAAATCAAATACGAATTAAGCTCGGTATTAAGTATAATATTAAGAATTTGTGTACCAAAGTTTTGTCCGACATACAGGCTTAATTTTCGACATACTATGTTTAAATAAATTGTATAATCTATACATATAATAAAAGGCTAACGGGACGAAATCTGTACATTAAATATTTTAAAGAAAAAATACTCTGGGAGGGTTTACAATCAAAGACAGAACACATTTCTATAGTTTTTAAAATTTTTGTCTGTCTGTCGGTCTGTCTGTCTGTCTGTCTGTCGTTTGTACAGGATTCACGCAAAAACTACTGGACGGATTTTGACGAAATTTGGTATGGTAGTAGCTTATACACCGGTATAACATTTAGGTCATGTTGTACATATATATCACATTTGTATGTCTGTTTATTGTACTTTTAAGAAAACATAAAAGAGAAGAAATTTACGCAAAAACTACTAGACAGATTTTCACGAAATTTTCTAAGGTAGTAGTTTATACATCGATATAACATACTAGCTTCTGCCCTCGACTTCGTTCGCGTGTAATAGTTACTTTTGGCTCCCGAACCCGAGAAAAACCTCTGTTTTGGAACATTCTTCATTAATGCTCCACCCCCATTGGTCTTAGCTTGATGCTATATATTATATAAATGAGCTATCTAACACTCTTCAAATCGGAGCAGTAATTCCTGAGATAAGAGCGTTCAAGCAAACAAACTCTTCAGCTTACTGTAATAAGGCCAAATCTGTACATTAAATATTTTTTGAAAATTATAATCGGGGTAGACTTTGTTATCGATATAGAGGCCAAAAATAATACTTTTACAATTTTTGTCTGTCTGTCTGTCCCTGAGAACACGCATCACGCTGAAAGTACTGAACCAATTTTAACGAAACTTGACACAGCGATAACTAATATTACAAGGTTACATTTAGGATACTTTTTGTCCCATAAAACGCAAGGGATTCTTCAGGATAACGAAAGACAAAAATTTGTAGTTAATGTAACTAGACTTTTTTGCGACACCTTAGTACAAGAGCCAACAACGTTGGAAGAACGAGGTTTATAGAAAAGCTGGTTCTTTAATATATCTTCCATTATGCCTTTCCAAACAGGATTCAGGGTACCTGGTAGCCGGTTAACGTTGTGTTTTTTAAAGCGCATCACACTTTTACAGGTCAAAATTTTGATTTATAAATAATTTTAGGAACAATTTTTTTTCAGTAACTTTTAAAGGCTATTAAAAACATGAATTTATCACAGCTAGACATTTTTTTATATACAATAATGTACCGATGATATATATATATTATAAATAAAAATAATTAATTTCAACCCATTTTATTTTTTCTATCGTAGAGAACATGTTTCATTTTATTAACGACGCTATCTTAAATACATGCGTCGATAACATACGCTGCCACAATTATCGCTATCTTTATCGTGCAACCAGTGCTGCACTAAACTAAAGCTATAGCTAAGTTATTCTATATACATATTATTTTTATAATAATAAATCGATCTGTTTTTTTTATATTATAGGAAGCACACTTACAGGTGGGTCACCTGATGTTAAGTGATCACCACCGTCCATAGACACTTGCAACACCAGGGGAGTCGCAAGTGCGTTGCCAGCCTGTGTAGGGAGGGGGGGGAGGAAGGGAAGAGGAAAGTGGAAGGGGAGGGGAGGTGGGTCTCCGGCGCTCTCACTGACTGAACGAAACGCAACAATACAAGAACTGTTACTTGACGTCGGTTTTCTGTTAGAGGGTGGTACTACCCCGGCCGAGCCGATCCATTCATGCTGAAACCAGTAATAGCTTCAGCGTGGCTCTACCACGTACAAAAAGTTGATTATTGAGTAAATAACTGACTGGAAGATTAAATTTGTACTTATTTATGTCTAAATAAAATAATAATAAAATTACGGCTATGCCAACATGGTTTGAAATTACTTTTATTGTTATTTACAAAAAATAGCATTAGGCACATTATTCTCAATAACAAAACTGTCTGGGAATAATAATGCCATGTTTAATAGCATTTCAAAGTTAGTGACAAAAAACATGGTGAAATTATTTAAAAATCAATATTTTCGTCTGTAAAGGTGCGATATGCACAAATAAACGCAACGTTTACCGGCAGCCACCTTGCCCGCACGTTGTTCGGAAGAACGTAAAGATATATAAAAAACAAGCTTACTAAAATTTGCTTTCAAAACCGTTGCTAGCTCTTAGACGAATAGTTACAGGCAAGTGACATTTGACGCGCCGACGTGATTCTCATATTTTTTCATATTTATATTTTTCTTCAATACAATGGAGTGTGAAAAAGTTTTAATACAAGTTGAAAATAGTTATGATAAAGTAAGAGGTAGAGATGATTATTTAATTTTATTTTTACGTATTGTGGATGTGCAGATTCTATGTACAGTAGGTTAGGTGTCGTGACAGATAAAGAGAGAGAGAGAGTGTGTGTATATAATATATACATACATAAAATTTTCATTTCAATAGCAAACCAACTTAAGGATTACCTTTTGATGTATTAACTTTTATTAACTTGATTATCCCAGATCATTTAGTGTTTAATTTATTATTATTTATTTTATAAATATTTTTATCGTTTAATTTACAATTTAACTCTATCAACTTGATATTTTATAATGTAAACTATACTGACTGTATAGTAAGCATCGAAAAAAAAAAGGGGGAAGCAATTTGGTTCCAACTGGGGTCCATAGACTCATCAAGCTATTTTTTTACATTACCGCCAATACATAAGGTTAGTTTTTTTATATTAATTGAACCTGGTAGATGACGCTACGAACGGGTTCTAGGCTTATTTTATAAGATTTCTCACATACCAACTAAGTATATGTTTGAGTGAGTCCCTTGATAGTTTGGATTCACAATTGGAAACCGTAGGTGTGGCTGCAATCGGGTTTTAGCTTTATTAAAATTATTCACGTTTAAAAATACAATTGAAACCGGTGATAACCGTTTTGGTGCAGATGAAGTTGCATGGGTCAGCTAGTATCTTATATAATCTTATCTTATGTCTATAACTGTACATGGTCTCATAATTTTATATATCATTAATAAAATAAAAGAAAGCGCGTGCGGAGCTGCGGCTACAGTTAGTAGGTAATATAATTGGTTTTTCACGTAGATTAAAAAATAATTATATCATAGGAGGGGGTGTATAAAAGGTAAATTATTCTTTGAAACTTATGCTGCTCAATCTAAACCATATGCGCTCAAAACCAGCGCATTATGAGGTCTACATTAGTTTTTGTGGAGCTTTAAGTCCTTATGGTTTTTTTGTATTGATTTATTTAATATCGACCTGTCTTTGTTTTTATCTTCTAAACCTTGGAAACATGTTATATGTTGAAGCGGTTATGGCCTAGTTGATAGCGTGTTCGGACACCGTGTCGATAGCCGTAGGTTTGACTCCTAGCATCTGAGTCGGAGCGCGCGCTGAATTATAACACCGTGACGAAACCATAGCTAGCATGGTGGTAGGGCTTGTTCCAAGTCCGCCTAACTAGCTCCACCCACAAGTTCAAATTACAATATGTTTATTACTAACTGAAGCGAAGGATGATGGCCTAGTCGATAGCGTGTGCTAAAACTTATAAAGGCAATGATATTATAACTAAAGAACGTTACCTACATGATATTTTGACAAAACAAAGGCACGAAACGCACACAACGTAAAGTTATATTGTAACGCCGCACTATCTTATATAAAATGTGGAAGTAAATGGCATATTCTCTATATCTACGGTGAAAAAGAAATAGAATATGTTGCTTTGATAGGGCCGGATTACGGGGCAGTAGGCAAAGACAGGCTAACTAGTCAAGTTTTAACAAGTCGCTGTGGAAACGTTTATTACTTATTTATATACTTATAATACAATTTATAAAGTATTTAAAAATATTAAATAGGTTTCGTTCATTATTTTACTTCAACAATATATTTTCACTATTTTTCAGATGTTTTTAAATGTATAGAAAAGAAACGTGAGCCATTATGTATTATTGTATATTTGTAAGTGGTAGAACCACGTTGAAGCTATTACTGGTTTCAGCATGAATGGGTCGGCTCTCCCGGGGTAGTACCACCCTCTCATAGAAAACCGACGTGAAGTAACAGTGCTTGCATTGTTGCGTTTCGTTCGGTCTGTGAGAGCGCCGGAGACCCACCTCCCCTCCCTTTCCACTTTCCCCTTCCCCTTCCCTTCCTCCCCCTCCCCCACACAGGCTGGCAACGCACTTGTGACTCTCCTAGTGTTGCAAGTGTCTATGGACGGTGGTGATCACTTACATCAGGTGACCCACCTGTTCGTTTGCCTCCTATGATATAAAAAAAAAATATGTTCTCACGTTAACCGCTGCCAGTTTACATGTTAAAACATTTTATATAGAAATAAGTGCTTGCCCGTTGTTTCGTGAGTGTTTTTATGCCGCAATTATTTACGTTTCTCGGTGATGTTCAAAATGAGTGTATATAGAGTTATAACTGTAATACTGATAATCATAATAAGCTTTCAGTATCGGAATGATATATACTTCTCTTGTACAAAATTTTCACTAAATCACAAGCTTTTATCTATACTTCTATACTAATATTATAAAGAGGTAAAGTTTGTGAGTTTGTAAGGGGTAATCTCAGGAACTTCTAAATCGATGTTGAAAATTCTTTTACCAATAGAAAGCCACGTTCTTTGTTAGTATCATAGGCTATATATATAAATGCGAAAAATGAAAATACTTTTTTGTGGTAGTCGGATTTGCAAAATCTGAGAAAAAACGGTCGAACGAAAACGTTTTAGGAACGCAGCCTAAACGATGCATGATATATAATTGAGTTCTACAGAAAAGTTGTAGAACTTAATATAGCCTACAAAAAAGTCACGGATAGCATATGTCTAACTTTTATATGTAGATCACAAAAAGTAGTTTTTTATAAATGTTTACCGCCCAACGAAGTGAGCACTTAACTTAACTGCTCATTTAATAGTGATCATAAATCAGAAAATCAAGTATTCAGCATCGAGAAACGTAATTACCGCGTCTAACACATCTACAACCCATCTAACACCGCACTATCCACAAAGCGATGGTGTAATCGAACACTGGCACTGTTGTACTAAACAGCACTTACGGCTAGACTGATTACCAATACTTGGAGCCGATTTTCTTCGATATCATCAGCTGATCGTCGATCTCAAAAGCCGACAGCTTATTTTTTTTATATCATAGGAGGCAAACCAATAGTTGGGTCACGTGATGTTAAGTGATCACCGCCGTCCATAGACACTAGCAACATCAGGGGAAAATTATTGATAACACGACACAACTCTCAGTTGAAGTCCTTGCACTCATGTCAGTTCGAGAGACCAAACGCAGCATCAATCTAGGAATATCATATCGCGACATATTAGCCTGAATTCGATAAAACTAAGTTCGAATCATAACGTCGGACTTTTTATCAAAATGACTGGTCAACCGATATCACCGTATCGAAACTCACATACCGATACCTGTGATTTTTTCAGCTCTACACAAAGTAATGATGCAATACACTACACATATGTCGACAAGGTTTTAACGATGTCTAGATAGACATACTATACATATAGTAAGAATGTAAATCTAACGTGCCTGTACTTCATGGATCTTCTGTGAAAAAAATTATTGCATGTAACTAGGAATAAATAATAAAATACATTTCAATCATTTTTAGAAATGTCCGTCTGTCTGTTTGTGTGGATACGTGTCACTGCTAAAGTACTCTCTTCACAATGAAACCTTGAAACCTTGAAAAAAAACCTTGAAAATGAAAAATGGAAATGACCTTCACAATGAAATCATAAAGCATATCCTCGAGTAACATGTAGTCTTCGTTTCATTAAAATCGGTTCACTTTATCAAAAGTTATTGTAATTTTAATGGCGGCTCGAGTTAAGTACGAACGAAAAGTAGATAAGTAAATAACTTCAATACATTCAGATGATTTTACTAATCTCTGTTTTTTTTACATAGAGTTCCACGCGGATGAAGTCGCGGGCACAGCTAGTCAGATTATAAAAGGAACAATAAATACTCATTTTTCGTTTTCTTGTATTGCATTTCTTGCATTGGAGGCTGGCGACTCATTGTATTTTATTGTTTTTTTTTGTTTGAATTATGAAACCGCTTACACTTACTCGCAGTTTTGTTACTCTATGGTTTTTGTACTGTGATGAACATAAGTGCAGACAAATGGGGCAATTAAGTTCAGCTGTGATTTCAGTTTGTAAATATTTATTTTGGCTTTTAAAACGTCTTCTACTCAATTTTTCGACTCCGGTTTACATATTATTAGCTTTCGCTCACGGCTTCGCTCGCGTAAATGGATATCCAAAGTCCTTTCTTCTACATGAGGGGTATGAAAGAAAGTGAAAGTTGAAATCATTTTTACACAGAAACTATTACATTACAAAATTCATGTTTGGAAGCAATTAATGAATAATCCATTAGCAAGGAGTAACCCCAGAAAAAAAAGCCACTTTAATCACAATACGTGATTTTTGCTTAGGAAATTTAAATACAAGATTACGAGAGTAATTAGGTAAGTGTGAAATACATATTTATGACCGTTTTGAAAATTATTTTAATACTTAAACTCCAAGAAACTGATACATTTATAACTCTTTATTGATTTTTAAACTCGTGTTACATTTCAAACTCATCTAACGTTAAGTGACCATATAGCCTATAATGGTATTACGTTAGACATGGCCGGGAGATGGCTATCAGTGCATCTACTGGAACAGATCGATAAGTGCTTGGAGACAGATTTTAAATATAGATTGGAAACTGATTAGATATAACCTAGAGATAGCTTTCCTCTAAACGCTTGCATTTTGATCACAATTTGTTTGTTATTTAAAAGTTCAGGTCTCTTATAGGATTCGAATCTGTGCCCATTACGGTGATAAACAAAATCACTAACTTATTATTAATATGAAAATAAAAGAAAATTTATAACATAATAAACAATTATTTGATTGTGTAAGAAATAGAAAAAAACACATCAAAAATTCTACTCTAAAAATCTACCAGAACGTTTCCATAGTTAGGTACCTACCTCGTTTTGGATTGCCATAAAGCTAGTGATATATCAATCACAATAGATTTCCTATTCCCCTTTGAAATTCAAAGTCTGATGTTAATAAAATTAAAATAGGACATCCTTAAAAATATTTCCTTTATAAATAAAATAAAATGAGTGCGTGTAACCGTCACACGCGATTGAAGTTTTTGTAATACTATTTAAGAAGTGAACATTTTTTAATTAACAGTTTGGGTGCTGAGCTACTTCGAATTCGAATTAGTTGACAAATGACACTACAGATAATGAAGCTTTGATTTAATTTGTTACTTACTTATATTAAAACCAGATGGCAGCAAGGTCGCGCACCTTTATATACATTAATTTTATTGTATGATTTTTATTATTATTCAATTTATTTTTTTTCAAATTTTTTTTTTTAAGTTTTTTAAATTAAACTATTTCTTGGCAAAATCAAAAATCTTTAAAAACCGGATGGAACAGAAACGTGACGCCATATTGCCGTAACGAACATCCGTTGCATTGTCGTCCAGTTACCTTCTAGTCGTGCCTAAAGAAGTTTTACTTCAAAAAATACAAATTATTTTATAAATGACGACTTTCTAAGATAACAACTAATTAAAAAAATACGATCAAATAGGAATCTCCCTTTTGAATCGGTTCTGTGTCAGTTCAGTGTCTGAAACGACTGAACTGTTTTTAAGAGAGTTATTGACAGAAGATTTTTCGGAGTATCGTATCATTACGGTTTTCCATTATGCTTAAACCGTATTTATAAAAACCAAAGGAAACCTGAAATCAGTAAAAGGATACAGTAACAGAAATATTGAAAAAAACAAATTAAGATCAAAACAAATTAAAAACAGGCAGTTTAGTAACATTAGTAATAAATATTAGTTACACCCCTCGTCAATCTTTTTGGCCGCTCTGAATATAGCTGTAACTTCGGGCATGGGCATTGTACAGCCAAGAATTTGATACAAAACAATGTTACAATATTATTATATGAATTTAAAATTGACATTTATTTATCCTTAAGTGGCCTCGATGTTACACAAATAATACAATATTTACATTTAAATTTGTGTTCTGCGCAACCATCTTCAGAGCGGTCAAAAATTTTAGCGAGGACTGTATTAGAGTTGTTTCTTCAAATTTAAAAATGAAAACTAAAACATTGGTCAATCCTAATAAAGTACATTTAATCTTTATTATTATGCACAACGAAAATTATTATCAGATAACATTTTATTGTTGTAAAAAATCTGATATTTGTTCAGACTCGCGACGTTATGCCGATAAGAAAAATGGCTTGCGTGCCGGCATATCATTACGCTATTGTCATAAGGGCTAATAGTTCCACAAGAATCATACAATATGATAATAAAATCGACCTTTAAGTCTTTAAATTGTCATTACGTCCGTGCAGTTCAGACAGGTTGGTAGCCAGATTTCTAAACAGGGCCCATTTTTATAATTTAAAAAATAGTTTTATTACTATTTTTTTTATATATTTATATATTTATTACTTCATTTAGATTTAGAAAGCATTGTTGTTGGATGTATTTCATGCTGATTCACGGAACTATGTCTTTTATTTGAATTGATTATGGGCTATTCTATTTTTATTTCTACTTATATATATTTTTTTATTATTTCTTTACACCTTATAATAAATTACTTCTGTTAAGTTTTATCGTTACTGCATAGTCCTTGTGTAATTTTTTAATTATATATACCCTAATAGTATCCTTGAAATTCCTCTATATGTCAGTAAGTTTCATAAAAACTAATTTAGGCGTTTTAGAGATTAACCCAAATAAACATTAGCAACTTCAATTGTATTCAATTTATATGTAAAAAAATTAAAGGCAAATTTAAAAAATCAACTGTTTTGTTTTTCAAAACCCGCATTGATATATCTTCGGGTTAGTAAAGACGACATATCATTAATATTTTCACAAAGTCTATGCTGGTTTTCAAAAGCTTAATGGATACCTCTCGAATAAAGGTAAAAAGAAGACTTACTTTTTCTTAATCTATAAACTGTGGTCACGGTGTCCCTTTGGACCCCCAAAGACAACGGCCCCTCAGCTTGATTTTCATGTCTACGAGCTAATCAATGTCGTATTAAGAATTATTTCCTAAGTCGTTTGTGAATGTCTAAACAGGCGTCATTATGGCCATTTTGTAATTGCTGCGGCAATTTTTCTTGATAATTTTGTGTTTTGTTTGCTTAGTAGGGAACTGATGCACAATGTGACCTAAGCAATATTATTTTATTATGAAATATTCAATAAGTAGAAACTGAAATAATTAACTCTTGGGACTATTGTTTTAGAGTTAAGAGTCGACTTTTACGTATAGTCTGCATGCAGTACACAAATGAAATGGGGGGCAAAGTCTAGTTTAAACAAAAAGTGAAGTCCCTCTGTGCAATATATTCGCATATATTGAACTCAATACGTGTACGCGCATATACTCAACAATGTAGACAGTTATGTGGTACTATTTGATACACGCGACTTCGTCTGCGTTGTTTATTATCTTAATTATAAATAATAATAATAAAAAAATATGAAATATACTTCGCTTACAACATTACTTTAGTCTTTCGAAGTGACTATAAAAACGTGGCTTATTAAAAATTTTACAACCTTATATTAAACTAGCGAGCCCGGCGGACGTTGTCCTGCCCTGATAAAAAACGTTGACAAATTATATACATAAACCTTCCTCATGAATCACTGTATCTACTGGTAAAAGTTGCATGAAAATCCGTTCAGTAGTTTTTGATTTTATCACGAACAGACAGACGTGGCGGAGGACTTTGTTTTATGTAATACTATGTAATGGTAATTTAGATAAGGATCGAGTATCTAAGCCCCAAACCGAGGTGTGCCGTGCATCCTTGAGCTAGTTGTCAAATAAAATTGGCTAAGTGCTTTCAGCGCTCGCCTTAGTAGTCCGGTGAAGCTGTTAAGACCTTGCAGGTCAATAGCGTAGTCAGTTCGAAAAAAAAGAGAGTCTAAGTAATAAAACTGCAAAGAATAACGCAATCTATCGAGTTTTTGAGCAATGCGGGCACAGCGGCAGATTGCATCATTTTACTTGTATGGATAAGTAAAATTTGTATATTTATTTATGAGTTAAAGTATATACATCATTACATAGTATAAAACAAAGTCCCCTACCGCGTCTGTCTGTCTGTCTGTTCGCGATAAACTCAAAAACTACTGAACGGATTTTCATGCGGTTTTCACCAATGGATAAAGTGATTCATGAGGAACGTTTTGGTATATAATTTGTCAAGGATTTATTTTTAATCAGGGCGGGACAACGGCCCGCTAGTCGTTTATATATTATAAAATATGCGTTTATGAAACACCTTTCAGTGCTAACTATATTCCAAGACAATTGTTCCGTAGTAGCGCGTCGGATCTAACACACGATTATTTCTTTTACACGTAGATACAATTTGACTCAAACGTAAATCAGTTTTTTTTATTTTGTTATGTAAAATTGTTTGTCTACAATTTATACACGCGTTGTTACGCAATTAGCACGTGCACGCGTCAATTATATGTTGACATAATTGTCGTTCCCGTTATGGTGCGTCTACATTTTATGATAAACGTAAGAATTAAACAGTAAAGTTTCTTCACCCTTCGTTTCCTTACGAATATCATTCGGAACAACTTTACCTATCAAATTGTTACTTGTAACCGTAAGAAAGTATCAAAACATTGAAGAAAACGACACTAAATGTTTTGTACTGAACGTTTTAGCGTAACAAGGCTTTGATTCTTTCTTTGCTTGTTTGTATAATCAAGATAATTAATAGATTAGGTAATTTTATTAATTAAAGTAGCTTTTGCTCGCGGTTTCCTTCGCGTTAATGAAAATTCATCTACCCTTCGGTAGTAGTATATTCTCTTTGTTAAAATATCCCTAAGCCGTTTTCCGTACCCCTGGCAACGAGTATGCAAAATTTCATGTAGATCGGTTTAGTAAATTAAGACGTGAAAATGTAACACAAACAAACTTACTTTCGCATTTATACGTACTATTAGTTAATATACGGATTATAGTTAAAAATGAGACCATGTAAAGAGTAATTAATGTCAAGGTTTGTTGTTTAATTGTCTGCCAGTATTTATGTATCAAAATTGAAATGTGTGTTGTCCTTTCCTGATAATTTTAGATACATACGGGGTAATAGATTTTGAGTAGAATTCTTATACTGTCAAGTAAAATTTTTAAAGTGTTTTTTATAAGAACTAAGCGGTAATTGTAATTTAATAGACTTAAATAAAATCAACAAAAAGGTTTAGAGTAAATGCTCACCGCCCTTAACGCCCCCACCCCTCCGCCTTTCCTACCTTCCCCCCCCATTTCACCCAAATCCAGGCTGGCAACGCACTTGCGACTCCCATGGTGTCGCTAGTGTTAATGAACGGCGGTGTTCACTTAACACCAGGTGACCCACCTGTACGGTTGCCTCCTATGATATAAAAAAAATGCAGTGTTAACAAAAAATAAAATAGTAAAATGTAGGTACAAACGTAAGAATTTAAAAATGTTAATTTTATTAGTAAGATTGCTCTAAAAAATGAACAAATTATAAATACTGGCTGGCTTGCAAAAACGAAAATATATTTTGTTATACGTAGATAAAAAATAGGTTACTAAATCGGACAGACAATATGTTTTTTTTATATGAATACGATTACTAGGTTCTATATCAAATGAAAAGATAGAGTCTATTCGGTATTTTATTGTTTATTACAGTCAACTTTTAATTCGGCCGAGTTTGATGCGTGATGCGGGGTCGTTAGTTTTTCTAACGTTTTCACTGAGGGCTCATGCTTTGTTTTACTTAATGTTGCCTATTAGATATGGTACGGGCTTATGTCACATGGATTTTATGGGACTAATAACACTTAATTTTTATATGTTGATGTTATATACACCGAAGTAATAATAACGCCGCATTAATAGTATAACTTTATTATATACGGCGCTATATTTATTAACATAAGCTTTCACTATGATAACAGTAAACGAAAGTTCATAATAAAAGGGAATACTCAAATAGTAGATACAAAATTAGAACTCTGAATATAGTTGCGTAATTATAGCGGCTTAGGTGTTGCTTTTGCTTTACTCTTATTACAATAAATTACATAGTATAAAACAAAGTCCCCTACCGCGTCTGTCTGTCTGTCTGTTCGCGATAAACTCAAAAACGACTGAACGGATCTTTATGCGGTTTTCACCAGTGGATAAAGTGATTCACGAGGAACGTTTTGGTATATAATTTGTCCAGGATTTTTTTATAATCAGGGCGGGACGTCTGCCGGGCCCGCTAGTATTACAATAAATTTGGCTTATTTATCGGAAGAAGCGCATTTATTACGATGAAAGTTATCATTTCTCCTTTTTTGTACCTCACCATAGTTCGCATATTGTTCAACCCTACAATAACTTTTTTACACCAAAACCTGCAAGACATGGGGCTTCTTAAACTTACAATACGGCAAATCGGTAATGTGCTTTCGAAATTTGTTGTAAAAACTATTATCTAAAAAACTGTTACTGGTCGTAGCGAGTCGGACACTTGACAACAGATGGGCACCAAATAGCTTTCTCCGGCCATTGAACAATCTTTGATCTTATTAATTATGATACGAATCGATAATTATCATTATACAGTGTATATGCACAGTTATATACAGTTACTGATATATATACAGTTTTGCGTATAAATAAATATAGGACCAGATACTGCTCAATAGCCTATATAAATAATACAGTAACGACAGTAATTCATTGAAGTTAGCTTAAATAAACATATACGGAAATATTAAGAAATGAACTGCAATTTCATTGTATACCAAAGAATTATGATGTATGAGAAATCGGTATTTGCAAATCGTTTAACGGCCACCGGGAAAATTGCAGACAATTTCGCGTAATAAGCATTTAGGCGTTCGTATGCTGAATATTTTGTATTGGCAAGGCGTATGTATGTATGCACCCGCCCGGATAGCCTTTTTAACTGTTGATAAAAGTGACTGAAATATACAAATAGTTAATTCGAATAACATTAACATAAATTGGCTGTACAAAATAAATATATTTGTTAATATAGACACCCGAATTGAACATTTCAACATAAAATTTAAGTAAATTTGATGACCTCACTTTAACTTTTTTTATTTCAAAATATGGCTTCAAATACACTTACTAAAAGTTGAAAAATCGAATAATAGTTAATGTACGTACATATGTCGAATAATATGGATTCATGTCGCAGTGACTTTGATATCTGACGCTTGCTGAAGTCAGCTGGGTTGCGAGATATCGCAATAAAAAGCTACAATAAAATATATACCAAAAATTATGGGTGCTCAAAGAAATATTAGGCTGAATATGACCGAATTTCAGATCTTTGCATTTTTCGTTGAAATTCCCGATTACTCAAGTATTTATGACAACAAATAATAACAATAAACGCATGCGGAGTCGCAGACACAGCTACTAACTATTATAAAAAAAGTACACTAAAACCATCGTTTCTTCTGAAGTTATCCAAATTATTTAGAATGAACATTATGTTTAACTAATAAATTACATTAAAAATAAAGACTTTTTTCGTAATATACAGTGTAAAATAATATATCATAATAATCATAAAACCATGCAGGTAAGACACTTAAATATTCTCGTGACAATCATTTAGAGAGACAAATTGCCTATTCAAACTATTTAATACTTAACTAAGCTCGGCCCCTTTACAACAAAATGGTAAGGAAACGTCTGTAAACGAGCAATGTGGCCGTGTAAAATGCAAATTGATTTTGCATTCAAATGATAATTCGATATAACCACGTAAATGTTCAGATCGATTTGAGAAATTCTCTTTTATTTCTTCGTATGAATTTACGACTTAGTTATTTCAAATATATGATGGAGATTTTAGAGGTGAAACCTCACGTTTAATTAGGAAAAATATGTGTGTAAATAAGGCATGGTATTTCACTAACATAGGCGTTTACTGTTCTACCTCTCTCGGTAATGCTTGATTCTCGTCAAGCTATCAACAAATTCTAGGCGTCCAATACCACATGGCTCGCGAGCAATATTACTTCGTTCTTGGTTATCGCACATTGTGTCTTACAATTTATATGATAATTGTTTTGCTCCAACGGACTATAGTTTGATATTTTATAGTCTATATATAACCTTGTAGGAACTCCATTCTCATGTTTACGTGCTAGTAACCTTTTTCCTGCAACTCTCACTGCGCGGTATAAAATATATTAGAAAATGTCAGATGGAACGACTTCAGTTTTTGCATTGTCATGAGCTATGAAATCTGTCATTGGTAATTTATATTGTGAGTGTTTAATTATTGAATGTTTTCCTAAAACCTTCCTCAATAAATAGGCTATAAAAACAGAAAAAAAACTATTTAGTAGATTTGACTAGTACTTCCAGAAATCCGTTTTTTATGTAAACAAACATAAAAAATCTTGAGTTTAATAATATTAGGCATAGGTTTTCGTATCACGTTTTTATAGATAAATGGAAAATGGAGTCGAGAGATTGTTTGCAGGTAATATGTATATATTCTATCATACACAGTAATATTGTACGCCAGTATAATTTCAACAAGTCTATGAAAATAACTTTGAACATTGATTTCTTTGTCATAATACATTCCATCGCAATTTTACTCTTGTATATAAAATCTCAACTGAACGCATATAAACATCATTAAAATTTATTATATATATATGAACAGTAATGTATTAACATAAAAGTTATGTTCAAACGAGCCTACGAATGTGTTAGTTATTGCAACTGATGTATATTCAACTGCGCGGTTATGACTGCAAGCGGTAATTTTGCATAATTTTAATGTTGTAAAGGTTCTAGAGAAGAGTAGAAATTATAATTACGGGGTTTAAAACGCGATGGACTGTTTGTCATAAGCCTACTATCTTATCACAAATGGTGCATTTAGTTTATAGGCCTAGTAAAATACTTTAGCTTTCTCGTAATATGAGAATGTAGCTAGTATTATAATTTACTGTTACCTACTATATATTTAATGCATGTTTTATTCTGTTGTTCTTGGGAAATAGGCTGCAAAACAGCCCGCTTTTATAACTTGAGTCTAATGACCCGAATGGAACAGTTGAAATCGCGCTTTATAATGTAGGTCAAGTACATCAACACGTGGAAATCCAAGATAGCTTACATAACTTAAAATAGGGAGTTAGTAAAATACCACTATCTTTTCTAATTATCATTAAAAAGGTTTATCACAATTCTATTTACACAATATAAGTATAGATACCTACTTTTTATAACTGCTACGTTGAACAAGTATTTTACGATATAGAAAACATATTATTAATGATTGGACGCGAATAACAAATACTTAATGGAATTTATGGATACAGAGCTACCAGTTCAATCTAGAATACTAATTTGTCTAATTTGCGGGGTTTTTCCACTACTTTAATGAGAGGATAGATATTCTTATACATATCTAATTGTCAGTAAAATGCTAACGATTTAATCTATACTATAATATGATAAAGAGGTAAAGTTTGTGAATTTGTGAGTTTTTGACGTTGTAGTGGGTAATCTCTGGAACTACTAGTCCGATTTGAAAAAATCTTTCAGTGTTATATAGCTCATTTATCGAGGAAGGTTATAGGCTAAATATCATCACGCTAAGACCAATAGGAGCGGAGCACCAATGAAGGTTATTTCACAATCGTTTTTTTCCTCTTGAGAGCTTCCGCTGCGTGTTAGCGTTAGCACAAAAGAACAATTCCACGCGAACGAAGTCACGGGCAGAGGCTAGTAATATATATAATTTGTGAACCGTTTTTAATAATTGTTAATACGTGTATAAAATGAAGTACATACATATATTAGATATTATTTTGTACGTCGGGAATATATGAAAAAATATTATTTGGAGGCTAAAGGATTAAAATATATTAAAACCATTTTTAATTATGTCTGTTTGTGGAAACCATAGGCAGAACTAGTTGCAGAGCAATATTTATTTCATCGTGGCCAGGTTGATCAAACGAAAAGGAATCTTAAATTTATGTACATATATGTCACAATCACGCATTTTTAAGTTAAACATTGCAAAATCCAACCCAAGTCAAATAAAAATCTCGTAACGAGATTCTTAAATAAATATATTGTAAAAACATACATTATACATATCACTAATACAATTAAATAAAATTTCTACAGATTGCTTATCATTAAAATAGAAAATACTAGCGGGCCCGGTAGACGTTATCCCGCCATGATTATAAAAAAAAATCTTGGACAAATTGTATACCAAATCCTTCCCCATGAATCACTTTATCTACTGGTGCAAACCGCATGAAAATCCGTTAGGTAGTTTTTAAGTTTATCACGAACAAACAGACGCGATAGGGGACTTTGTTTATATTTAGAAAATATAGAGATCAATTATAAACTCAAATAAGCTCAAAAATGTACAACAGATTTAATTTAAAGCTAATTTTTCTAAATGGTGAGTGCTTAGTGTTAGTCATTCTACAATAAATAAAAAAAATACAGTCGAATTGATAACCTCCTCCTTTTTTGAAGTCGGTTAAAAACACTCTTACTTTTAAGAAAAGATTTTTTATTTAATATTTTTATTGCCAAAGTACACATAATGTAATTTGTTACGTTTATTTTCATCAAAATGTACTTTATTCGAACGTATATAGATATCATTTTACGACATAATGTATTCAGTCAACGAAGATAGATGCGAAATTGAAATCACCATATTGCGATTGCTACTTAAAAGTGGAATGTAGACGTTTGCGACCAAATCAAATTGAAACTGTATCCGTCGGTGCTGAAATGTCGTTTGAACGTCGTATGGACATGAACTTTTAAATATTTAGGATTTTTTTATATTTAATGTAATTACTATAATACATTCCTTATGTTATATTTATATCAAACTAGCTAACCCGCGCAACTTCACCTGCGCCAAATCGGTTATTACCTGTTCCTATTTTATTATCAAACGCAAAAAATCTTTAAAAAAAACCCTTAGAACCCGATTGTAGGGAATTTTTCCATGCCAGAACTACATAAAACCCTAAACAATGACACTGATACAAATGGAATTGATTAATTGTGATAAGTGATGTTTCATTGAAATATGTCAAACATGTCAAAACAATATCAAATGTAGTGTATAAAGGTTCAATAAGAAGAAAAAGCCCTTTCTCTCTTGAAGGTAAATAATTTCAATAATATATATAAAAAAAAAAAATTATATTTTTTTTTTTTTTTTTTTGTTTTTTTTTTTATTTAACTCCTCCTTACTAATTGGACCATTTTTATTTAATTTTTTTTTTTTTTTTTTGGGGTTTTGAGAATGGTTTTGTTTTTCTTTTTTACCCGGTAGGGGGGGCTTCGGTTGAATTTTGTTCTTTTTTTATTATCAAGGCAGGACAACGTCCGCCCGGCCAGCTAGTATTATATAGATTTTTTGGGCGAGGAACCATCTCGGACGTCCACAGAACACACTACTAAATTATTATCACAATCTGTTCAGTAGTTTCGACATGCATAGAGGACAAACATACAAACATTGATTTTTATATATAAAGATAATACTTGACACCTGTATGATACGGTAAAAGAATAATTTCATTATAGAAGGCAGCATTCATAAACCAAAAATCAAGTATACATTTGAACTTCGGCATTGATGCGACCGTACAATTAAAGCGCATTTAAAAATATATCACAAAGTACACATACAATATTATTTGATTTCCATTTAATTAACGTATTATTATTTTCCTGCTAAATCTCAGTTATTCATAGGTAGAATAAGACTTGAAATTTTAAACTGATAAGTATAATTAGATTAGCAACTGTCGTAATAAACGGTGTTTATTTCGTTAAAATATATTTATTGCTAGTAGCCACCGCAAATATGATACATATTACTATACGACAACTAAGATGAATAAAATATAGCCCATAGCATCCAATAATAATATAGCCTTTTATTAGTGAAAATAAAATTGAATTGCGTCCGTAGTTCAGGAGATTATTTCCTACAAACAAACTGACTTTACATCTTTATAATAGTACTAGTTGACCCAGCCACGCGTTGCTGTGGTTCTGTTATATTATTACATATTGATAAGCATTTATAGTCGTTGTAGATAATATGACCAATAAAAATCACTTAACGATTTAAATTATTTTTTTTATATAATAAACTACTTTATGTGATTTAAATATAAAAGTTACACATATGCTGTTGTCGAATTTTTTGTAGGCATTATCAAATTCTACAATTTTTCAGTAAAACTCAATCATATATCTCTCGACTTTAAGGCAGCGTTCGTGAGAAACGTTTTCGTTCGACCTTTTTTTCTCCGACTTACTTTGCAAATCCGACTACCATAAAAAAGTCTTTTAATTTTTCGGGTTAATATATATCCTATGATACTCACAAATAACGTGGCTTTCTATTGATAAAAGAATTTTTAAAATTGGTTCAGTAGTTCCTGAGCTTACCCCCAACAACCTCACAAACTCACGAACTTTACCTCTTTATAATATTAGTATAGATATATAATAACATAGACGACTTCATAAGTAAAGAACAATTTTTTTTTAATCAGAAACTAAGAGAGCACGTTATTATATATAGTAAAATGATTTACTAAAAAGTATCAGTGTATCATTTCTTTTGTGACGTACCGTTTGTAATTATAAGAATTCGATTATCAAAACTAATCAAAGCAATGTCATCAAAATAAGCATTCAGTATGTATGATCCAATACATGTATCCGCATTAACCGAGTTAGCATGCATCGTCTCTGAAATTACCTTACCGATTGCTTTCGGTATATGAATGGAAAATTGGACGGCACCGCGGCCCCACATGCCAGCTTTGTGCCAGCGCCTCGCATCGAACAATGCTTAAGCATATTCCATGAATGCAAAATAAACTGCCAACAACGGAAATGTCTTTCAATATGTTCGTGTGCTCTTTGATTGACTCTAGTCTTTGTGATCTATATGAATATTAGGAACAAAAAAAGCATCACCCATTTCATATTCCAACGATAAACAATCTAGAATACGTTATAAATAGTCCAGACATTGTTATAAACAATAAAGTTAAATGTTTTATTTAGGGAATTCGTTTTCACTGGTTTATTAGATAGTTAATATTTTGTTTTATCGGAAAGACGTGAAACATAAAACTCCAATACACTTATTTATAAACTAGCTGTGCCCACGACTTCGTCTGCGTAGAACACTATGTGAAAAAACAATAATTAATAAAATGATCTGAATGTATTACGTTCATTTACTTATCTAGTTTTCTCTCGTACTTACTCGACCCGTCAAATTACTATAACTTTTGATAGAGTAGACCGATTTTAATGAAACAAAGACTAAATTATTCTCGAGAATATGCATTTTATTTTAAATCCAGTAACTCTTTAGCAGTGATGCGTGTTTATACAAACATACAGACCATTCCAAAAATGATTGAAATGTTTTTTATTATTTATTCCAAGACACCTGCAGCAATTTTTTTCTAGAAAATCGAAAAAATACAGACACGTTAGATTTCCATTCCTATTACATGTATAGATTGATATTAGTACATCATGGTACAGGTCACTGTAAGCCTCATTATTATGCCGAAATGTCGTGGTTTCGTTCCTCGTATATGACTGACTTTTGTGTGAATTGTTAGTTGTATGTTTGGGTATGAAATATATATAAGCTATGCTTAGTTCACATATAAAAAAATATTCTGTTTTTCTTTGGTTGATCTATCTATTTTATAAATGCGGTAAACAAAACTTTGATTCAGAAATAAGGATTGGTAAAAGAAAAATAACTAAAATTAGGTAAACTTCAAACAAGAGTAATTATTATGAAACGAACAACGCAATAAACCGAAGAAAGGCGGCCGCGCGACAAAACTAGCTAACTTTTAAAACGTTATATGACCAGCAATAAAACGTTCGTTGCCGTACGAGCACAATACTTGCAGAAATATTTTTGAATACGGAATTAGGTTTGCCAAAAGCGCGGGGAGCAGATAAGGCAGAAAAAAAAAACAAATTTGTAACGGGTAAAGTTTTCGGAGGCGGAATGTCTCCCTTGGGTGCTGAATCTTCGTCGGCGTGGCTCGTAAAACGCGGGACGTGGGCAACCGGGCAAATTTGTCCTGAGAGCGACCTATGACGTTTTGATGGAACGTTCCCGGACTGATTTGCCGCACCCTAGATTCATATTCATAACGCTACCTATGCGGACTGACATATTTGACCCAATACCGATCTAACCCACTTTCTTGGGACGTGACAAATTATTGGCGAACGGTGTCATCAATTCATAATTTGTTTTAAGTTAAAATCTTAGGTCTTATAAGAAAAAAACTAAGGAAACATGAAACATTGAAAAAGTAGTAATAAGCCCGGATATATTTCGCATAGTGCACGACTCTTTAAAAGAATGGCAGCCGTGTCTCAGATATCTTGTAGGAATTTTAAATTGGACGAATCGCTCAAATGTAAATGGTTTTCCTTTATACCCCATCCTCACGGGCTGCCCACCCCGTCTATTGCGCGCCTAGAGGCGACTGGCATACCAACACACGCGAACACACCTACACGAAAGCCTACGTCTTATATCACCATCGAAAATTGAGCTGCTGTTTTGCATACGTCATCCGCGCCGTCATACATTTAACTCAGTCGCGCGGGAGGAACTGTATTCCAAGGTATATTGGTATAGTTAAGCCGCGCCTCACATGTAAATTGCACACACGCTCACATCTCATCTCGACAGTACTCGGAGTAATGCGAGTGTGAATACGTAAATAAGTACGGAAATCGCGAGTTCAAAAACGCGAAACGCAATATGTCTTCATAGGAAAAAGGTGTTGGGAATCTTTTAAGGAACTCCCCTAACAAAAGAGTGCGAGACGTTATCAGAGGAGGAAATCTCGTGTTCTGATGTATACTCGAAATGCGTGGGTGTTGTTAGTGCGCTATAGAACCCGTTATCAGCATCTGTAAAGACATTAAAACGCTAGTATATTTCATAAAAATGTTATACATAAGCTGATAATCTATCCGGTATTCACATGGTTATACTCAACTATGAAAGTGGCTTAAAAATTTCATAGAAATATGGAATGTCATAGGTATAAATTTTTTACTGATGTCAAACTTAGTTATAGATTAAATCTTTATATACAAAACCAGAAGTATTTATTAGATTTCAGATTTTGATTTACATTTTGTATTAAAATATTGATATTTTTATAGACAATTATATTTCCATTTGGGAGTCAAATTCAAACGTATAAATATGTTGTTTAAATAAAAACAGATGCATAGCCTGATAGACAACTAAATCTAACTTTCTAATCACTGTAAGGAATGATAGAGGTCATAAAAGGTTTAATGTATGGGATAGGTTGCCTAATTAATTAGCGAACTCATCGTTTTATCTATAACCGCCTGAGTCGAAGATAAGCTGGAATGTCCAGGGATTGGCTTCTTTATATACATTCAAATAAATGTATACATATTACAGTCATTATATACCTTGAAAAAAAAAGAACTATTATCGAGTTAATATTTCTTATTTAATTTAAAACACAAAGAATAATAATACATTCAATCGCCCAAAATTAGTTAAGCCAATTCAAAGTTAAAGTAAGTCAAACAGTGTTTCTAAAGCACTATATTTTATTACAGTTAGTATTTGTACAATTTGTCACAGAGAATAACTTGCGTATAGATAAAATAATATTTCAATATGTTTTAATAAAAAAGTCATTACTAAATACATCACGAAAAATTATCACAGTTGTTGACGTTGATCAGCTATCCGCCACAAGATGGCGCCACATGTCCGTAAACCTAATATTATTGTTACTTTTAAGTTGCTATAAAAATAATGATTACATAAAGGTGCTCTCACACTTTTCTCATTATATTTAGCGAGAATGGCATTTTCTCGTCTTCGCTCAGCGCTCGACAAACTCTTCAGATTTAATGAACAAAGTTGAATGCCGCGCACTTTTCCATTTAAAACTTCCATATTGATTTGGAACTTTTTTATGACAACGGATGAGATTCTTCGGATATTTGAAATGAATTTGGTTGATTTACCAAGATTCCATATATATTATAGTGTCTAATTAAAATATATCTTTATTTGGAACATATCTGTATGAACTAAATTTACAAAATAACTTAAATTGATTTTTATAACAGAGACGTCCGTATGAGAATAATAATGTTACTAAATAAGTTGTTAGATTAAATGTTTGGCGTTAATAATTGCAATAAAATACTTTAATATTTCTTTGTTACAATTTTTACTTGCCCGTTTTATGCTTTTCCTTTAAAATATTAATAGTTTTCGTAAAGTTGAAATTCATCAGGTTCTTATAATTTTAGTTCCATTACGTTCCCACCAGAGGCGTTGATGTAGGAAACAAAACTAAATATCTGTTTCTATTAAATTAACCATTAAGACGAATGGTATAAAAGCCAGCTTTTATAAAATAAATGTATAGCTTATTAAATAGTAATATAATATATATGAGATGGTAATTCATTGTTATCGTTATAGGAGTCAAGAGGCTGATTTAGCCTGCGTTTTTGTAGTAAATATATATAAATAGTATAAATAGTAAAAAGGAAAGGAATTTAGAGAAAGTACAAAAAGAAAAGTCTTTCATTTGATCTACACATAGTTTATAACTAATTCAACTGTGACGCAACACTGCAAATATCGCAGTTATAGTCGGCGAATGGAAAATCACCCTTTTTCAGTGAGTCACTATGACTATCTTTTTATCAGGTAAGTACACAAATGAAAAATATTTGTATACCTTGTCATTTGTTTTTAAATATATTTAATCGAAAAAATATTTACACTGACTTGTTTACTATAACTATTACTTGATTATTTCGTATCACAAAATAAAATAAATATATGAAAATTACAACAATAAAACAAATAACGTATTTATTAATGGTGACTTCAATCTCCAAAAAAATTATTTTATTGTACCATGAGAACTAATTAGAAGAAAGATTTTGAAGGTGGTAGAGCCACGCTGAAACTATTACTGGTTTCAGCATAAATGGGTCGGCTCGCCTGGGTTAGTACCACCCTCTCACAGAAAACCGACGTGAAGTAACAGTGCTTGCATTGTTGCGTTACGTTCGGTCAGTGAGAGCGCCGGAGACCCACCTCCCATCCCCTTCCACTTTCCTCTTCTCTTCCTCCCCCCCTCCCTAGACAGGCTGGCAACGCACTTGCGACTCCCCTGGTGTTGCAAGTGTCTATGGACGGTGGTGATCACTTACATCAGGTGACCCACCTGTTCGTTTGCCTCCTATGATATAAAAAAAAATGATATAAAAAAATAAAAAAAAAGATCTCGACTAACTGTGTGCTGTCTTTTATGTTAAATTGTGATTTTATTTTGACTAAGTAAACGCTAATAATTATTTTACTATTTGAATTTTAATAACTGTTTGGCTCGTATAGAAATGCGTATTACAGCAACAGTGATATGACGGACAATATTCTGAATAATAAATTTTTACAAAAAAAATAAACCGCCTTCGATGTGAAAAACTAATAAGGCACTAAAAAGCGAAAAATAAGTGAATTATTAAATTAACCAAATAGAATAAAAAATATTGATATTTGCGCAACCTAATAATATATAATAATATACGCGAATGTAAGTAAGTTTGTTTGTTTATTACGCTTTCACAACTAACCACTCAACTGATTGTCTTGAGATTTTGAATACATGTTGTTAAGCAAAGATACAAGAAAGAATATTACATACCAAGAAGTAATGTTGCTGAAGCATAGCTTAGATTTACAATAAAACAAATGAAGCTGCGAGCATAAGCTAGTTTTGTTTATATAATTCATACTATATATACGTTTGTACATACGTCGTTGAAAACCTTCCATGAAATATCGAAGAAACAGAACCAATCCGCGATAATCCTCGAGTTTTCCTTAACGGCACCAACTCTCCTACGAGGAGGTGGTTAGAACGCATTAATTTAATTTTATGGTTTTTGTGTTTGTCACCCAGTGAGTTTAGTGAAGATTTGTGGCCTCTCTAACGAGGACCAGCTTAATAAGTACCCCGGGGTCGGGGATTTGTTTTAATTCGACACCTTTTCGGTGTTAGTGCGAAGGAGTAAGTTATATTTGTTCGATTATTGTTGTATAAGATATTAAAGTTCTACCTAATATGTAAATTTATATCTTGATAATAAGAGTATAAACTACACCCTTTGTTTTACCTACTACACCTTTGTTGATTTTGCTTATATATATATTAAATTAAATAGTTTTCGTAGGTGGTAGAGCCACGCTGAAGCTATTACTGGTTTCAGCATGAATGGGTTGGCTCGCCCGAGTTATTACCACCCGACCTACAGAAGCACCGACGTGAAGTTACAGTGCTTGCACTGTTGCGTTTCGTTCGGTCAATAAGAACGCCGGAGGCCCACCTCCCCAGACACAGGCTGGCAACGCACTTGCGACTCCCCTGGTGTTGCAAGTGTCTATGGACGGTGGTGATCACTTAACGTCAGGTGATCAACCTGTTCGTTTGCCTCCTATAATAAAAAATACCTACTGTAAACCATAAGTTAATCATCATGCACTCAAATAAGTTCTCTAACTGATTTTCGTATACTATACAGTATAGTATTCCATAATTTACCAACAGATGGCGCAACTTCATACGTAATATAATATTTCTAAGGGTTCTATTACTTTTCCAATTGATAGTATTTTATAGATATGATTATGAGTTGTTTTTTTACGATTTAATCACTCAACGTATGAAAATTAGTATACCTACAGATTTGAACGGGAACAAAACCATACCTTTCATCTAAAAAAATACTATTCCTGTGGGATATATAAATCAACGTTAAAGAGAGTTCATGTCTAGTACAACGGATTAAAGTGTCTAATGCTGTAAAATATTTTTATTATTTACTCTTTCAGTTGTTAAGAGTGCCTAATTTAATATATTTTTTGATACTAGAACATTAAAAATCTCTTGAAAGTTTACGTTTACTGACACAGATTTACATATAGTGACTTTCGTGTGATTATAAACACATATTGTTAATTCCAAATTCATATTATTTTGGTGTGATTTTATTCTGAGTATATTTTAATCAGAAGTCCTGTTACACATAAAAATGGTTTTTATTTTATTTGATGCATTGTAACATTTGTAACAATCTATATTACATCATTATATTATAATACAAACCGAATATTAATTGCCAAAATATTTACAGGAAATGCAAACATTCTGTTATTTCTTCAAGAAATAAGTACTATTTCCGAGGGTTAAAAAAACAATACAGATAAATGACCTGTGGTGGTCTGGAAGAACATCTGATATTTCAAAAAAATCTATATTAACACGAGCGAACCTGCGGGAAAAAGCTAGTATCTGTGATTAGTGAGCACTAAGTAGTATGATTGTTATTTATATGATCATAATTATTTGAATAAGTTCGCCGTTGTTATTTTTTAATAAATTCTGAAATTTTATATCCTTTATCAGATGTGGTAAGTCCGAGATTAAACTACTTAATTGTTCTTAATTCACATGCAACCAATGTTAGATAAATTCTAGAAAGTATTCGACATTATTGTCCTACTCATAAAAATAGGGAACATATTTGATTGTTTCAAAGATCTTCGTTCGTTTAAAATTTAGCTTTACTTCTAAAATTGGATAGTCTGTTATTAATCAAACAATAAATAAACATATCAACTATATATTTCATAACTCAACTTAGGGGTTCAGAATGAGAATTAGAAAAATTCTCAAAAAATTATTCAGTTCCCCTACGCAAAGATGCTTATAGAGCGTGTGCTAAAATAAAAAGTATTGCTGTAACTGATCCAATTAATATTTTTTTAACAATGTGTATGTCTTTTATCGTTATATTAATCTTAACGTCATGTATTAAAATATCAGTATAATCTCAGATGTGTCTTCTATGATATACATAAAATGATAGAGGTTTGCTTTTATGCACGTGTCATTCAAAACTGCTTGATAGAATTCGATTTTTTAACCGACTTCGAAAAAGGAGGAGGTTACTACGTTCGGTTGTATGTATTTTTTTTATGTATGTTAATCGATATCTCCGTCAAGTATGGACCGATTTCAATGATTTTATTTGAATTGGTTATATTCAGAGGTGGTCCCATATAAATTTGAAGAAAATATTCAACCCCTAAGGGGGTGAAAAATCGTTTATTTGATTTTCACCCACTTCGTCTCTACGTATATTAGTGAAATTGGAACCGATTTATTATACCCATTAGAAACCAGATATATTTATGCACACTAAAAATGGAAATATAAAATTTTTTTACAAAAAAAATAAACCGCCTTCGATGTGAAAATCTAATAAGGTAGTAAAAAGCGAAAACTAACTGAATTATTAAATTAACCAAATTTAATAAAAAATATTTATATTTGCGCTACCTAATAATATATTTGAAGTCGATGATGATGATGATGAAGACAACCTACATTTCAAATTTGTTGCAGGTAATAAAATATGTACGAGATGGGACACGAGAGTGGACCAAAACTTTGTGTATAGATGATATGAATTTAGGTTGGCATTAACTTCAAATATATTATTAGGTAGCGCAAATATCAATATTTTTTATTTAATTTGGTTAATTTAATAATTCAGTGATTTTTCGCTTTTTAGTGCCTTATTAGTTTTTCACATCAAAGGCGGTTTATTTTTTTTGTAAATTTTTTTTATTTATTTTACATGTCCTTACTCCTTATACATATTAAAAATTTCATCATATGTTCATCTCATATAAAGATACCAAAGTGTTAATAAACTATAATTTTTTTTCATAAAGTAACTAATAAAGACTAAATAACTCGTAAAGACTAAAGAAATTTTGTGAAAAAATTGTATAATTGTTTTCATATTTTTTTATGTTTTCTCTTCTGTACATAAAATATATAGTTAAGATTATAGATAGCGCAGACGTAGTCGCGGATATTATATTTACTAATAAATATATGATGTACAATCTATAAGCATATATTTGTACGATATACCCGCGTGAAAATTTGCTACTTTCCTCTGTTTTCATCAATATTAAATGTATACAACCAACAAAACAATTCAACTACCTAATAATTTTCAATCCTTTTACTTAAAATACGTCTTTTTTGTATGTAATAGGAATTCCACAGTAATATTGATCCCTATTTCATACAGTTACGGTCACTTGCACCGTAAAATAAAAACTGATTTTAGCTTTAGTTCCATCAAAAAAGGTGTAAGGGGTGTCGAATAACATCATACGACTTAACACACCCAAGCAAACCTCACCTGCACGTGGTGCACCCTGCTGAATAACGAACGAGGCAATGGCGAAAGCGGAGCGGTAGGGTTTTACAGCCTGCTGGGTCGCAACCACCATGTGTATGGCGAAAAAGGCCGTCATCGTGTTTCGCTTCTGTGGATCGCGTTTCGGGATCAGCCTGTGCATATGCAGCTTTTCGCAGGCCGGTATGACATCGGCGACCGGCGATGGATAGTGTGTCACTCGGTGGTCGCCATTGTTTTTGGATTGTACTGTGCTTACCATCAGGCATAGTGCAGTTATTTGCCGTGGTACAATAAAAAAAATGTATAGAACTGTTAGTCTTAAATATTGTTTGAAGTTTTAAATCTAATTTAAGAGTTTTGCTTTTAGAAAGATCACCTAGTGGTACCTTTACCGTTATGCTATAGAACGTACCTAAGCATCATGTTCATAGCTTCAATAGCTTAGTTTCTATACTCATCGTAACAAATAGGGTTAGTTCCTTCATATAGTTACGCCTAAATGTAGACATATACCTCAAAAAAAATTCCAACAACCCAGACAGGCGTAAATAACATTTAGCCTATCTCCCTCACACCTCTTGTTTCATCCAGACCCATTTATCACCATTTGAATAAATTCAATATGTACATTGAATTGCTTGTAATTAATGGTTTTATTCGTTTAGCACTTAAAACGCTTTAAGGGTGAGGTGTCCAAATATACCTTCTCTCTTTCTTGATAATAAGAAAGAATGGGAGAGCCTATAAAGAGAACACCCGCTGGTTTAGATCATTAATATTGATTTGTGGTCAATCAAAGCTCTGAGGATTTCACTTTTAATGTTATTATTTTTTGTCCTCGTCGCTGCGTTGGCAAGGTTTTAAGGGCCTCGTCTTTATTACCGATTACGATAGTTTTTTGCTTTGAATTATTTATGTTTGATATAAATTCATATAACATAACGTACAAATATATTAAAAATAGATGTAGTAAAGAGAATTAGAGAACCTTATTAAGTCTATTTTCAATCATTTGTAAATTCAGAAATGCTTTGCATAATGATGATGGGCATAGACTATTAATTGAACAATACATTTTTAGTAAGAACATCTTTTGCTATCAATTATCACCGAGTATAAAAACAAATATTTATTATATTACATAATAAATACAACGAACCATAATCTTGGATTATCATAAATCCACCAATATCTCAATCATTATTCATTTCCTATTCGAATTTAGGGAGTTTCCTATTGTATCTTCGAAATCCAATTCTTAAAATCTCAATTCTTAATCAAATCTTTTTCTAATAAAAAATAGTTCCAAATAGGTTTATAAACAACGAAGTTCTGAGGCGATAAATATAACAAAAATAACCAAATTGAGAACCGACTCCTCTTTGAACACTCTAACATTCTAAGAACACTATAAAGACTCGACGCGGCTGCATCCGTTTTTGATGAGAATTCAGTATAGAATTTAGTCCCATTAAGACTAATATGTAGGGAATGTCCTACAACAATGATTGCTAATAATAACATTTAAGAGAGGTAACTTAATATTAGTATAATCGTTATAAGAATTAAATACCAATAATGAAATAACAATTAAAACAAATAAAAATAGTGTAGTTGGCAGTAGACACACGCATAGTTACCACAAAGCAAAACGATTTTAAGAGTTACGGGTACCAGATAGTATTAAACTTTGCGACATTCCAAATAAACCAATGGCTTTTATTTTCGCGCATAATTAAATTTTGTGTAAATCATTCTAAGTAACTATTCTTTTTCAAACTGACTATGCTATTGACCTGACGGGTCTTCACAGCTTCACCGGACTATATTTCAAGTAACATTATTATAATTATTTATGTCATTATCGGAGACCTGCTGATTTTATCCTGTTGTTGAATCAGGTGTCTATACAGTCACGCATAAACTAATCACTTGCCGAAACCAATAATATGTTGTATTAAAAATACAACAAACAAACGCAACCACGAAGAATAAACAGCATAAATAAACAATAACAACAAAAAAAGTGTAAAACATAAGCAAGCTCGAATACGCAGTCACACGTCGATGAGCAATGACCCTCTTCTCCGAGTCATTAAGGATGCGGTGTCTTATCTAACTTCGGATAATTAATTAAAGTGTATAGTGTGTTGTGTCTTGCTGTGAAATGTACAGTGCGTACGAAACGTATTGGCGCGTGTTCGGAATTAAAATCTGAAATACCAAAAAAGGTATCGGTTTCGGATTTTTGCGTGCCAGTTCTTTGTAATAATCCTTTACGTATAATGTTATGGCCTCCTTGTTTATTTAATTTATTGTACATTTTAAATACTCTAATATAAAATATACTGATTATTAAGCACGAATCAATCATAGTTATTTTTATTATTTATATCAACCTACGTTTAAAAGTAGGAGGAACTTGAGTATACTAAATAACTCGTTGCCTCGTAAAGGTTGCCTCGAAAGCCAGAATATATTATTTAAGATTATTGGTGAATCTCTAAATCCCTGATATCACTATCCAATTTTAAGTAATACATAAGCAATAGATAAGTTTCCATTTCAATAGTTACGGTATACTTCATTCGTGTACATCAAGTTTAACATACGGAAAAAGAAAATATATCCCAAAAGCTAAAAGAGCCGTCGAACTCATCGACTTGATTTATTTAAAACATATTTTATTAATAACTACCCGATACTCGCGACTTTGCTTACGCTGTTTATTATTTTGACAATATATCTTTTATACATTGGAAAAAACACTACACCGCTTGCCCCATTTCTCCATGACAAGAACACACATCGCTGAAAGCGTAGTACTTATAAGAATAATAGTTTCTTAAATCTTAATAACTTGATATTAAATAAAAAGATGTCGTGTTTTTTTTAAAACACCAAGTATCTAAGAAGTAAAAAAGACATGATCAAAATCTATCCTGTACTTGTTGAGTGATGCGTTCAAAACGACAGAACTCTATTACTTTGTTTATTTGGAAGATGTATTAAAGATTTAATTCTAAAATGCGTTATAATTTACATTGTAAAGTTTACCATTTAAAAAATTAGCAAATACGCAACCAAACGTGATGTCAAAACTGCAGCATTACAGTTAATTTATCGAATGAACTGCTTTTACGTAATTGCGTTGGTCGTTGCAGTGTAAAGCTGCAGTAAGCTATGGGGTGCAAACTATCATTTGAAGATGAATAATGAAGTGAAATCATTGGAATTATGACTGGGCAGAATCCACTGACCTGGCTATTGTGCGCATTCGTTATGTTTGCATTTATGATTACGAACATCAAGTTGGTTTTGTTTGTTTATTATATCGTCTTCATTTTCATTATTGTTTGTCCATATCTTGTTTTCTTGAGCCTTTAATTTTAAAAAATGATTATATTAAAACAAAGTAAAAAAATGATTTATAGTTAGTTTATATGGTATATAATTAAACGAATATAGAGTTTCTTCTAAGCTTGCCTGTGTAATTATCAGATTAAAATTGTGTCAGCATACACCCTATAGCTGTGTCCCGCAAGCTAGCCTTGTGAGCTAGTGTTCCTTTAGGTATAGCAGATTAACAGGGATTAGATTAGATCATCGTTTAATATCAGATGAAATTCTGATCAAACGTAAAAACTTACAAAGTACAACATAAACTTATTTATATTTAACTAGCGGGCCAGGCAGACATTGTCCCGCCCTAATTAAAAAAAATCCTTGACGAATGATATACCAAAACGTTCCCCGTGAATCACTTTATCCACTGGTGAAAACCCTTTGAAAATCCGTTTAGTAGTTTTTGAGTTTATCGCGAACAGACAGACAGACAGACGCGGTAGGGGACTTCGTTTTATACTATGTAATGATGATTCATAACTTAAACAAGTAATTTAGTAGAAAACTATCCGTAACTATCATGATTAATAACAAAAATGTGAGGTTAATGATAATTGTAATTAATTTATTTCACCGTTTATCTCTTACGAAAGCTCAAACACGAGTTATTTCTAGTTCGTAGTACTTAAATCAATTAAAGTGACACTTTAGGAACTCCAGTGTAACAATAGCTGCAATAACTGGTTTCTTATCATCACCTTTAGATATAATTAATGGAGCTCTGCGTAGCGTTACACAATTAGAACTATAAACTTTCGTGTCTGTTAACGATTCAATTGTTGACAAAGATCATTTAGTTGCAAAAATAAATGGTTATTTGAATATTTAAGTAGCTCGTTATAGTAAAAATATTATTGTTTTATATAGCTTCAACTTTAGCTTTGTTAACTGGAATCCTTACGGATTTATTATAAATAATAATAATAATATTTTAATGTTCCAAGTCAATGTGTACATAATTAACAGTAACATTGGTATCTGCACTGGTTACAAACCGTATCGCAGATATCACAATTTCATATAATGAGAACTAAAACAAACAGTGACTTAAACATATGTAATAAATAAAAACTGAATTTGAATTAACTAAATATGTGAGATTATTGTGTAACACGGTATTCCGAGTGAGACATGAGTGTTTTATGATAGTAATGAGTGAATTGTTTATTAAATAAAAGTTAATGATTTGAATTACCGAATTTATATTTATAATTTAAATTGTGGTAATAATATTTTTTTTTTGTATTTGTGTAATTTTGTGAATGTAACCATTTGAAAGTGAGTTTTTTAATAGTATGTATGTTGTATTGATTAATCTGTAGTATATTATTTGCTTTGTTATAGACAAAACGACAAACAAACCAAGTGTTATGTTTAGGTATTATGCGAATATAAGTTTGTTTTTTACGTTTTCAAGCCTTAATTACTCAACCGATCATCATAAAATTTCAACATTTATGTTGTTGACTTCGCTCGCTCTAATGTAATCTATGAATGAATGAATGAATTCTTTATAGCACTTTTGATTTGTACACTGGCGAGCCCAATGCCATAAAGCATTCAAGGTTTATCTCTCTGATTCAGTACTTTCTTCTGAATTAAGGTTCCCCATGTCCTAACTTGTACTTCTTCCAAGGTACATGCAAATTTCATTATGATCGGTTGAATAGATAAGACGTGAAATCATAACAAACAATTTTTAAATAACTCACTACATATTATAAAACGAAGTCCGCCACCGCGTCTGTCTGTCTGTTTACGATAAACTCAAAAACTACCGAGCGGATTTTCATACGGTTTTCATTAATAGATAGAGTAATTCACAGGGAAGGTTTAGGTATGTAATTTGTCAAGATTTTTTGTAAAATGGTTGAAAAACCTATTAACGGATATACAATGGGAATTAATTTCAGCTTAATTTTATATAGTCTAACAAGCATTAAATTAAAAAGTTTTTATACACACAATTCTATGTTAAAATAAACACTGGCAAAGCAACGGTACATATAATTGTTTGGTCGTTTGTTACAATAAGTACCTCAATTTGTATCCATTATTACAACTCTCGATTCAAAATCAAATATTGAATAATTTAAAACTTGAACATTGATTCTCTGCGATTCGTTTTAACTGAAATTATTTTTATCACCGTGTCGAATCAATAAAAATATGCAAGTAGTTGCGATACTAGTGTTGTGATTAATTTTAAAACACTAATTACATTGGCTTCGTGATCGTAAAGTATTATTAAAGTTAGTTTCTCTAAAAATATTATGGACGTTCAGAAATAGGATCTTTTAGAAAGTTGTATATAGTATAAAACCTAATGGCAATTTCTGGGAAACACTAAATAGCTATATTTTTGTGGTTAATAAAAAACTTGAACTTAATACTGTAAGACGATGTTAACAAAATGCCGTCAATTCCTACTATGATAGGAACATGTACATACAAATATTTTGTATGTACACACTGCTTACACTTTTTAGACCCAAACCCAGATAACTGGCGTAGTATATTATCTACTAATAAGAATTACTATACTAATTATAAAATAATATATAATCATAAACAAGTAGTGACTGATATTTATAACGTACAAAAATGTACTTTTAATATCAATTTTAACACGATTCATTTTTAAAATATAAATAGGTGATTCCGGTGTTACTTGACATGTTATATATATGTGCACGCTAATATACTAGTACAACAGATAACCCTAACTAATATTACAAATGCGAATGTGAGTTTGTTTATTTGTTACGCTTTCACACCTTAACTACTTAAATAATCATCCCTAGGGATACGTCAAATATACAATAAAGCGAGCGAAACTACAGGCAAAAGCTGGTATGCGTATAATTACATTTATAACTTTACATTCTTTGCAGTTATTGGAGATTCATTAAAAAAGTCAGCGCGAATGACTCAAGTTCTCATATCCAAGATAAAGAACTTTCTTGGTACTTTACCAAGCATTAAAAAAAACATAATTAATCATTATATTTCGTTTGTATAAAGTTGACAGTAAAAATTAATTAACATTCCATATAAAAAGACAAAAAGACTAAATCAGGTGCCGCGGTAAGGTTACGCCTACATTCATTCAATTTATTTTATGCACGATCAAAGATTATGCTACGTGGAACAGAGGGTACGAAATATATACGACATTAATATAGGTTGTACATCATGCATAAATGTTAATCTGTTCAGAGTAATCTTTTGAAGAAATAAAATTGGAATTTTAAAGATATCAATAAAGTAAATAATTATAGACCTTAAAAATCTTACTTTTACAAGTGATTATAGCTGGATTAAAAAAAACTATCCAGGGCGATCTAGTGCATCACCAATATTTCCCTCATAATATCTTTATGCGCTTGTTTTCTTCCAACTTCTCCTTAATCTATTCAAACCCTTCGGTCCAGATTTGAGTTTTGATATTATCTGTCGTTTCTTGTAATTATATAGTTTAACTCCGATCTCAGGCAGTACCAACAAACATATCTGTAGTTCACTTGCGGTAGAAATGAAGCTTTCAAAAAGAAAGCGAAAAGAGCGTATCAGTGTTCGTATCAGCAAGCGAGACACTGCTCTAACCCACGACACAGTGTTTACCCTCACCAGTTTTCGTCACATAAAACTGTCGCGGATTAGAATTTTAAAGCCGAATTTTAAATTTCTCCTATAAGAAGTTTCACTACAAAGTTTGTGTCCCGTAATGTATATACAATGTAAGTATTCGTTAAAGGAAAAGTTCATAATAAATATATATCATACTGATAGGACTTTTTCTGATATTTGGCTAAATAGCTAACAATCTTTTGATCAGTTCAGTTACTGAGAATCTGTTAATGTGAAACGGCAGCAATTAACTTCGTGATAGTCTCTGGTTCTTTGGTTGCATGAACGCCAATTTTTTTAACATATTTAATAACTTTAGGCATTCCTTCACACATGTAATTGTTGAAATTAAAATGTGACCTTAGTAACATATTAAACACTAGCTGTGCCCGTGATTTTATCTGCGTGGAAGTTTATGTAAAAACAGTGATCAATAAAGTCATCTGAATGTATTAAGTCCATCTCATTATCTACTTTTCTCTCGTACTTACACCGCGTCGTCATTAAAACTACAATAACTTTTGATAGAGTGGACCGATTTTAATGAAACAAAGACTAAGTTACTCCCGAGGATATGCTTTATGATTCATGTTTTGAGGTTTTATTGTGAACCCCGTACTTTAGCAGTGATGCGTGTTCATACAAACAGGCAAACAGACAGACATTTCTAAAAATGATTGAAATGTATTCTATTACTTGTCCCTAGACACTTGCAACAATTTTTTTCGCGAAAATCGTAAATGTACAGACACGTTTGATTTACATTCTTATTATATGTATAGAAGATAGATAAAGGAAAAGTAACTCTTAAGTCTAGCTTTCGAAACATACGCATAGGTACTTGAAGATAGTTTTATATCTTTAGAAAAGTACCACCATGATATGGCTTCCTTACGATGTTTTCCTTCACCTAACAGTTCAACTCATTGGAGGATTTAAACTTACGTCAATCAATGCAGTGTCCACACTCACCACTATCAGATAAAGCAGAAATAAATTATGAAGTATATAATTAAAGTAGAAAAATGTTTTTACAGACCTATATGGGTTAATGTTACCGAAAATCAGAGAATTCACCCATCTTTAAAATGTTGTTATTTGGGCCGCAATGCAACCGTGTTATCTATAACACGTTCGGTAGCCGATCGGTCGCTCGGCCGTTAGTAATTTGACAGTTCAGATGACAGATTACGACGGGCCGAGGAGACCACCAAGGAAATTGTCGCTTCACATCACCGGACGATACATTTTTGTATATGAGACGACTTTGTTAGTTTAATTGAGTGCTTTTATACCGTATTATAGAAATTAATCAATTTATATATAATTTCTATAATGTATTTTATTTGTATACTAGCCTGTGCGCGCGGCTTCGTTCTCATGGGTTTTGTTAATTAATGAGAACTAAACTACCTGTACGTATTATGTACATTTATTAATTACGTTATTACCACTTAAACTTTTTATCGATTTTAAGTTACCTCTATTCAACTTTATCATTATTGCTTAACCTTCATAGAAAAACATTATGATATATAGCTTAGATATTCTGGAAATTATCTATGAAAATCACGAAGTCATGTTCAAATCGCTTTGGCTGTGTATATAATTAACCCGGACAAACGAAAGATACTTTGATTTTATTCATATGTATAAAAATATTCAGACACGTCATGTTTTATGCCTTGTATGCAAACGTCTGTTACAAAGGTTTCTATTATATTTTATATTATAATTTTATACTATAGACTACACGTTTCTACTATATTATATTTTTGTAATTCGTCGACGTGACGTCACCCTCTTTAACCTACATCGCTGATTTCATATTTTCATTTTCTTTTTTAAATTCCTTCCACAAAAAACGAAGTAGACGTTAATAGTAATTAGATTTAAAAATTATAATCATCACGAACAAAAATGAAGTTAATACTTCAATTATTTTTTATTTCACTAGACAGTTTCCACACAATATCACTAATAAGTAATAACAAACGTAATGGAACTAAGCGGGAGGTCCGTTTCGTCAAACACAATAAGTAATACTTGTATAATTTCAAAACACATTTCTCGTAAACGCTTGGTATTTAAATATAAATCGAAAGAGCGGAACAATGGTGTAATCGATAATTGAATTCAACATTGATGAACTTTACACCGACCGACCTCCTAGACGTGACAGATTAGAACGGAACCTATCTATGGACACGGTATAGAGTTGATAATATTCATAAATAATCACTTTTCCAATTCGTTAAACTTTAACATATTTTATACTGAAATAGGAACACTAAATGTAAATTGTTTTGAAGGTACAACATTTATAAATTCGTAGGTACTAGTATATAATAATAAATTAATAAGTAAGTATCATATAATGTATTTATTCCATTACGAGATGGCGCCCGCCCGATTCGTGGGCATAAAAAAATGGCAAAGGGTTAATCCAAACGAAAATGGGATACCTCTGATTCTAAAATTGCCTAGCCTAAGATATAATAAATAATAGAAAGCCTAACATACTCATAAGATAATATTAGTTACTTGACAGTGCCCTTTGATACTAAGATTGCCTGGCCTAAGATGTATATAATATAAATAGCCTCTGCCCGCGACTTCGTTCGCGTGAAATAGTTACTTTGGGCTAACGCTAACACGCAGCGGAAACTCTCAAGAGGAAAAAACCCCGATTTTGAAACATTCTTCATTGGCGCTCCGCTTCTATTGTCCTTAGCGTGATGATGTATAGCCTATAACCTTCCTCGATAAATGAGCTATATATATAACACTGAAAGAATTTTTCAAATCGGACCAGTAGTTCCAGAGATTACCCCCTACATCGTCACAAACTCACAAACGTTATCTCTTTGTAATATTAGTATAGATAAATAATAAAAAGCCTAGTATACTCATAAGATAATATTAGTTACTTGACAGTGAAAATTTCGTCTAAACCGGTCTAACCGTTTCGGAGATTACTCAGAACAACCAGACAGTCAAATATTTAAAAAATTGTTTATTCTTTTAAGTGCCGTATATAGTCTTGCGGGGTGGTAGGGTGTCTGTACCCGACTGGATCGCGACCACCGTACACCAGGTGGAACACCCGTCATAGTGGCACGTTTGGGCGTGTCGCGTTCCGGGATTAGCCGGTGTATATCCAGACAGCGGCGACCGGCGATGGATAGTAAGTCTTTCGGCGGTCGCCATTGTTTTTGGATTGTACTGTGCTTACCATCAGGCACAGTACAGTCACTTTGCCGAGCTTACAATAAAAAAAAATACGTTAATTTTGTAAAAAGCTGTTGTTTTGACACTACAAACTGTAATTTAATTTCACTTATATGTATAGATAAAACAATCGGTTCCATGCAATGTTATCTACGGTATATTTGATTATATGCTTGTTACATATGAGGTTTGATCCGTGTTGTACTTTTTTTTGCAATTTTGTTATTTACGCACAAATGTATTCACAATTTGATAAGACTCACTTCCCTTTCCCTTGACGCGTTGCATGAGCTTTGTATAACAAGGTCACGAAGATTAGTCAGTCATGAATTAGTCAGATAGTTTCGGTAATTTTAAAGTCAGTTAAATGACTCGCGATTAATGATCACATGCTTTACAAAATTATCAAACAATTGGATAGCAGACTTCTTCTCCATCAAGCCCAAAATATTGAAAGGACTTATACAAAGCATTATATGTCCTAGTGTCTTCGTACTAAGTCTGGGGCAGTCTTTGTTGTACTTGCATTACCTACAACTCGCCGGACTGACTGACGTTTAAGGTTACCTACGCGTCTAAGAGTTATAGAGTGAAGTCATATAGGTTAAGACTTGACAAATCTTGACAAATAAATGATCTTTTGCAAATAGCATTTTTCAAATTAAACTAATATTTTCTGAGTATAGCGTATTTAAACTTAAAAACTCTGCCGATTTATAATTATAAAATGTTGTTACAACTCTATAAATATATCATTAACTGAAAGATTGAGCAAGTCATTGTCTGCCGTCATACTTAATGCCAATTAAAAGATTTTGAATTGTGGGATCTTTGTTTGCCTCTGACTAATATGGACCGCTCTTTGACAAGCCTTATATATATATATATATACATTTGTATATTTTTTTAGCATGTTCGAATTTATAATGAATTCCTTGTTTGTAGTGTGTAATTAAGAATTTGTTGTCAGACTGTTTTAGTCATCGAAATGAGTAATTGGAATTTCCTTGATGCTAATTGGCAGCATCTTTTTGGTACCTTCCGGTATTCACTATATATTAGAACCTTCGCATTTATAGTGATGCCAGTACTAGTTAAGCCTGCATTAGTATCGGTGTTAGCAAGAAAAACAAGAAATTGAAAAAGATAGCGCAAGAGAACGGCCTTTATAAGATGCGATATAACGTTTGTTAAAAAAACATATTCAAAATAATCATTATGAATAAACTACCGCTGGAGTTTAATCTATAGAAATATATTATTATGTAATATGTATAGAATGGAGTAAATCTATAGAAAATAAATAGATAGAGATAAAACAGTTCAATATCTCTTTCTCCGCAGTTTGTCAACCGATTTTCGTTTTGCCTATCAATTGAAATAAATATGATTTTTTTTTGGCATCAATAACCCATACCTACTCTTCATTTATGGTCCTTATATCAACAATCCTTACTAATATTATAAATGCTAAAGTATCTCTGTCTGTCTGTCGCGCTTACACGTCAAAGCTACTGAACTGGTATAAATGAAATTTAGTACATAGACAGTCTAAGGTTTAAGAAAGGATATAGGCTACTTTGTAATGCAAAAAAAGGGGTTGAAATGTTGTATGGAAGAATCGTCATTTTTAGAGCTAAAAGATTGGAACTTATTTTTTAAGCTGTTGATTCGATATAAATTAATATGACATTCAAAGTTTGTAAAAGTTTTCCCCTTAAGGGTTTAAAATAACAACGGGAAATAGGGGATGAAAATTTGTATGGAAATATGTAAGGTTTTGCTTCGATTTGAAAAATTATTTCAGTGTTAGATAGCTCATTTATAGAGGTAAGCTATAGGCTATACATCATTACGCTAAGACCAACAGGAGCGGGGAACAAATGAAGAATGTTTCATAATCGCTTTTTTTTTCCTTTTGAGAGCTTCCGCTGCGTATTAGTTAGCCCAAAGTCATTATTCCACGCAGACGAAGTCGGGAGCGGAAGCTAGTACTCAATAAAGTTTTTAACATTTAGAAAAAAAAAAACAAAGACCTTATATCTATAATTAACACGTAAAGGAAAACTTTATACTGAACGACTGTTAGTTATAGTAATTAGTTCATATATATAAATGATCTAAAATAAGATTACCGTGCAATAATGTCTATTAACAACAACTGCACCCGAGAAAATTGTTTAAGTAACCAATGACGTCAGTGCTTATAGATAAGTACTTAATACCATAGCGATAATTACATTGAACACGGCACGGATGTTTTTCTACCTATCGAAGAATAATTAATATAAATATACACTTGTAATCGTTGCCATAGTATAATAATGTTACAGTGATTTGAATTTACCACCAGCACCAATTGTGGGCTCAATTGAAGTATGTTTTTTTTCTTTTTTTCATGTCATGTCACCTGATGTTAAGTGATCACCAACGTCCATAGACACTAGCAATACCAGCGGAGTTGCAAGTGCGTTGCCAGCCTGTGTTTGGGGGGAGGGGGATGGGGAAAGCGGCGCTCTCATTGACCGAACGGAACGCAACAATGCAAGCACTGTTACTTCACGTTGGTGTTTCTGTGGATCGGATGCTACTACCTCGGCCGAGCCGACCCATTCATGCTGAAACCAGTAATAGCTTCAGCGTGGCTCTACCACCTACACTAATCACTAATGTTGCAAAGACAAAACATTTTGAACACGTTACATTAGTCTAGGGTTTAATATAAGAAAAAGAAAACTATTTGAAAATTTATTGCATAAAAACATTGCTAATTTATTCTTTCTAATTCTTTAGTCATGTCTTCTAGTATGAAATAAAGTTGGAAAAGCTCGAATATTCACTGTATTAAACAAATACAATTATTAGTTATGCTCCCAAAAATATAGAAGAATTACTTCTATACTACATTAATAATAGAGATTATAAAATGCTTGTCTAAAGATTTAACAGGTGACCGTGTTGCATAGTTCGTAATATTTTGCAAGAAAAAATTAATTAATTTTACACTGTTTTTTGACATTTTTTATTCAGTTAATTTTAGATAACTTGAAATATCTATACATATAATAAGAATATAAATGTAACGTGTTTGTGCTTTTTAGATTTTTGTGAAAATAAATGTTACAGGTGTCTTGAAGTAAGTAATAAAATACATTTCAATCATTTTTACAAATATCTGTCTGTCTATCTATCTGTCTGTCTGTTTGTTTGAAGACGTATCGCTGCTGATATCACGAAGCATATCCTCTAGTAACATTTAGTCTTAGTTTCATTAAAATCGGTTCACTCTATCAAAAGTTACTGTAATTTTAATGACGTCGCGACTTAAGTACGAGAGAAAAGTAGATAAGTAAATGGACTTCATACATTCAGATGATTTTGTTACTCACTGTTTTTTACATTAGGTTCCACGCGGACGGAGTTGCGGGCACAGCTAGTAATTAATATAAATAAAAATCCATTGCTGATGATGTTTGATGATGGATGTTTGGTTGTAAACGCATAATATTAGAACGGCTGCATCATTTGGCTAACTCTTTTTTCGTTGTGTTTGTAATTATCAGAAAAAAGTTTCTATGAAAGAAAATGTTGGAAAAATCGCACGAAGTTGAACATTTTGGGTTAATTTTAGAAGTGAAAACTTCTTTGGACGCGTATTTTTTGGAAGGAGACAAACTTATCGCGTCATAACATGCTATAAAGCATGACCGACCGTATTGCAGTCCATATGACTGCCTCGACTATTTTTTAATGAAAAGTGAGTGAGACAAAACACAGAAGGTATTCCTTCAAAATTATTGACAGATTAACGGTCACTTGTGCTGATGACATTTTATGTCATATCATGGTTATATTGTAAAGGGATGATTTCATTTTCTTTATACACCCATGTGAAATCGGTGCGGACAGCTAGTACTATGATAAATTTAAAATCTGGAATTTATTTTTAGTCTATAAAACGGTTTATAAGAAGTAAAGAATTATCACCTGATATTTAGGAAACGCTGAAATCACTTCCTAAATTGACTTTCAAAATATAAACGACGATTAATTTGAGATGAAATTAATGTAGTAATTATATGAGATATCTTTCTTGAATACTGTAGTTCCGACTAGAAAACAAATGGAGAAATAAACTTATTGGAGAGACACTAACAACATTATTACTTTTTTTTTAAGTCACTGTAATTAAATGAGTTTGGTTGATTTGGATTTAAGATATAACAATGTGTTATAGATGAAATGTAGCTAAACACAACATATGTTAAACCCAAAAAAAAGTGTGTGTGTACTTATGTACACGCGTTAGAAGTTATACTTCTTTGGCGTAACAAGATAAAAATCTTTTCAATAATTTTATCTTTCGCCTTATTCTACGTTTGTAGAAAAAACGACACTAACAATAGAAAAAAGGTATTTAATACATTGAAAGTTTTAATACAAAGAAACAAAATGTTGACTATAGCTAACTTCAGTGTGTCGGGTTTTTGTGACAGTGTGCGCGCGTATCTTAAAAATTTACTCTCATCATTTTTCCCTAACGCGCCAAAAGAAGTATAACTCCAAAAATAATTTTAAATCACTAAAGAATATATATAAACTTTTATATTACAAATATATTTTTATAGACTTTACACAAAAAAATACGGACGAGACTAATGGATTATTTATTTCTATGTATAATCATTGAGATCTTGCGTTTAAAGCGCTTAATTAAATTAACAAATTACAATCTGTGAATATGTTTCTTGCGGATTAACAGTGTACGTTAGATACTAATGATCTTAGTAGGTCTGACGTCACTCGCATTCCGTATGACGCATGCATAGTTGTTTGAATCCCCGTGCATCGTCCGGGTTCACTCATTAATTTATTAAAAAGATATTTTTGGCTTATTGCCGTGTGTTACGCAAGTGAGCGTACGTAAGTCTTGGTGGATTGAATCTTTTTTATATCATTGTATATTTACAGTATAAATGTTTATTTATAAGATAGAGTTTTTGTTTTTAATTTTATTGGCATATCTTAATTTAAACAAATGAGGTTATTACACAGAATAAAAAAAGTTTATTTTTCATGCTTTCTATTGGTCCTATCTACTCTAGCTGAGGTATATATCATATATAAATAAAATGTAATTGTCTGTTGTTTGTTTCGGCTAAATTTTGAAAAGCTTAAATCAATTTTTGGAAGTGTTTTACTGGTTCCTGAAGGACACTTTAGAGTATTATCTGTGCTACCTGTAATTAAACTTAATGATAAGCAAAAAAAATTGCCACCAATAATTTGAAATCGTTAAATAGTGAAATAATAATAACCTAATCATAATTGCAACAATTGAATTGACTCGGGCAGAAGCTAGTACTAAATTAAAAATAAGTACATAGAATGTTTTTTTTTCGAACTGACTAAGTTATACTGGCCTGGCGGGCCTTCACAGCTTCACCGGTCTACTAACTCTGGTTTCCACCTTTCCTTTCAATACAAATTAATTTTTCGTCATTAAATACAATGATAAATCAAGTACTTTCATCGTAACAGCAACATATTAGCAATGAATTTGACACTAACATTTTATGCTATTAACAAGCCATCATTCTTCCTTCGCACCTTCCCTAATTGCGCAGTGTTTAGTGGCTGTATTCATAAATTTACTAAAGAATCTCTGCACCGTGTACGTAAATTTTACTAATTACCAAAACTTTACAAATTGCTTTCATTAGTCCAAAACGCCAGGTAAAAAGTTTTCCCACGGTCGAGACGCAGATGAAAGGAACGTTAGCGAAATATTTGGCGCTACTTATTTAAAACACGTCAAGCCATTGTTATGTACAGGCTTGTAGTCAGAATCACTAATTGCAGAACATCGACGATGTCTTAATGCTTAGCGTGTTCGAACATCGCGTCAATCGATGTAGGCTCAAATTGGAGTATTAGGATTGTAGTAGGACTGTAGCACGGCAAAATAACTTCACTATACCTGATGTTAAGCACAGTACAATCCAAAAACAGTGGCGACCACTGAGTGACACACTATCCATCGCCGGTCGCCGCTGTCACGCCGGCCTGGGTAAAGCTGGATATGTACAGGCTGATCCCGAAACGCGACCTGCAGAAGCGAGTCCCTATGACGGGCTTTTTCGCCATATACATGGTGATTGCGACCCAGTCAGGCTGTAAAACCCTACCACACCGCTTTCGCTATTGTCTCGTGCGTTATTCAACAGGGTGCACCACGCGCAGGTGAGGTTTCGGTAATGGAAACATTGTGATAAAGCAATGGCTAAGGGCTTTCTCTAAACTCACCTGACTAGCTACTATCCTCAAGATAAAAAAATTTCATCAAGTACCGATAGAATAGTAGCTGCATTTGAGAGCAAGTGCCGCTGTACGTTTAGCGAGTTTACTATCTTAGACTACACTGTCATTTAACTTAGGCTGGAATGAATGAAATGCTATAACTTATAAAATATACAATTTATAAATTAGATAAAATATTCTATACGAAAATCACTAGATGTAGCATTTCTGCTAGGTTCGACTGCGAAAGCAACAAATACCACATTTATTTATGCAGCAAAACTGTAACATTCATACTGTAATATTCCTTCCCGAAAGATATGGTTGGGAACATATCATCGGCCAGTACTTATTTGTCCTGTCATTGGTTATATCGGTCATTTGGACAAATAAGTACCAAGCTAAGTACAATATACTGCCATTGTAATTTAGTCCTATTGTAACTGGCTTAAGAACTAAGGGTACTATAAGCCGGATTAATCTGGTAACCTGCACGTCTGTTTACTACGTCACGGTACACAAAAATAAAACTTTGGTCAAGGAAAACAGATTAAGTATAGAGGAAGAGTCATTTTTAATAACTTTCAAGGTGAACTTGCCTAAATACACACCTGTATTAAAGTTAATAAATCATTGTGTCAACGGCTTTGGAGTGGTAATTATTGCAATTAAGGTTAAGTAATTACTTCCCTAGTCTCGAAGGAAGAGTGTGGGCAGTGAGAGTCGATCCGTTGAATCATATCAACCTCGCTATTTATTTCTAAGAAGTCCCGTTTTCGTCGGTTATGACATTTGCGTGCAACGTTTTGTTTATTGACATTTAACTCGATTAGACAATGAAAACGTTCACTTTTATTTTAGCGATCTAGATAGTGACGTCATTGCGGTTAAGTAGTACACAAGGTTTCCCTTTGTTGTCTTACCATTTGGCACACTTATTTAACAGTCAAATTGATTTCTCGACCAAATAAAAATATTGGAATTATTTTTCTTCAAAATGAATTTTATTACTAATATTATTACTATAGGTATGGTTAGACGCCACAATATATCTATATAAATAAAAAAATCAATAGTCGGTTGTATGTGTGCATCACTTGGGAATCACATATTTGACTAATCCTTTTTTTGTGGTTGTAACTTGTTTATAACCGTCAGAACAAGGTTTGTAATAAACAAAGTTGTTGAATGGTCTTACTAAAACTCGAAAATGTTAAGTTAATATATCTCCATACAAATAGGTAAGTGAGTGAGTCACACAGAAGATAGTAGAGAGATCTTCAACAATATTGACAGATTGACATTTAGTTGTTCAGTTACCATTTTTATTTTGTAACATGTTTTTATTGTAGATTAAAGATGTGGTTCCATTTTCATCGTTAGTATATCTGTATGAAGTCCCTGGGTAAAAGGAAATCGGGTAAATTTTTCGGATGATATAGAAGTTGTACATTCACGCGAGCAAAAGCTAGTAAGCAATTAAAAGACAGCCTACAAAACTAACACTATTCTTTAAATAAATGAGACAATCGTAAGGACTGCCGACAGATGTCAAAACACAAAACAATTGGAATAATTACTCTGTTCTTTTTTAACTTTTAAATCAATTATAATCTGAATTATTTCAATTTCATAATTTGTAAATTGAAATTATTTACATTAGTTATTACATCTGTTATCACGCGGAGCAATAATTATATACATTTCTTAAAATTGTTTATTAGTCAAAAAATATGAAGGGTGCACAAGATCATCGCAAAATATTAATATTACATTTACTCAGGTCACTATTATACTACGTGTCGCTAGTCTGAAGCAAGCGCAATACGTCACGAGCATATTGAAGTCATCGGTACTGAGAATCTATAATTTTTTCCTCTACTAAAAACCTCTCAATGCTCTCTCAATCTCTCAAGAAGGTTTCACATCAAATAATTTAATAACGACGTCACTGACACTAACCAGTTTTTAACATAAACATAGTATAAATATTACTCCATTTATTATTGACAGCGGTAGATATTTTAAATATAAGTAGGTAAACAATATATACGTTTGCAGATCACAAGATTACCTTTATTTTTTTACGTGATATATCTAATGAGTGTTACACGACCATTACTAGAGTTGGCAGAACTAATTAGATAGAATACAGGTAATGTATCATCATATGACTGTCTGTTCTGATGTTCACGTGCCCGCGGTATAATTATTATATTAAATACAGTCGTTATTGAATCATTCTAATGTCATAATTATAGAAAATTATTTGAACGACGGAACGGAAGATATTAACGAGCCAAGGTTTCGAAACAGAAGTTAATTTTGTTTAGTCATTTGATAAACATCATCAACGGACAATGAAGTAGCTTTAATATTATCGACTAGTAACCACCCGCTACCTCTTTCGCGTTAATCCTTACTAATATTATAAGCTAGGTGTATCCGCGACTCCCTCTGCGTGGAACTTGATGTAAATAAACATTAATAAAATCATTTGAATATATTAAGTCCAGTTACTTATATACTTTTTTCTCGTACTTAGCTCGAGCCGTCATTCAAATTACAATAACTTTTCATAGAGTGGACCGATTTTAATGAAACAAGTACTAAATGTTACTCAAAATATGCTTTATGATTATCTTGGTGAGATTTTATTATGAACGCAGTACTTTAGCAGTGGTGCGTGTACATACAAACAGACAGACAGACTTCTCTAAAAATGGTTGAAATGAGTTTTATTACTTATTCCTAGACACCAACAACAATTTTTTTCACGAAAATCGAAAAAGTACAGACACTTTACATTCTTACTATATGTATAGATACGAAGGTGTATTTTTTATGTAATTGTTACGTTCGTATCCAAAAAATCATATCCACATGTTATGTTGTCACGTTGATCAAGCCTATGTTATCAACACGGTGTTCGAACACGCTATCACTCATCCATTATTGCTTCAACTATTGAAGCTCCTATATCACTTATGCACCTAGAATCAATAGTAATAACTGAGGTACGAATATAGTTAAAAATTAAATCCTTACTAATATTATCTTACTTATATTGTTTTATATAAACTTAACAAAATGTTAAGGTCAATTTATAAGTATACACGTATTCACGATATATGTTTTGTGTGTTATAATAATAGATATGATCACTGTGTGTGTTTGTGTTTATACGTCTGTGTGTAGAGCTAATAACATAGTATAAAATTAACTGCTTTGTTTAGTATTACTATTGTATTTAATTTGCCTTACTCTTATCTATCCAACTGTCTTACTTGCGTCACTAAAACTATATTAATTTTGTAACTCGGTTTTGGTCGATTACACGCGACACAGTATTTGTTTCTTAATCCAGGGATCTACTACATATTACTTGTATGCTTTGTAAAATAAATTTCTGTTGTATAAAAGCTTTTCTTTTAATTATAAATTGCAAATGTGAGTTTGCTTATTTATTATGCTTTCACGCCTTAACTACTGAAGAGATTATCTCGAAATTTTGGATATACATTGTTAGGGGTACAAGAACTTAGTTAGAGTACTTAGCATCTAGAAAAAAAATACTATTCCTTAGGGGTAGATCAACTCTACATCCTAGCAAGTGAAGCCGCGAGCAAAAACTACTTCTAAACTTATCTATTCTATACATATAATAAAAATGAAGTGTTTGTATGCAATATCAAAATCAAAATTTTTTACTGATTGGGTATGAAAGTATACACGCTACTGATAACAAAAATGCAATTTTTAAAATGTTTGTCGGTCTGTCTGTCTGTTTGTTTCGGGTAATCTCTGAAACGGCTGGACCGATTTTGACGGGAGTTTCACTGGCAGATAACTAAAATTGTATACGGCGGGTTACTTAGGCTACTCTAAATCAGACTAGCTATTAACCGCGGCTTCGTCCGTAATGCTATCTCCTAAACGGTTGGATCGATTTTTAAAAATGAATTTGGTGTATTTCAGTTTACACTAGCTGTTAACCATGGCATCGTCCGTATTGCTATCTCCAAAACGGTTGGACCGATTTTTACGGGACTTTCACTGGCAGATAGTTGACCTTATATGAAGTAATTTAGGTTATTCTATTTTAGACTAGCTATTACCCGCGACTTCGTCCGCATGAAATTTAGGAAAAAATATCTTGTTCATTGTAAACATGTGCGTAAGACGTGGGTTGTACTGGAATCCAAGAAAAAATATAACTGAAATTCATATATTTGTATTTATGTATGTAATTGTTTTTAAAGAGCATTTCTACAATTGTACGTGGTCTCACAATTTTATATGTCTTTAATACAATTAAAAAAAAACGCGTGTGGAGTTGCGGGTACAGGTAGTTAAAAATTAGAAGTGAGATGAGATGATGAATCCTTTCAAATAAGCTGGAGCTTTCGATGAAGGTAAACATCGTGGTGATACCATAACACTGGTAGGGATTTTACTAAGTACACCTGGCTATCTACTACCTTCGTGTTGAAAATATACCAGCAGGAACCTATAGGTGTGTTTAAGCAGTTGTATTTGAGAGCCAGTTATATCTAGGTTTAGTGTGTTTACCATATTAGACCTATTTATTATTTAACATCATGTGACATTGTAGTCAAACGTTAAAATCAACAAAGTATGAAGATATAAATAAAGAAGGGAGAAGGAGGTTGGAGTTTCCTGTAATTTAACTGGATCAGTAGTACTGGATATTACTTCGTATAAATAACCAAACTTTTCCTCTTTATTATAATAATATATATGTATATGTGCATATAAAGAACACTTATGACTAGGAAAAGAGAAACGCAACGTTTTCCTTCTAAATTACAGACCTGTTAAGTTCTATAATATTATGTTTAGCTGTGTAAAGACAAGTACCATATTAGCGTATTCTAAATAGCAACTTTACGGCTTATCGTACGCTCTTTTAGCACAAATAAATATAGCGTTGACATAGTTAATGCCTTTTAAATAATTGTAATAAGATCTTATTTTTGACAAGATTGTATTTTGACCCGTTTAACACTAAGCCTAAGTTTTATTTTTGTATGTATTCATTAGTTTATACTCGGGCAAAATATTAATAAAGTACAGAGTTATGATAAAGTAGATATAACTCGTAACATGTTACGGCGTAGTCCGGTGAAGCTGTGAAGACCTTGCCAGGTCAATAGCGTAGTCAGTTCGAGAAAAAAAAAACATATTACGGTATTGTTTCATTACCGTCTGACAATATGTATAGGTTTGAAAGTATATGCAAATTTTCTAAATTTTTCTTCTAATAATTTATATCAAAGTAATAACGTTCGTTCCCAAAGTTTACAAGTCATATTTCAAACGGTTAATAATGAGCTACGTACCTGACGGTTTGAGATCGCGCTAAGACTTCGATCTAAAGAGGCTGCATTTGCATAAAATCATTAGTAAGCACAATGGTGAGCGGGCAGGGACGCGGGCTGAGAGACTCCTCAAAACACCAATTGTAAATATCTTACCTGTCCATAAAGTTACTCCTTAAACATTATCCATTTCTCGCTTTTAACTGATACAAAGTTCTCACAGAATAGTCGACGAGCAATGAACTATACGTTAATGAAATAAATCGAACTTTTAGGTGCCATAATAATAGCATGGAATACGCCGTGAGCCGCCTCTCGAATATGATTTATCATCGTTCATTAGGCGAGTTTGTCCGCAGCGACAACAGATGGAGCTGATAGCACTTGGCAGGGTGGCCGCCTTGTTATTATTTTTATTGCCAGTTTTCAAAGAATAATACTTGAGGAATGTATTCCTTAATGAACTTCAACCCTTTTTGGGTTCGACATGATGGATAGAATTAATGTCGCCTCCTATTGTTGATTGGAGACATTTTCAATAGTTCGGGATATGTCTACTTGATTGTGTTCAATTGATTCTAAGATTGATACTTAAAATACGTTTCGTGGAATAATAAACGTGGGTGTTTTTTTTAAATCATTTTAAGTGAAAGGTTCAGTACATTGTGTACAGAGTGATTAATGAATAAATCTTATTGTCAATCAATACAAAACAAAAAAGTAATAAAATTAATATTGTTTAATTATTATTTTAAACTTAATCTAGAATTTCTACATATCGAAAAACTTTAGCACATTATTTCAAATATCATATATCAATATCAAATGTTATATTATATATACTAATTATCCCCTGTAGTTTCAATTGGGTTAAATTTGAATTATGCATATGGCTACTGCTCCACTTATTATTATATTATCTTATATACTTATATATACTATATTATCTTAACTTGATGTTATATAATCTAGAATTTGCATCAAAATAGCGGCTCTCTAATGCAAAACGACTTTTTCAAAGGAGACTAAAACGTTAAGGTTTCTCGATAGTAATAATAAAGCCAAACCAAATTAGAGTATAATAAATAATAATTGATCATTAAAAAAAAGTCGAGGCAATCATAAGGACTGCCGATAGAAGTGAAAACTCAAAACAATGAAATAAATGTGTTCTCTTTTGAATTTTCATATTAATTAAGTGTAAATGAAAATATTTAAATTTCAGAATTTGTTTGTTAAAATTATCAACATTAGTGTGGTTTTCATATCTATTGGCACTTGGAGCAATAATTATATACATTTTTATAAAGTCTATTAATCAATCAAACGTATGATACGCTGCAAAATATCAATACTACATGTACACAAGCGCCTATACTACGCGTCGCTAGTTTTACACATGCCGCGCAAGCGCAATATTGCCGGTCATGCTTACGTAGCATGTCATGACGATGCCATTTATCTCCTGCCAGAAATACCGCTCAACACGCCTTAAGAAGTTTTCACTTCAAACATTATTTAAAAAACTGCCGCCGGAAGGTAATATATCAAAGTTAGTTGATATTCTGAATAAGCTTTAATAACTCCGAGACAACCCTAATGTCATCCAGCTATAAACATTACGATAGTTACAATACTCTTTAAGCCGCTTAACCATTTAAACCTCCAAACGCACTCGCGAGCTAAACGGACAATTCTCAAAACTGCATCTTGAACGCGGTGTCAGTCGTGTACGGGTCGTAATTAAAGGCCTGTCTGAATTTGCATACCTTTCCGAGACTGCAAATAAAGGAGATCGATGTTAATTAGCATATTGTATTTCGAAAAGTGACGGTTAGCGAGTATAGCGTCATGCTACTCAGTGGTAGGCCGCTGTAATCAGGGTTTTATGTGTTTAAATGTATTCGTATACTCTTTTAATTTATCTTGTGATACGTGCAATCAACCCGTTAATGTTACTTGATACATCGTATGAATCAATTAACGATGCTATATGGACAGTTTTTGACCACTTGAATGGATCTTTTATGATATACTCGCTTCTGCCCGCGATTTCGTCTGCGTGGAATATTTACTTTGGGCTAACGTTAACTTTAACTTCGTTTACGTTAACCCCGATTTTGAAACATTCTTCATTGGTGCTCCGCTTCTTTCAAATGACCTATCTAAAACTGAAATAATTTTGCAAATCGGACCAGTAGTTCCTGAGATTAGAGCGTTCAAGCAAATAAGCTCTTCAGCTATATAATATTAGTATAGAAGTATAGATTAGTATCAAACAAACAAGTATGCAGTTAAATAAAGTTACTACTATTTATGATTGCCTATAAACAATCTCCCTCAGTACCATCAAGTGGTGGTATATCAAACGATCCAACTACTTAAGACTCCAAAGTCAAGCACCAATGTTTAAGCAGTTTCTGTATACTTTCTTAGTTTTAGCATTTTACCACAATCTCACCTGTACTCGATTGGTTCAAGAGCGTAAAACAATATTACCGAAGAGTTAACTCTTTAATGTTTAAATGGAATACGCTTATAAGTGCTCGTTGATAGATTTTCAACTTGATGGGGGTAGGTAGGTAAGTAAAAACGAGAAAAAGCCTTACCAAAACGCTATGTTTCCATCAGAATGTTCTCTTTTATTGAAAGATCAATCTCTTACAGGATTCGAAGTAACTCTGCTCAAAATGGAGTCCGAACAGATTACTTGATCACCGCTTGATAGTTATAATAATTAAGTATTAAATTCATGCGAATAAATTACTATTTTTAGTAAGATATCTCGAATAAAAAAATATTCCATCAACTGCCATAAGACGTTTGGAGAATATCATCATACCTGATTTGATTTGATGAGAATAAAGGAATGTAATTTATATCGTCTAACAATAGATATAACAAGTGAGTGTCCATAGAGTATACATAGATTACAATATCTGACAACCCTCAATAAGTTAAATTAAAAATAATACTTTATAATGAATCGCATCCACATTAATGTTAGCTTTAATCCCAATCGTGATAGCCTTAGTTTTGTGTCTTTGTTTTAATTAATTTGGATCACGAAGTCGCCACTTCTCGGGTATCACGACACGAAGGCCCACGAATACTGACTGACACACATCAAAATGTCACATAAGAGTTTTGGGATTATCGACGATCGCTACCGGCTCATCACGCACCTACTCCGCATCGCCATTGTCTACTAATGAGAAGTCAATAGGATTTCTTATGAGGGAATTAACGGATCCTATATAGATTAAAATTGAAACGTGTTGGAAGCGTTAAGATAAGAATTCTTAAACAGCTTATATAAATGCGTTAGGAATATGATGACTTTCATTCTTCAATTGATTTGAGATCTTTCATTACTTATTTCTCTATTTTAATTAGCTTATAATTAATTTTTTAATGATACATGTTTAGATGGTCATTGAATGAGTTTGGGCTTCGGATGCTAGCTTGAAATGTTCTTAATAAGACGGTTTTATATTTTACTTTGTAACTATTTCCATTTTAAATCTAGCAACCTATTGAAGATTATTTTTGGCACAAATATTCTTTATAAAAAGCCCGTAATAGCGGAGGGTATTTTTGAGGACTGCAACAGCGGATGCATTTTTATTTATTTATTTATTCTAGGTCGCTTTTTAACATCTCAGGTTGCGGATGCATTTTTATTTATTTATTTATTCTAGGTCGCTTTTTAACATCTCAGGTTAACGACCACGATTAACAAAATATATGCATTATTATACTGGATATTACATTAATTTATAAACATTTGTCATTTAGAAAAAATTAAAGTTCGCGTGCATCCACCATGATTTAAGCAGTCTTTTAAGTTGTCGGGAACGTTACACAGTCGTCTTTCTTTGTTAAATACTACACATTCCACTAATAGATGTAAAGTTATCAGGTCTTATCCCCGCTTACTTTTATTTTTATCAGTTTACGTGATTAAATGAAAGGACTTACTTAATACAAGATACCGTTAGCATTCAAAATTAAACCTTGCAAATTAATGCATTTTCTATGTTATATCAAATTGTGTTTAAAAGTCACTTCTTCTAAATAATTTAAACAATTAATGGAATATTTTTCAGATGTACGAGAACCCAGGCTATCATACGATCACAGCACGGTTTTGGCGCGATGTCGCAATGTTCCAATTAGATGCTTATTTGTGTCAAACGTGCTTTGTCAGCCATTCATTGGATGTGAACAATCACTTGATTGTATTTGGTGAGGTAACCGTTCACCAATGCTACGTAACGATTGATAGATCGACATTGGATTCTGAATTGTAATGAGTTTCCCATAACATGAGTAATGAGAGAGGAAACCTAATTATATTACGTATGGGTTAAACTTGATACTGAAAAAACTAACAATGCCATAGAAAGGTTAACATACAAGTGTTTTCGATAGTTATTTTATTTGTCCTCTTCATCTTTACAAGGAGTATGGTCAATAATCTGACGAGTTGTCAATCGATTCGTCTGTAATATTTCTATTGCTTACAAATTGGCATATCTATGTCATTTGAATATTAGTGGTATTACACATACATAGTTTTAAGTACATTTGACGACGATAAGATACGGTTATTAATTCGGTACACCACCGATAAAAATTCATGAAATCAGTTATATTATATCATAATATTCTCATTGTAGTCGAGTATATTCTTATTCTGATTACGTATGTAATCGTGAATTAATTAAGGAGGATAATTTATGCCAAGTTCAATAAGAACGAAATATAATTCCTTGACGAATTTCATGGGACTTACTTAGTCTTTGGAAAATTTTCGGAACTATTGGTGATTCTTAATCATCAGACTTGCTGTCTTATTATCTACTAGCGGGCCCGGCAGACGTTGTCCCGCCCTGATTATAAAAAAATCCTGGACAAATTATATACCAAAATGTTCCTCGTGAATCACTTTATCTACTGGTCAAAACCGCATAAAGATCCGTTCAGTAGTTTTTGAGTTTATCGCGAACAGACAGACAGACAGACGCGGTAGGGGCTTTGTTTTATACTATGTAATGATATTGAACAAGAGACTTTTGAGATAGACCGTGAATGGTAAGAAAGGCCGAATGACAATAGTTTTCCATATTGAACTCATTCGTGACAATATTGTATTTAACTTGCATCAATAGATCAAATCGGTGATACGGCGATTAACATAGTACACACCCAACGAACTAAGCACGCGGGATGCCACACAATAGACAGGCAACGCCACAACACCATCAAACAATTTCAAAATCTGATCCTATGCATAACGAATACGGTTGATAAATAGTTTGAATTAACCGATTTAATGCGGGTCACCCACTACAAGGTGATTCAGCTAAAATCCAGGCTCGTAATGATAATTGAACTGGCAAACACCCAGCGGACTATCTCCACAATCTATTGAGAGCCGACGTTGGAAACCATATGACTTGCGCTATTGTGTTTATGATTGTTTTTTTTTCATTTTATTTCTTGTCTTCCGACACAATCTTTAGCGTTCTGATTAACTCGGAGCTTTACCGCTGTGAATATTGTTTATAACGGCCCGTTAGGATATTCAATAAAAAATAGCTAAATGCTTGTCCGAAGGTAACGGAATTGTAAAGAATAAAGTGAATTATGAATATGTTCTGTAAAGCCAATTAAGTATTGACTTTGTATACGTTAATTATAATTACAGTATTCATAGTGAATTCTTAGTGAATTAAATTGTCTCCAGCGATTTTGTAGTAACAGTAATATCTATAAAAAAATTTCAACTGATATTGCAAAGACCAGATCTACATTAAGCTTGTAATTACGAAATCCAGAATAAAAAATCTTGTAACGTATAAAATGTGTGTGAAGTTAAAATAAGGGTTATTATTAATTATATATAGATCTAAAAATAGAGCAGTGAATTAAAATTTATTAACAATTTGAATATATTTTCTTACTATAATATTGTTATATAGCTTATGGCCAGTTCAAAAATTTATGTCGCATAATATTCGTGAATTTACCTTCTTCTTTATACTAAAGAGCAATTTACAAAAAGAATACCCATCTGATTGTAAATGGAACAATGAATAACTGTAACACCATGGTTATTACTGTTATGTTGCCGACACTGAAGAACATACCTACTTTAGAAGAATAGCCACATCTTATAGCCATATTTTATATATTATTTCTTACTCTTGTTAATTTTTATAAATGACCTTTTAGACTCCCTGAACTGTAATTGCCTAGCCTATGCAGATGATATTAAAATATATAATCAGATAACAAAATCAAGTGACTGTGTTAAACTATAGGCTGATATTAACACACTTGAATCATGGTGTATCAAGAATAAAATGTCTCTTAATGTGAAGAAATGTCAATACATAACATTTACAAACAAATTAAAATATCTGGATTTCAGTTATCAACTTGGGGGTACTAGCCTAGAAAGAGTATCTCTTATTCGGGACCTAGAAATGACTTTCGACTCCTCTTTGTCTTTTCGGCAACATATATATAATCTTGTATCGAGAGCAAACAAGGTACTAGGATTCATTATACGAATATCACGACCATTTTGCAATAATGAGAGTATTATCGTGCTTTATAATACCTTAGTCTGAAGCATTCTCGAATATGGTTATACGATATGGTCCCCAGACTATTCCACTCATGTAGAGCTCATCGAATCCGTCCAAGCTCATTTTGTTAGACATTTGAGTATCAGAAATGGCATTCGTAAGTCTGTTCCTGACTACAATGGTAGAAAATATTTTAACATCACTAGCTTAAAAATAAAACGAAATGTATCTGACTTGTTAAACCTACACAAAATTATAAACGGCTCCATGGATGCATTTCTTATCAACCACTTCTACCTCAGACCTAATTGCCAAACATTGCGTAATCCACATATCTTTGCCATTCCAACTGCGATCATTAACACCGTATATAACAGTCCGTTAATACGTATGGCTAGATTGTATAATGACGTATCTCGAACAAATAACAACATCGACATATTTTGTGATGCATTTGGATCATTCAAGCGGCACTTGATTAAAAATATAACTTAATTGTGTACTTATAAAAAAATATCTGTTATTCTATCTATATAGTTACTAATTAGAATTAGTTTATTTTGTCATCTATTAATGTCATGCATGCCTGTGATTGTAATTATTACACTGTAATTTTATTTTGTAATTTACCACATGTAATTTTATCTATGTGTAATATTTATGTTGGTGTGCTAAATACATAAAATAAAAATAAAATAAGCATAAACCGTGATAGGTAACCTATTCCACAGTACTACCATACGTAAATGGAAGGTTCTAGAGAACCTCATATTTCACGTCACATGATAGATTATCGACTACTGATGATAAATTATCGATTCATATCGGTTATTATCGCAATTTTGCTAGTTCTATGGTATAGAGTTGATCAACTATCTAGTGACGAGACTTTGAACGTTAATGATCCTTATTTATCTTCTAGTAAGGTGTTTCATGTTTTGAAATTTTAATCTGTAAAAAATTCTCAATATATTTTAAATATTTATATAGAGTTAAAATGTTTTCTCATATAATTAGCACGTAATAAAACCACAACTGCCACGCTCTTATTACGATGTCTCTTTGTAACCTAATACTATGCGAAAAATAGTTTGAGAACAAATAGTTTTGGAATATTAAAAGGTAGCTTGAAAGTAAATTAATTCACAGTAATGATTGAGAAAATGTAGTATGTTTTAACGTTAATATTTTTTTTATGTCATAGGAGCCAAACAGACAGGTGGGTCGCCTGATGTTAAGTGATCACCACCGGCCATAGACACTTGCAACACCAGGGGAGTCGCATGTGCGTTGCCAGCCTGTGTTGAGGGGGGGGGGGGGGAGAGGAAGGGCAAAGGAGGTGGGTCTCCGGCGCTCTAACTGACCGAACGAAACGCAACAATGCAAGCACTGTTACTTCACGTCGGTTTTCTGTGAGACGGTACTACCCCGGGCGAGCCCACACACTCATGCTGAAACCAGTAATAGCTTCAACGTGGCTCTACCACCTACAATAATTGATGACTTGAAATATACTGAAGTCAAAAATGTCTGTAGTCTATTACCTGTAATCCTCGGCAATCTTTTTCGTTTAACATTAATTTCTAATGTATACGTAATTATGTTTATTGAATTGTTTTCTTTATATATAAAAGTCCGTTGTCGTGATGTACGTCCAAGGTAATCTTCGAAAATACCAATTTTAATTAAACTTTGTATATAGGTATTGTTTGGTCCAACTTGAGACCTTGAACGATAAAATACTTTATATTTGGATAAGAGACCCTTAATATTTTTTATTACAAATTTACAGATATTTTATAAGACAAAGTGTTGCAATTAATTTATAAGTCCCATTCGTATTTAATATATTTATTTAGTATGGCGGTGTAAGTCAATCTAGTGGTTGTAAAAAATAAATTTAAAATGTATCTGAGCAGAAAGTCATGAAGTTATGTACTCGGGAAGCATACGACACTTGGTTTCTGGTAGTCCACAGAATTGGCTAAATAATCTTAAAACATTATTATTCGCAACCAATTTATATAGCCTTCATATAATTCTAAGACAGATATACAAATTAACAGTAAAGGTTTTAGAATTCATATAATACACTTTTAGTGCAATAAAATAAAATAATAAGTCGAAAATCATTACTGCATAAAACGTGTGTAGAGATGCGTGCAGACGCTAGTATATTTGTATATTTTTATTACATACTAGGCTTTGCCCGCGACTTGGTCCGCGTGGAATAGTTACTTTGGGCTAACTAACACGCAGCGGAAGCTCCTAAAACGGGGAAAAAACCCGATTTTGAAACATTCTTCATTGGTGCTCCGCTCCTATGGGTCTCAGTGTGATGATATGTAGCCTACATACAGCCTTTCTCGATAAATGATTTATCTAACACTGAAAGAATTTTTCAAATCGGACCAATAGTTCCTGAGATTAGCGCGTTCAACCAAAAAAATAAGCTTTATAATAATAGGTCTTTACCTATGAAATTGCCGTTCTACAGTACTGGCCATTTCAAATCAAAATAATTTTTGTTTGGCTAAGAATTCTAATTTCAAATTAATTTTATTTTAAAACCATGGAATTCTTTTTCCAAAAGTAGTCATTTGTTTATTGATTAGTGTTACATTTTCATCGTATTTCAATCTTTTTTGTCATCACGGATACGTTAAAAATTCGAGTAATTATGGAATATGAGTACCGTCGTGACAGCAACGCGGCACAAGTGCCACGCAACATCAACGACGTTTACGGAGCTAACACTACAAACCAACGCACCACCTGTTATTGGTTTGCTCGCTTCCGTTCTGGGAATTTTGACCTGAAAAATGAACCTCGCGGTCGTCCGAAGACTTTGGTCGACAATGACGAATTAAAGGCGATTGTGGAAGCTGATGATACACAATCTACGGCTGAATTAGGAGCAGCTTTCGACGTTAGCGTCAAAACAATATTGGTCCATTTGCGTCAAATTGGCAAGGTAAAAAAGCTTGACAAATGGGTGCCCCACGAACTCAATGATCGCCAGCGCGAAGTACGCGTCGAAACGTGCCTTGCACTGCTCAACAGACACACAAATGAAGGAATTTTGAACCGCATTGTTACCTGCGATGAAAAATGGATTCTGTTTGATAACCGCAAGCGCTCAACAAGTTGGTTGGATCCTGGTTCAGCACCTAAACAATGCCCTAAACGAAAACTTACCCCTAGAAAAGTGATGATTACTCTTTGGTGGTCTAGCGCCGGTGTGATTCATCACAGCTTCTTACCAAACGGGGTGAGCATTACTGCAGATATGTACTGTGAAGAACTGAACACAATGATGGAGAAGCTGGCACATCTCCAACCAGCATTGGTCAATCGCTCGTCTCCGCTGCTCCTGCACGACAACGCGCGACCTCACACTGCACAGCAGACGGTCTCCAAGTTGCAAGAACTGGGGTTGGAAGTTCTCCGTCATCCGCCCTACTCACCAGACCTTGCGCCTACAGACTACTACTTTTTCCAGAATTTGGATAACTCCTTGGCGGGAAAAAACTTCAATACCCGAGAGGCAGTAAAAAATGCCTTTGAAGAATTTGTTGCCTCCCGTCCAGCTGATTACTTTAAGAAGGGCATCAATAAACTGCCACTGCGTTGGCAAAGATGCATTGATTGCATGGGTGATTGCTGCGATTAATACAAATAAAAAATACATGAAAAAAATTCATTTAAATTTTTTCACACAAAACGGCAATTTCATAGATAACGACCTTTTTTTTTTTTTTTAACGTGGCGAAATCCCTTATGGATACCCACCCTCCCGGAGGAGAGAGTGGGTTATGTCCGACTCGCACTGACTAAAACCCCACGGTGTTCCGACAGACCATTATTGTGGGGGCGGCAAGGGATCGAACAAGCTAATCAACCTTGTAGAGCCGCCCCCACGGTCCGCCCGGCGGAAGGTGACCGCCGGGCTCCTACCTATAGAGGGACAGACCGGGTACACGCCGGCTGTCCCCCCTCGTCCGCCGGACCTGTGCAATGAGGAGATGGGCCCCCCGGCCCACCCCCTCAGGTCCGGCTACGGTGGCGGGAGGAGTTGGGCGAATCGCCGCCTCCTCCCGCCTGTCCTCCTTTGGCGGAGAGGGCCACTTTGAGGATCTGCCTCGCGGGCCCTCTCCGCCTCCTCCTTCTGCGAGATGACGTCCTCGCAGAAGGAGGACATCGCTCGCCACGCCGGTTCGCTGCCGAGCATGGCCGAGACCACGCTCGGCAGCGACAAGTCAGGTCCTACCGCCGCCGCCAGAGTGCGGCGCTGCTCCCCCCACGCAGCACACTCAGACAGAGTGTGCTGCGCGGTATCTTCGTCAGCGCCGCACTCGTGACAGGCGGCGGTCGGCTCCCTGCGTGCGATCCGGTGCAGGTACCACCCGAAACAACCGTGTCCGGTGAGTACCTGCACCAGCCGAAACGTCAGGGAGCCTCACTCCCTATCTAGCCACGCCCGCAGGACCGGGCGGACGGCGTCTACGGTATACCGCCCGAAACGCTCGTCTGCCAGGTCCTGCTGCCATCTTTTGGATAACGACCTTTTTTTTTTTTAACGTGGGGAAATCCCTTATGGATACCCACCCTCCCGGGGGAGAGAGTGGGTTATGTCCGACTTGCACGGACTAAAACCCCACGGTGTACCGACAGACCGTTGTGTGGGGGCGGCAAGGGATCGTTCCAGCTAATCAACCTTGTAGAGCCGCCCCCACGGTCCGCCCGGCGGAAGGTGACCGCCGGGCTCCTACCTATAGAGGGACAGACCGGGTACACACCGGCTGCCCCCCCTCGTCCGCCGGACCTGTGCAATGAGGAGATGGGCCCCCCGGCCCACCCCCTCAGGTCCAGCTACGGTGGCGGGAGGAGTTGGGCGAAGCGCCGCCTCCTCCCGCCTGTCCTCCTTTGGCGGAGAGGACCACTTTGAGGATCTGCCTCGCGGGCCCTCTCCGCCTCCTCCTTCTGCGAGATGACGTCCTCGCAGAAGGAGGACATCGCTCGCCAAGCCTGTTCGCTGCCGAGCATGGCCGAGACCACGCTCGGCAGCGATAAGTCTGGTCCTACCGCCGCCGCCAAAATGCGGCGCTGCTCCCCCCACGCAGCACACTCAAACAGAGTGTGCTGCGCGGTATCTTCGACAGCGCCGCACTCGTGAGAGGCGGCGGTCGGCTCCCTGCGTGCGATCCGGTGCAGGTACCACCCGAAACAACCGTGTCCTGTGAGTACCTGCACCAGTCGGAACGTCAGGGAGCCCCACTCCCTTCCAATCCATTCCCGCAGGACCGGGCGGACGGCGTCTACGGTAAACCGCCCGAACCGCTCGTCCGCCAGGTCCTGCTGCCATCTTTCGACGGCGTCTCCTCTGAGACGCCGTCTCTCCGCCTCTACCTCCCTGGGAGCCGGAGGCTCCCCCCTTCGTTTTCTCGCCGCCGTGAATTGGTACACGGCGGCGAGAACTCCTGCCTCCAGCTCCCAGGGTAGGGAGCCGGCGAGCGTGAAGGCCGCCGCAGAGGACACCGTCCGGTACGCCCGGATCGCCCTCAGTGCCACCGTGCGCTGCTCATAGATAACGACCTAATATTAGTATAGATTACTACTCTTCTCTCGTACTTACCTCGAGCCGTCATTCAAATTACAATAACTTTTGATAGAGTCGACCGATTTTAATAAAACAAAGCCTAAGTTACTCCTGAAGATATGCTTTATGATTTGAGGTTTTATTGTAAACCTTGTACTTTAGCAGTGATGCGTGTTCATACAAACAGACAGACAGGCACATATTTTCAAAAATGATTGAAATGTATTCTATTACTTATTTCTAGACACCTGCAACAATTTTTTTCACGAAAATCAAAAAAGTACAGACACATTAGATTTACATTCTTATTAAATGTATAGAAGTTCCATCAATATTTCCTATAAGGAAAATATTTATCTATTCGTATCAAACATACCTTTCTGCAAATTTCAATACACTTTCGTATCAATATAAATTATGAATATTTATCATTAATGTATCTTGAACTTTGTTGGCGACGGAAACGTTTCTGAACATTACACGAATGTATTGATTCCAGTGTGAATTGATACAATTTATTGCATTTAATAAGTGATATGTTTTTTATTTTTGGCCAACTCTCCTTTAATTTTGGCTTGTTTTCGCAGAGCCCTCGTACACTGTGAGTACTAAATATGTAGTGGAATGACTCATAAAAATATTGTAATTACACAGTTCTTCTAACTTTTCAGAATAAATATTAGTATACTGTGACATATAGATACTAGACTATGAGATAAAGTAAGGCAAAACGACAGGCTTTTGTTGACTATGTAATAGGTTAAGTTTCAGTCGAGTAAATACCTTCAAAATTGTACATCTGTTAGGATAGATTTTTTCTTTATCAATATGTGTACAAATACAAATATCTTTATTTAAAAAAATCCTTGACACAATGTGAGCTTTTACTATGAACCGAAATAGGCGATGCCTGTCTCAGAGAAGCCTAAAATCTCATCACAGATTGACTTAATTGATGGTGGCGTATACTAAGTTGAAATTTGGAGAAAATTAAAATTTAAAAGAATTAAAGTGAACTGAAAAAAACATTACAATAAAAGTGACAGTGTAAAAAATGTGTGTATAGTTATGATGAATGTGTGAGTGAAAATGAGTGTACGTGTACGTGTTGCTCGTATGATAAACATGAATAATAATTATAGAACGTATATATATGTATAGTACAGATATATATTAATAACGCAATTTCTCTGGTTCGACGTCCATCAGTCAACGTGATATATTGGCACGTTTAATTCCTTTAGGCGACCAATAAAATCGTCCAATAAATATTTCTTCGTTGCTCATTGTTGGCGAGTTCCGTTTCGGCACTTTTACGATCTCCTCGAGATTGTTTCGCTGTTTCAAATGACGGAATTCGGGTGTGAGACCTTCTTTTATTCCACCAAAGAAATCGGTATCCTGTTACATTTGGATTTATTAATAACTAGCTGCTCGCCCCGGCTTCGCACAGGTGTACTAAAGAAGAAAATGAGATCAAATCTTCCTTTTACAATACGATCATTTATCTATCTATATAGTATAAATAAGTAGTGGGAGAACGGTTAATAACGTCTACCTCCTTTATTTCTCATCCGATTGCCTTCATTCTTTTTTCTTTAGTAGCTATTGACAAGTTTTTGAAGTTATACTTCTTTTGGCGCGTTCGAACAACGCCACGAAAAACCGACACCCTGAAGTTAGTTATAGTCAACATTTTGTTTCTTTGTATTTGTTGTTTGTATTAAAACTTTCAATGTATTAAATACCTTTTTTCATTGTTAGTGTCGTTTTTTCTACAAACGTAGACTAAGGCGAAAGATAAAATTTTTGAAAAGATTTTTATCTTGTTACGCCAGAGAAGTATAACTTCTAACGCGTGTACATAAGTACACACACACTTTTTTTTTTCATGGTCGAAGTTCGACCATTGAACGAGCGTCGTATATGTATTGTTACATTTCAAAATCAGCAAAATCCAATCTTAATCGTTCATATAACATGTTTAATTTTTTTAAGATTTCCAGTTTTTATACACCGAGAGCAAAATTCAAATTTTGCGTTTTTAGTTTTTTTTATGAACTTCATATTTTACATGTACCCAATTTGAAGGTCTTCAAAAATAACGTAAAACATTAGGAACGGCTAAAATTTAATTTAGCTGATTTTGAAACATAACGACATATATACCTATAAATAAGCTGTGGGAAACAACAATGAACATCCTCTATTTGTCATCCAATTTTCCTCACTTTTTTCTCTTTAGTAGCTATTCACACAAACTTACACTGTACTCACGATTCTCTTGAATATAATAATAATCCGAATACGTAATAGCCCTTCTGCTGGGCCAAAGGTTTTGTACACATATACATACATGCTAAGAAAGTTACAGTTTCACATTTTTCCCACATACGATGGCACTACGAGAACTTTTCTCTGGTTCTGGTTTTCTCACGATGTTTTCCTTACAATTGTCAACCAATAAGTGTTACTAATTTAATTTAGTAGATGTCATCGAATTTCGAGAAATCCGTTGGTATATAGATATACGTCAGGGTTCAAACATCCGGATATTCAATCAACATTCAGCCGGTCAAAACATTTGACCACTACGACTTCCTTAGAATATAATCGAATTTATTTTATAAGCATTAAACCCAATATACTAATAATAGAATAATAATAATAGAATAATAATAGAATAATAGAATATACTTTTAACTGATAATAAATGCTCATTTTATTTAAAACATATGTATGTATGAAAACAAATAACACTCTTCAATATTAATGTTGATGGAGAATATAAAATTATCGAGTTGTGGCTTGTATAAGTTTTAAAAGAATTTTATTGCTTATGTTCATTCGTAAAATGTTAAATTTTTAAACAAAATTATGAAAGTTTTATTTTTATGATATCAACACGGACCCGTAAGTTGCGTTCATTCACAATTTTTTTCGAGGAGCGGTCATTCACCTCAATCAATAGCGGATTCGATTGAGATTTCATTTGATTCATATTGTTTTAAGTGTTTTGAGAACAGTCTGACAGCTAATGGTGTTAATAAATTGTCAACTGCGACGTTTTTTTTTTAACTTTATTTTTGGCAACCAATCTTTTAGATTATTACTGCCACTGTCGAGTAGTTAATAGTATTACAAGTTCTTCTTCTATTTTATTTTTGACAACCAGTCTTCTAGTAGACTATTACTGCCATTGTCAAGTTAGTATCGATATTACAAGCTTCTTGATATAATTTCAATGAACTAACAAGATGGTGGCTATCTTGTTAGAACTTTCCTGGGAATTTTTGTGGCAAGTCATAAACCATGCTCCGTGGTATTATTTCCGATCCACTTCACTCGTGCACAATAACCAAACTATATTATCTATAACACCACCAACATTACACAATATAGAGCCAAAACCTGCGACGTTATTAGTGTTTAAAACTTTCACAAAACAAAAAGTTTTAATTTTTATTTATGACAAAATTCTGTTCCTTTAAAACACGTAATTAATCATTTCGAAATGGCCACCTGCTGTGACTACAAAACTTGCTCGAACGTGTTTATAAATCTTAGCTCAATTAGAATAAAACATTAATTAATTCAACAAAATGAAATATACTATATTTTGGTATCACAATATTATTGCAACGACATTTACACTGATTGTATAAATTGTTTCCTTATTTAATTCAAAAAATTTCAAAATATATGTTTAATCTATATTATTGCAATTTCAATACAACACGAACACCGTGTGATTAAATTTTATTCCCAAAAACCGCTTAACAAAATTTTTAAAATATTCATTAAGAAATTTGATCGTCATTTCAAAATTAAACCCAACAAGACATCATATTAAGATAAACTAAAACAACAAACAATCACATACTTTAATTTCTTTTTACGAGAGCACAGGTCTGTTTGTTTAAAATTAAAACTCGGTCCAAAAAATAACACTTTAAGACACGATATCGGCACACAATAAAATCTCATATTCCCGCCTACATTTTTTAATAAGTGGTCTCTGAGAGTATTTAATAAAACGAATTGTCCTCGTACCCACGTGAGTGAGGGTATAAAATAAAAACAACATGAATGTCTGTCGGTGGAAGTGCTCGCTACAACTTGCTTGGTGTCCACGTTACGTTTTGGAAAATCGTTAGCAACGCCTACGGTTCATTCTTGGAAGACTTAATAATATTTTAGATGCGCAAGTTTTTAAGCGCGGCAACATAACTTTTGCTTACCTAGTTAATTATTATTTGCGTGCTCCAACAGTTATTACAATATCGCAAAAGTGGTTCATAAAACTCTAAATTGTAACTTTTAGTAGTTGGTTGCGCCGCTTTATGTATATTTGAAAATTCCCGCATTATGGATTAAATCACGCCACTTTGAAGCCCGACCAATTAATTGCGATCAGGTCACGCCACCTTTCTAGCCCTGCCCAATCACCTTTTCCTGGCACATGCTATTCGGTAGCGCGACGCCCGCGCCGCTAGTTCGATTGCGGCCATCATTGTTGTGGGCCGAGCCGCGCGCGACGGACGCGGGGCGGCCATTTGTGTTTCGTTTGCTATCGTCAGTGTTGTTGTATCCGCGCCGAGCCGCGCCGCATGCTAACATTTTGAGTTTTCGCATGGTCGAGTGAGAAATAAACGCATCGCTAAATACGTGCCAACATACATTATAAACAATAAGTGTTGTGTGGGAGGAAACCCAGTGAAAAGCAACGAGAATCACCTAGCCGGCTAGCCACGTGGAAACTGCAGCGCCGCGAGGTATGTGCCAAGTTTCCTTCCTACCCTTGTCTCCCTTTTCGTAGCTGATCGCAATAGTTGAATATCAAATATAGCACCCCCGCAAATACAGTCCACTTACATTATCATAGATACCCCCGCACACGCGCGCACCCCTTCGGTGACGTCGACCATCGCCGCGGCGTCACCAGTAGTAATAGATATACAGAATACAGAAATATTATAGTCTAGCTGATACCCGTGACTTTGTCTGCGCCATTAATTATTTTATAAATATATATTATATACAGAGGAAAGTATATAAACATCACACCGTTTGCCCCACTTCTCCGCGGCAAGAAACCACACATCACTGCTGTAATAACACTATTAACATGTAACACGAATTGTAATAATTTAATAATAAATCGTGATAGCTTTTAAGTTAAGTACCAAGTGTCTAAGAAATGAAACTATTTTTTTTTAGCAAAATCTATCCAGTACTTTTTTAATGACACGCACACAACGGCAGACGTCTATAATTATATTTCTGTTTATCTACATAATAATGTGTACCAATTTTAGGATTTCCTATCTGACACAATCGTTACACAGATAATCGAGGTGGGATAGATTTTTCGATTCGCACAGTTAAGCTTACAGGCTATCAAACAATTCAATACATATATGAATCACTATCTTTTAGTGATAGTAGATCTTCCTGTTTTCTATATATTTCAGTTCAAAGGTTGCCCATATTTTTCACCAGATCCAGAGGTACGTACATGCTAAATTTAATTTGCTATCGGCTGTGAGGTTTAGTCTTGTAAAGGCTACAACCAAACAGACAGGGTTATTTTTGAATCTGTAATACTACTTTGATTACTACTCTGATTTTATCTCAGTTTCAAGAGCCATTCATAATTCATTTTGTATCATAATAAAATCAATTCTTTGTATAACTTTACTATAAGTTAGCATCTTATATACTCGTCCATACCACAATAAATTACGGCTGTTGTGAAGTTTTGACCTAAATTATAAAAAGACGGCAGTACAAGTCTTGTTATTAATGAATTAATTTATTCAGATACTGGCAAGTAAGCTATGCAGGTTAATTAATGTCATATGAGTATAACCAATCTAAATAAAGTATTATTAAAATTGGTTCACAAATGATAAAGGTAGCGATTCAAGTACGTTAATAAAAAACGCACAGCCGAACGTAGTAACCACCTCCTATCTTGAAGTCGGTTAAAAATGATATTAATATGAAAAAGGATTGTGTGGTTTTATGAAACCACGGTAAAAGTGAAACTTTTTTTCACACTATAGACTTTTAACTAATAATAGTCTATACACTACACGGTCAGCTGCTCCGAACTATAGGCGCCGCCATATTGGCCCTGGCTACTCTGACGAGCGCCTTTCACTTTATCCCTACTCCGCGGCCGACCATCACGCGACATGCAACACACAGACGAAATAGTTTGAGACGATGTAATAAAAGTTTCACTTTAAAAGTATAAAGTCAACGTCACTTCTAAAACTTTGTAACACACACAACAGTCATATCTTGGTACGTAAGCCGTCTGCTCAGATATCCGTAACACCACACCCCGAATGCACTTAATGTACAAAATATTGTAATGATATTATTATTTCTTATGATAACCCGTTGCTCTGCCTCTCAATGGAATATAAAATAATTTTAAAGGCGATTTGTGACTCGACCGATATAATTTGAAGGTCCGCATTGATTGTAAGTGTTTTAACTAATACCATGTCGTATCGCTAAGTATCTCAGTTTAATTAATTACTTAGGTACAGTCGTTAATAGAAACCATATTAAAAAAATAAGTATCAAGAATGAGCATATTGAGAACATTATAATGGATGTACGGTGTGACTAGTAAGGATAAAATTATGAATCAGTGTATCAGAGGAAGTTTGAAAATAGCACCTGTAACAGAGAAGTGGAGGAGTAATAGGTTAGCACGGTATGGGCATGTCATGAGGAGAGATGAAACCCATGTAACTAGAAAAGTTTTGAGTATGATGGTGGACGGATGCAAGGCCGAAAATGGGTATGGATGGAATGTGTGAAAAATTATGTGTGTGTGAAAGGTGTGAATACTGAGATGACAATTGATAGGGGAGAGGGGAAAACGGAAACATGTTGTGCCGATCCTACTTAGGTGGTATAAGGGTAAGTAAGATAATGGTAATGAGCATACCATAGTCCTAGTTAGTCAGGTGATATTTTCCGGTTCGTTAGCGAGGAATCTACGTCGGTCTACGCGGTATCGCCTACCTACCTAGTCGGTATAATTTTTGGATATCACTGGGCTTACCATCAGATACACTGCCGTCACTTACTTGGCTAAAATAAAATATATTGGATAATATATCGTATTTCACTACGTATGAAATAGGTACCTACATATTATACAATATTCAGACCTATGTTTAGTTACTTTAATAAACATGAGTATGAGAAATTTATGAATTTATGTTATGACTGTTGTTTACATAAATCGTATTAATGGTTGCTTTTTGTTGTAGGAACTAGCGACTGACCTCTACTTTATTACCTTGATACACAAATTTTCTTATATTGCTTAATTTCGTAAGTAGAGTCCATTCCAGACTTTAGTAGATTAGGAATGAGTATGTCAATGGAATTTTGAAAATACCATCATTGACAGAAAAGTTAAAAAGTAATAGGTTAGCATAGTATGTCCATTACATGAGGAGATCTCTCCTCTGAAAGAAGAAATAAAACCAGAAAATTTCTAAGCATGAAAGTGGACGGATATAGAAACAGAGGAATACCGAAAAAGGTAGGAATGGATTGTGTGAGGAATAATATGTGTATAAAAGATGTGAATACTCAGATGACATCCGACAGGGGAAAGTGGAAGAGAAAAACATGCTGTGCTAACCTTACTTTGATGTGATAAGAGAAAGAAAATGATGATAATAAAATAAGTAGATATATAATTCAAATGTATGCCAGGAAATAATAGGCAAAATAACAATATTTTGGAAATGAGCTAGGCAACAGCTGTGTAGTAGTAAAATACAGTCCAAAAAAGTATCAACCTGCCAGCGTTACAGTGGAAACTACTCACTCACGTGACATTCAATGGATGGACCCAAAAGGACCACCCTGAAGCACTTGCTTGAGGCACAAGCACTGTGGTAAATTTTTCATATCACAGCTAGGATGATTTCTCTATTAACGTTAAACGTACAATGTCTGGGAAACTATTTCTACCTTTATTGGAAATTTACTGGGACCTATACCTATTCAATACAGTATTGTCAAATATCTTGTTAAAAGTTAAATATTGCAGTGGACATTACTTTGCATTTCCACCTGGAATTGATCAGCTGCTACCACGTCTCATTGCAACAAAAAAAACCTTTGATCTTTTTCTGCAAATAAACTATAATATTTAATTACGGATTTCCGCATTGTAACGATTTCTTCAATCAAATATCATGTTAAAAGGTTTTGGAACCCATGATGAAACTGTAGACATATTTGTTTTAAATATATAGACCGCTAGTAGTCTATCCGTCGGACATAGTCCCGTTCTGGTAATAAATAAAATCTTGCCAAATATACCTTAATCTTTCTCATGAATCACTTTATCTACTTGGTGATAAACGCATGAAAATCCGTTCAGTAGTTTTTTAGTTTATCGCGAACAGACAGACAAACAGATAAACGTGGAAGAGGACTTTGTTTTATAATATCTAGTGGTATATATTTAATTCACAGTTTCGTTGTAATTTATGTTGCGGTTGGGAACGCTTTTATTTCTGACTGTACATGGATTAACGGTAAGGTATTTAATTACACGATTGAAGATTTGCTTCGCGCATTAGCATCTCAGTATAAACCACCATTTTGAATAAAATTACACGTGCATCTCATAACTTACAATAATAAGATTAGTCTTATGTTCATTTACTATTGTAATTAGTAATTTAAAAAAAGTATTAAAATATTATTTTCTTTCATATGATAACAACTTATTTAATATGGGCTTAATGTCCTTAATAGTTTTCGTAAGGTTTTAAACGTTTAATATAAAAATACGTTGTATTTTATCCATGATATAATACACCTATACGTAATATAGTTAATATATATAAATAAAATATTTATAAAAAATTAATCCTTACATAGTATAAAACAAAGTCTCCTACCGCGTCAGTCTGTCTGTCTGTTCGCGATTAACTCAAAAACTACTGAACGGACTTTCTTGCGGTTTTCACCAGTAGATAAAGTGATTCATGAGGAAGGTTTTAGTATATAATTTGTCAAGGATTTTTTTATAGTCAGGGCGGGACAACGTCTGCCGGGCCCACTAGTTAGCGTATAAAAACTAACATTAATTGTATCAAATACTGGCTTGTGTTCGTGACTTATGTCAAATAACGTCACGTCAAGTGAAAATGGTTTTCTTGTTTAATGTAACTTTTTTTAATATATTATAGGGAAACGAACACGTGGGTCACCTGATGTTAAGTGATCACCACCGTCCATAGACACAGGTAACACTAGAGGAGTCGCAAGTACGTTGCCAGCCTGTGTTGGTGGCGAAGGGGGATGAGGAAGAGGGAAGGGGGAGTTGGGCCTTCGGCGCTCTCACTAACCGGACGAAACGCAACAATGCAAGCACTGTTACTTCACGTCAGTGTTTCTGTGGGTCAGGTGGTGGTACTACCACAGGCGAGCCGACCCATCCATGCTGAAACTAGCTATAGCTTCAGTGTGGCTCTATCACCTACAGTCCTGAGTTCTATTTGGAATTTTCGACTGTCTTTTGTTTTACAATTGTAATATTTCCATTGCCACTAAACTCTTATTACCTATTTTCTGTTAATTTACAATTTATCATTATCGCTTAACCGTTGTAATCAATATATAGCCCACTAGCATTTTCTCGCGGCTTCGCTCTCATTAATGTAAATTTGACCTACCGTTCTGGAACAGCAATATTTTTCTAGATGAAAAGTACCCTATTTCCTTTACTTTTGACAACGTGTAAGTAAAATGTCATGATGATAAACGGTTAAGTAGTTAAGATGTGAAAGCGTAACAAAGGAACAAACAAACTCGTATTCGCATTTTTAATATTAGTATCTAAGAATGTAATACTCTGAAAATGTCTCTATCTGCCAGTAAAGGTCTGGTCTAAATGCAGTTCAGCCGTTTCGGAGATAAGCACTGACAAACAACAAACCCTTAAGTTTTATTTATTCTTATAGATTTAAAGTAACGACAAACTTCAACTAAATAAGTATCTCCCAGAATATATCGTAACTTACGAAGGTTGAGACTATGATTATTGAAACATATTAAAGTACGATATAAAAAACAGAGTTGCTAACTTTATTTTGTGACAAAATTGCTAAGTTTTTGCGATTTTTCAAATTGTGTTAAAGTTGGCGCACTTACCACAAAGAATAATCTAGTTAAAGAGGAAAGGTGAAAACAATTTTTTGTCATTTTGTCATCACATCCAGTACAGCAATGCTCAAACGGTCGATCGCGAGTGTTTTTTGCGTCGATCTCGAGAAAAATTTGCCGCTATAGAACAATTCACAGAGTTTGTTTAGTAAGCAGGTAACTAAAACAAAATATAATGAATGAAAAACTAAAACTTATTTGATCCACAATTAGGCTACAAAAACCCACTTTATTTAATCGTTTTTAACGGGAGCTACCTACACCTACCTATATGTTAATTCTGCGTCACATAAACTTGCATGCAACCTTTTGCATGCAGAGTCGATCGGTGGATAGCCAGCAGTTCAAGTCATCCCTGCAGTACAGAGTAGGTACTTGACGACATGAATATTCTTACTTGATGATTACATTATATTTACTGACAAATTTACATCACTGTTGGAAATTCAAGTACAGTAAAGATAACGATTGAAGTATTATTCCATTTCCCTGTAGTATTGTCTATTATTGACATACTTTATTAACTGATTAAATACGATGCGTTTATAATATAAGGGCATCATGTACTAAAATATAATGCATCAGTAAGAGAATAATAATAGTTATACCACGTTTAATTAGTTACACCGTTTCAAACGTACTAAAAACTAGCTATTATCCGTCACATTGTCCGAGTAGAATTTAGTAAAAAAACATTCAATGTAAAAGTGCGTATGTACTGAACACTGGTTTCTTAGTTTGTAATATATGCGCGGAATTCTATTTTTTTTTCTGTAATAATAAATAAGTTGTTACCTATAACAGTAGTATACTTGTCTATCAGTGAAAGCCCTTATCTGAGTTAGTTTCACGATTTCGGAAGTTCATCAGAACAGGGAGACAATTTTTTTTTAAATTATAAGTACCGCATATACATTCATAAACGTACAGAAACATGTTATTTTGACATTACAAACATACATTTTTAATTAATTAAATATGTATACACATATGCAATTATAAATTAATTTAGTTATTTATTTATGAATACATTATAAATTAATTAAATATTTATACAATAACTGTGCCAAGGGCTCCGTCCTGTGGTCCAAAAGAATTACATATACCTTGGAGTATTATGTATGATTCTGGTTTCCAAGGCTTAGTCATTGAGTTAAACTGTTATTCGTTATTCAATGTAAAAATAAAATAATTAGTATTAATTTCATATTTTATTTCAGTGTATATTTCAAATTATTCTATTTATACATTTCTTTATTTTTATATCCAAATGTACGTATGTGTAAAAATACACTTATATGTTACTACAGTATATAAGTTATGATAACACTATTTTTTATCAAAATTGGTTCCATACTTTGTCAATGATACACATTAATAAGCAAAACCCCTGCAAATGTGTTCTGTCAAGGATTCTAATGCCCAATAGAGTAGATTAAAACGATCGCCTTACATAACTTTACAATTATGAATAAAATAATTTCTTAAAGTTATATCGTAAATATCTACTAGTACATAATCTTACATAAAGTCAATTCATATTCGCTAAAAATAGAAGAAAGAGGTATCGGGACGTTAATCGATTCAGGTGGGATACATAAAACTGTATAAAATCACAATCCGACATATCTAAACGTAGACAGACCCAATAAAACCCTAAACCATTTAAGACACTCTAAACGACAAGGTTATCGTTTAATTTTACTGCAGAAAGCATTTCCATCACAATCCGAAGTGACTCCTCGTCATTTATTTTAAATTGTTTGTGGTTTCGTCCTGACCGTGCGTTATCATAAATCTTTTAAGATCTTTACCATAAAGGAAGATAAGGTCGCACCCAATCGACTTAAGATTGCCCTTAACCGAATTCGAGATGCTGACGAATTATTGTCAGCCGGCTGGAGTATTCACTACATGTCAGATGCAAAAATGTTCTGTGATTTCTTAATATTTTAATGAATGCCTAACACGTGGGCCAGTAATCGCATTTATCGCTATGAATAAATAATCTTAATAAAATAGAATGAAGAAAACGTGGAACTCGGTTCATAAAGGCAAATATATCATATACACAGGGCTTTTTTGTGAGTGTGCCCTTAAAGAGAATTTTGGAAATACCGAAAAATTGGCATAACAACTCAAAAAAAAAATTAAAAAATCAATCTTGTTAGCCTTTACAAAAAAATTTGAATTATTTTTAATAGGTTATCCAAACACAAAATCTAATCTATCTTGAACAATTACCGCGTCGCACAGTGGTTTGTCTTTGTAGAAGAGGTCGTAAAAAAAAATGAAATTTTCGAAAATCAATGTGCCCCAAAAAATAAGTGGCAAAAGAAGGCATGCATATACATATTATAAGGGAATTGTATCGCCAAAACTTATTTAAAAATTGTAGTCCGATGAAGCTATTAAGACCTTGCTAGGTTAATAACGTAGTCATTTCGAAAAAAAAAAAACTATTTAAATATTAATAGTGTATGTTTATTCACGCCTAATTTCCGAAAACAATAAACGAATTGATTTTTTGATTTTTAGTGACATATAAAGAACTAGTCAGAGTGATATGTACACTACAAATCATTGTGCTTTTCATGGGGTTTTATGTGTGCTATGCCATAATCACAATTTAAAATAATGTTATTGTTACCGATCATATGATACAACAAACCATATTCAAGGGAATTAGGAGTAAGTCCCGGGGATCAATTAATATACAAGAAAAGCTATGTAATAAGAAATATGTAAAGTAAAAAAAGACCGTAGCAAAACCAGTAATAGTTTTTTAGGTAATAGTGTTAGGTTCTACAATAAAGTTCCAAAGCATGTTACCGATTTGCCGGACTGTAAATTTAAGCGCCACGTTAAACGGGTTTTAGTTTCAAAAGGATATTATAGAGTGGATCAGTATGTGAATGATAGTGATGTCTGGAATTGACTCCTCTCTGTGCATCCACTAAAAGCATTGTATGATGTATTGGAAATATATGTTAAAAAAATGTACCCGATCGAGTTTCTTGCCGGTTCTTCTCTGTGTTGTTTTCCGAACCGGTGGTAGTCTTTGACGTTCATAAGTGCCTTATTAGGGCCTAAACTGAATAAAGTATTTTTGATTTGATTTGATTTGAATTTTATGAAAAAAAAAATGGAATATAGAGAGGTTTTAATATTAAAGATAAAAAATGCTATAACCTAATAACTATCCTTTTCAGAGAACTGACGCATCTTTTATGTTTTGTTCTTAGGTAAACATATATGATTGAGTGGTGGCTGCGATCACTGCAAATTGATTAAGTGTCTGAGCTTTAAATATCCCGTTTATCTAGATGCATGTTGAATGATCAATTAAGTTGATTGACATTGGACTTCAATCATTTGAGAATTAAACACATCGAATCCTATACCTGAATGATACACATTTTTTAACTGGTATCCTTAACGTATTCTCACTTATAGTGCATTTATTTTTAGTAACTCGACCTTTTGTCTGTTCGCTTGTTTGTTCAGTAAAAATTTTGCAGTCGACTTTCAACTAACATATCCTATGTCTCATGAAGGTACTTATTTAAATTGATAGTAAAAATATATAAACAAAAGGACTGAAAGCATTTAATTCATCAATTCAATATAATTTCAATGTGTGTTATTCTTAATTAAAATGGCTAAGAAGTTTAAAATATTTTTGATGGCCCTAATTTACAAATACTTGTAGTATGTAATAACGATAATGAACAATAAATTAAAGAAATATATTAAAATAAATACACCGTTTGTGTTAAGATAAGGATTTTAGTATGGTTCCCATTAAAAGTAAAACGAATACCAGAGGAAAAATTCAGGAGGTTCTTTTACATCACCTACCTTCTTACAAACTTACAGATTACTCAACATTACATTTTATTTAATTTTATTAAAAGAAACCTCTATGGCTCTTCAGGCTTATTTGTTTGCCCATACGCCAGCTCGGAATTTGCGGGCTCTGACAACTCTGTATTCTATTCTATTTTCTCCCAACACTCCCCTTACTTAACCCCTTTTCAGTTCTTATGCTCTAATCATGACCTTACCCTTCCCCCCTCCCCCCCTCTCCCCCTCCTTTCCTTCTTTCCCTCTTTTTCCCCCCATTTTTTCAGTAATTACCCCACTTATTTTTTTATCTTTTTTGTAATTTTATTTTGACAAAAATACCCTTAATAGTACAGCATTTACAGTAATAATAACATTAATATCTTGTAAGATATCGCAGATTTAAAGTTCTGCGCAATAAAAATATATTGGACGGTATGCCTAAATCGCTCAAATATAAAAATTGGTATTTGTATGTACGTTGCACCTGTGCGAAGCTATGATGGCTCACTGTAATATAATTAATACACTATACAATATAACGCTGTAAGATTTAAATATGTGACCTCTGAGACTATAGTCAGAGAGCGTGACTGTTTTTTTATATTGTGCCACGACAAAGTGACCGCATTTTGTAAGTGCCGTGCAATCCAAAAATAACACATAATTTATTATCTGACGTCGCTCTGGTACCGATCTGAAAGCCTCTCACATTAATACTATATAATACAAGTATTGGAATTATTTTAAAACACCATTATGATTAAGCATGAATAAAAAAATCACTTAAAAATATCACAAAGAAGATAATAACAATGGACATGGAAAAGTTAAATGAAGCATTTAATTTTATATCAGAACTTATGTCCGTTTTTATATACGTACTACAAAAGATCTAATTGAAGCGAAAAAAGCAATGGTACTCAAATGATATGTGTTTGTTTGTATGATTGATGTATCGACGGCTCGAGTCGGCTATTTAACAGTCGGTTAGACAAAATGGTGGAGTATGCCGGCATGCGAGAGACGTCAGGGTGCTTTACCAGTACGGACGTTTGCTTGTTCGGCTATTGGCGTAATGATGTTTATGTGATTCTCAAACTTTATTAACGGACCTCTATAAACTTTGAAGTATTTACTTTAGAAATTATCATTTGTATATTAAATATTACAAATCACGCAAAATGGTAAAATATTACTACAGATTACAGTAATAGCTATATTTTCATAATAAAATACGCTGTTGTGTTTTTTTTTACATTTCTTGTAAAAAACTGTTGTAAAATATTTTTTAAGTCATTTTCTGTATTGCAATTTGTAACTTTGACATGAAATGAATTTCCGCTGTTGATATCCAGAATTTGAATAGGAGCATCATGAAGTGCTCTCTCTTTTACACTCATTATCTGTAACTTAATGCTCTCTTGTTCGCACACTGCGATAACATTGACCAATTGTTATCGTTGGCAATGCTAATAACGAGCAACGGATAATCAACAGCATAACAATGAGGTCGTCAAAAATGTCTTCTCCGTTCCTTAGGAATAATGCATTACATTATTGGTTGTTCTAATAATTATCACTACCAGATATATGAGTAATAAAGTATGAGAAGAATAACAAACAGTTTTCTTTTAGACTTCGTTAATTAGAAGCTATTTCTATGTAAATACGTTATTTTCGTTTTCAAATATAAAGGTAATTTATGTTATTAGACATATTTTGATAATTTAGTCATTATTGACGGTTACATTGCAAATGGTGATGGCCGAATTGTTAAGACCATCGATATGTCATATACCGAAGAATTTGTCATAATTTGTGTTCATTTACTAATTCAAACTTCATTGGTAACACTATTACTTATTTGATGAAGAAAAATATTGTGAGGAAATCTATATGCTCGACACGTATGAGTTCTTGTTACCCGATCGTCTAGTGAGAAATAGACGCAATAATAATTTTTTCTCTAGATTTAACCTACTAACTAATTTACATGTCCTCTGTAGGGATGAGACCTTTGTCCAGTAATATAAGTTATATAACTTTTTTTGTTACTAATTAATATAAATTTCCTATTTATATATTTCTACTGCCGAGTTTGTGGGATCTGCCACTTCAGAGTTATACCTTTTTTTGTGGTTTTGGCTTTTAAGCCATAAGCTTAGCTGTGTCTATTTAGTCACAGATTTTATTAAAAATAGCTCGCAACCAAGTTGTTTATCGACAGGACTTCAGCTCATTCTGGTTTGGAAAAAATTGCATGGACTGCACCTGATTCCAAGAATTGTTACTCAGTGACCTTACTAGATTATTAGTCTCTAATTAGTTCTGGATACACTGAATCAATACGTGATGCTTCAACTCTGTCACTTTTATCGCAACACTGCAAAGTACGTTTTTTGTTATATGGGATACCTTACTAAGGACTATGTACTCGGAATACAAACTATGGGCTATAATAACCATTAATTTTCTGAACACTTGTTTAAAACTAAACATATAATTAATTACTTTCAAAACATTACAAGATAAAAATTTGAGAAACACTGTTATGAAGAATACAAAGACGGCTCTGTGTGCGTGTCGTGATCACAATCAGGTTATTTCACTGGTAATTATGATGCGACGGGCGAGAGTCCGACCCGGGGTCAAGCCGCCGCGTCCAAATGTAGCACACGTGGACCGACGGACACGAATCTCATGTCTATATATCATTACAATCTTCTTAACATAAGATTTATATTATGTACTATAAATAAACAGAATTATATTGATTTAAAACGCATTTACATACTGCATAAGTAGTAACAATTTCAGCATGGGCATTGCAGTTGTGTACGACAGACCGCTATATACTAAATGTAAGACTCACTATAGTGGCATACTTCTGTACGCTGCACGCTGAATATACATGAATACAGATAAATATATATGAATACAGATTATACAGTAATCCGATTGTGTATGGTGGTACAGTGGAATTTGGTTAATTGGGATCTCAAGGGACCAAGAATGTTGTACCATTTATTGAGGGTTTCCATTAATCCAGTTTTCCAATTAGGCAGGTTTAAAATTATATTTGTCTCATTTACAGAGGCTCCCGCTTATAGAGGTCTAAATGTACGGCTATTCCATTTATGCTATGCTCCCTACACAGTTCATCACGCGACTTTCCACAATCATAATCTGATAGAAAATTTAATTTTTCAGATACTGATAACGTTTTATATTTACGTTTGGGCATTTTGTACACTTTTACTCCATTGTTTTTAGGTCAAAACCTGAGATAGTACTATCAAATAAAGCGTGTGCGAAAGACATTTTAATGTTTGTAAACAAAAGTGTCAAAACCTGTCCCAACCCGATTAATTTGTCTCATTTATAGAGGGACTTGAGTAACAGAGTCCCAATTATAAAGGTAAACATCGAATAAATCCTAGAAATCAGATCTCATTTAACCAGGTTTGAAAAGTCCCATTAATAGAGGTAATTCAATGAAAAAGTACCGGGACCTCATTGCAACTCTCAATAATAGAGGTTTCTCATTTATCCAGGTCCCATTTAACCAAGTTTCACTGTATTACCCTCAAGTTAATAAAGTTAACAATTTGTCGCCAATAACCTGTTGGTGCGCTCCGCGAGATGCACTTTAGAGCTAGTCCTCCTCTACGTTTAGCGTGTTTGCCATAGTAGACTACATCGTACATAAAAAAGTAATCAAGATGGACAGAAAGGATCTATTTGTACACGACTGGATCGGCTACCAATACGCACGTGGCATCAAAGTCTTTATCAATACTTATTTTGATTTACGGCGTTTTGGGAAGAGTCACTGCCTATTCCAGTTGTTGAGAGAGGTATCGAGAGACTTGGAGCGATGATGGCTTAGTAGTTAGCGTGTTCGGAAACCACCTAGAACGAACCGGAGATTTCGATGCAGGAATACGTTGCAATAAAATCATAGTATCGTCATATTTTAAACCCGCCTAGTTAGTTATCACATTCTAGTTGAACATCTGTCACTAAGCACCTATAGGTGTGTTCCGGCTGCTGTACATGAAAGTTAATCCCCGTATAGGTTTAGTGTGCTTACCATCACATCGCCATTTAACATTAGGTGCGATTGTGATGAAACGTTGAATTTTACAAAGTATAAAACAGACGATTAACAAAGAATATAAGATCTTGATCTCTAGAGTGAAGTACGTCACTTTGTCTTGCTGTGATAAAAGAATGAGTTTTCACACATATATTTTGGTAGCTTGTGCTCACGGCTTCACTTGCGTTTATTTTGATGTTTGTTGCAAATTTGATGTATGTACCCTTGACAATACGCAAGCAAAATGTTATGATGATTGGTTGAGTAGTTAGGACATGAAATATAGTTAATATTATTATTACATAGTATAAAACAAAGTCCCATACCGCGTCTGTCTGTCTGTCTGTTCGCGATAAACTCAAAAACTACTGAACGGATTTTCAAGCGGTTTTCACCAGTGGATAAAGTGATTCTTGAGGAAGGTTTTAGTATATAATTTGTCAAGGAATTTTTTTATAATAAGGGCGGGACAACGTCTGCCGGGGCCGCTAGTTTTAGATAAAAATAACTTCAACAGGATTTTATTACGTTATCAACAATATCAATAGCTGTCAAGATTACAATCGATAGCATAAACCATACTGTTATATCATGAAATCGTAGCGCAGTAAAATATATAACGATGTTTAATTTCGTCCCCTCGTTCCTGATTGTCACGTTTATTTGAACCACCTGTAACTATGTTATATTAAAATGTATAAAATGCTTCGTGGGCGGCGGCCATAGGGGTCAAACGAATTGATAGATAAAAACCTGCTTGAGTGACGTCATATTTCTAACACGTTAACCTTAGTGCCTTATTGAAGATCCGTTTAGATGTGACGACAACGAAACACGTTTAGTATTAAAATTTGTCAAAAAAAATAATCACCCTCTTCATTGCTTATTCTTCGGTAAAACAGGAATATTAACCGAAAAGATATTTAGAAAATGGAAAAAAAGAAAATGGATATAATCTATCTATCTTGTAAATCTTATGTATATAATAAAAATGTAAATCAAACGTGTATGTACATTTTACATTTAGTGAAAAAAATGTTGCAGGTGTCTTAATAATACGTAATAAAATACATTTCTATCAGTTTTAGAAATGTATGTCTGTCTGTTTGTTTGAACACGTGGTCATGATAAAACTTTATAAAATCATAAAGCATATCGTCAAGTGACATTTAGTCCTGGTTTCATTAAAATTGTTTAACTCTGTCAAAAGTTATTGTAATTTTATTGTCGAGGCGACTTAAGTACGAGAAAAAATTAGATAAATAAATGGACCTAATACATTCAGATGATTTTATTAGTCATACATGAGATTCCAGGCGGACTGAGCGCGGACACAGCTAGTTATAAATACATATATATATTTTATCCCGGGTTAATAAATATCTATATTATCTCTAATTCCAGGATATATCTTATGTCCATCAGTTTTGTTTGAGTTAATTGTAATCGTTCAATTACTATACATAATAATCAACTTGAAATTAAATATAATGAATATTCATTATTACATTTAATTGAAACATACATAATCGGGACGGAAACTATGAACAGACCTAAATTGTAAAGTTAACCATCACGTAATGATTGGACGGTGATTTAACACGCTTGTTAATTTCTACATCAAAGTTTAGATAACACCTATAGTGATTTATGGCTAGAAACTGTTTTTAAATTGCTATTTTTTAATTTAAAATTACATTTTGATTCCATATGTAATTAATATTTTCATTTGTATATCTTATTAAAAATTTGGAAGTATGTTAGATACTTATCAAATTTCACGTTGTAATGCTTGTTGACATAGAGTTTTCAACAATAAATCAATTATATTCCTAATCACAATTTTTTTTTCGATCCGACTACGCTATTTACCCAGCAAGGTCTTAACAGCTTCACCGGACTACTAACGAGCGCTTAAGGTACTCAACCAATTTTATTTGACAACTAGCTCAAGCGTGCACGGCACACCTTGGCTTCGGCTGTTGCCTGATACATGCAATTCGCGACCTATCTTTTTTTTTTTTAACGTGGGGAAATCCCTTATGGATACCCACTCTCTCGGGGGAGAGAGTGGGTTATGTCCGACTCGCACGGACTAAAACCCCACGGTGTACCGACAGACCGTTTTGTGGGGGCGGCAAGGGATCGTTCAAGCTAATCAACCTTGTAGAGCCGCCCCCACGGACGGCCCCGCGGAAGGTGACCGCCGGGCTCCTACCTATAGAGGGACAGACCGGGTACACACCGTCTGCCCCCCTCGTCCGCCGGACCTGTGCAATGAGGAGATGGGCCCCCCGACCCATCCCCTCAGGTCCGGCTATGGTGGCAGGAGGAGTTGGGCAAAGCGCCGCCTCCTCCTGCCAATCCTCCGTTGGCGGAGACGGCCACTTAGCGGGTCTGCCTCGCGGGCCCTCTCCGCCGCCTCCTTCTGCGAGATGACCTCCTCGCAGAAGGAGTCCATCGCTCGCCAAGCCTGTTCGCTGCCGAGCATGGCCGAAACCACGCTCGGCAGCGATAAGTCCGATTCTACCGCCGCCGCCAGAATGCGGCGCTGCTCTCCCCACGCAGCACACTCAGACAGAGTGTGCTGCGCGGTATCTTCGTCAGCGCCGCACTCGTGGCAGGCGGCGGTCGGCTCCCTTCGCGCAATCCGGTGTAGGTACCACCCGAAACAACCGTGTCCGGTGAGTACCTGCACCAGTCGGAACGTCAGGGAGCCCCACTCCCTCCCAATCCAGTCCCGCAGGACCGAGCGGACGGCGTCCACGGTAAACCGCCCGAACCGCTCGTCAATTCGCGACCTATCTGAGCTAAGCTAAGCTAACTATTCATGCATATATGAGTTGTTGAAACATATGTGTGTACCAGGCATACATACCTCAACAACTGTTATATATATTTCGTATTGGATAATTTTCTAAACTATTTCAGTTTGATAAGGGAATTGAAAGGGAATATTCCCTAATCACAATATTTTAATTTTATATTATAGGTACTTAATGTAGATGAATTTTAAGTGAAATGGTACACATTTTTATAATTCCCTAGTAATAAATGGGCCATAATAAACCACAACACAACTAAGTTTGAAATATAATCAATATTTAAAAATATGTCGTTTTGTTATATTTGTTTAATTGATTATAGTTACATTAAATACAAAAAAAATACAATTAAAAACTATGGTGGTAGGTACGTTGTTTATTTCTAGGGTTCTGTATCTCACCATGAGAAAAAGAAACTCCTATAGGATCATATTTACTTACATCTGCCTATCTAACTGTCATAGGATTTGTTCTCGAAAATGGCTGGTTAAAATTAACATCGAATATTGAATTTCATGAGTTCATACTGTTATTAAAAATCATGTTTCTATGTTAACGCAATAAAGAGACATACTCATCATGTTGAAGCTCGTTAACCGATTTTCAAAATATCATGCTTATATTGCGTTCTACACTTAGTATTGAAAAAGGAAATCTTTTACCAAAAATTAAGGGATAAATCTGTAAAATACTGAGTTTCGAATCCCGTGTGAAGTTGAAATGCATGGTAAAGTTATATTTGTTTTTAATTTCATATCGTGTACTATGCGAGCGTTCGCAAAATAAAAGCAACTCACTTAAACACACGTTATTGAAGAAGGTAGTGGTACAATTATTTGTTTAAAACGAGTAATAAGTATGGGCCCTTAAGGCGCGAGTTGTGCTCGCTACTTATCCTCTTTTTTACTTCAGTTTATGTTTTATTATTTATATAATTTACTTTGTATGTTATAACTAAAATTTTGAATAGATTTATGGTGAGGGATCGATCGGACTCCTCGTCCCACGTGGCTTGGTGTCGAGTTGCCCCCGCGCAGTATATCACCGCAGCACTGCGCCGACATTGGTTTGCACTTCGCATCCACTGGGGCGCATTCGGGATTCATATCGAGAGCTGTATTTAAATAACTCATTACTTCTAATTTTATGTTTGATTTAATTTTCATGTAAAAAATGTGTATATCGCTGTTCATTTGTTTCAGAAACTCTCAATTAATGAAGTTAAATTTTATCTAACTACATTTAATTAAAGCTCGATATTCAGTTTGATATTATTTTTATGCATTATTTATGGTATGACATGTTGATTGGTTTTATTCAGAAAAAATATGATGTCTCGTCTAGAATTAATGTTTTTATCTAAAATACATTCCTGGGTAAATGTCACACCGATCCAAAGAGTTACAATCCGTGGCTGCGCCGTGTTCAGCAGCGGCCCACACTCTGATACCGCGTGATCTGTTTATTCTGAACACCATAGAGATAAAGCTTAACCTAGATATGACAAATATGAATATAAAAAATTAAACATTTGAAAGATAATAAACATTGCTATTTAATCACTGTTTTTATTACAATTATTTTATACTTTACCTTTTTATGTTGACTAATAACGAAATAATTTTAAGAATATTACATATATAAGGCGATTAATATATAAATTAAATGATAACGGCCCATCGAATGCGCGCATTATGCAAAAAATTCTGGATAAATAGAATTTTTTTTTATTTACTTTTAAAAACACTTGGTCCTTATCTAAAGAATATATCATGATATCTTCATCTACTACAAAGGTAGTATAGTTTTAAGAAACCAGGATTTTCATAGACACTACGGGTTCAGTATTATGTTTTCTTGCATTGGAGAAGTGGGACCGGCGCTGTGGCACGCATGCTTAGGAGAGGGGAAGATAACGCATAACATTGTATATAGAGAAATTTTGATAAAGTATATTTTTTCTTTAAACATTTTCTGTGTACGTAATATATTGTTAATCTAATAAACAACACATACTAAGTTACGGGTATCAGCTAACTTAGAATATAAATGATAAAATATACGGCTAGTTTTTGAAATCGAGCTGTTTTGTAATAAGCCGACTCATCGTGCCTTTGGTATTTTATACGTATTGATTACAAGAGAACTTCCGCCCAGTAAGTAATTAACATCATTATGATACCGAAAACACGATAAATTTTCGCATAGTAGTGGGTAAAAACTTATAACCGCGTATTTAAATATATATTAATGGAAATTATATTAACTTGTAACAATTATACTTTAAGCATGAGTATATATTATTGACATCACATCAACCTGTAAGTGAGCCACTGCAGGATCATAGGGCCGTATTGGCGATTTCATACTAAGAGAAATGCACAGCTCTACATTTTCCCACATATGGTAGTACTTCAAGAACTTTTGTCAGGTTCAGGTTTCCTTCTGATTTACATAATTTCGCGACGAGAACCTTTATTTTCAACGTGGTATGGAAGTTGGCGCGCGAATTTCGAAATATTCCTAGATACATACCGGGATTCGTACCTGCACACATCGAATTGATAGTCCTCTGGTCAAACCACTCAATAACCACAACTTCTTCTTCGCATTCTGCTTTTTTGTTATTTATTTTAAAAAAAAATGTAGAAGCACAGTAAATGAAATAATGAATAAGTAAAATCTAGGTCTAGAGTCTGGTGTAATATTAATTATAAAAGATGAATATAATATCTTCTATTTTCTGTCATACTTTGGGATCAAAATTATTTAGATTGTGTTTCGTTTAATATTTTTTATATCTCTTCTAGATTTGCTCTATGAACTATCTTCGCATTGTCTCATTTTACGACGTGTCCACACCATTGTTCCCTTTACAATAGATTTCGTCTACATCGGTCTTGTTTTATAACCGGTTACCTTGCTATGTGGAAAAATTACCATTTGTTATCTCTACTAAAGACACGGTTTAAGAATTCAAAGATCTCACTTTGAATGTATCTATATTTGATTCAATTATACAATAGGAATGGACGTCTCAAGAACGATGCCAGTACATAAGTAAATATCTGATGTTAAAATATTCAATGTAACAAGTGCAGCTTTTCTAATATCTTACTCTATGGAAGTTTATTTTCCTACCGTTTTAATGTTTCAATTGTTGATCTTTTTATCTCTATATCATCTCTATTAGACTCTAAGTTGATGTCTAAATCACCTCATAAGTGTATGTGATTAATAATCTTAACTATCAGTATCAAGTAAGTTGACAATGTGACTGTAACTTTTACAATGATCATTTGAGTAGTTAGGACTTGAAAGCGTAACAAACAAATCGACTCGCATTCGCATTTATAATGATATAGTTAGAATTTATTAGTTTAAGTTGTTAGAATTAATTAGCTATGCATTAGAATGTTCTTAAGTCCTAAATTTGTTAACTATTCAGAGTCATAGTTAGCACACGTATGTGCTATTTTATACAGAAGGTTTTTATGCTATAAATTTTTCTATAACATACCAATACGAGGCCTTAGCTTATGTTTTGTTGTTACTAAGTTTTATATTGTAATTTAATACGGATAAAGACGTGGACAATTTCAAGTTAATTTATATTTAAAACTTTACGTACCAAATGTTACTGACAAGACCAATAATACAAAAAAAGTAACAAATATGTATATAAAATAACTTTAGCTTTTTATATATCTGTACTTTATTCCATATAGAGTTAAAAAAATTAAAATCCTTCTTCACTAGTCTTCGAGAGGTGCAGGATAAAAATGTGTGTAGGTTTTATTGAATAAAATTTGCAAAGTACTAAATTACTATACAATATATATGCAGCCTTGAAAGAGTTATGAGATTTTTAGAATCAAATACTAACTGGTAGCGGATCCACGCTGCATACATATTCGATATTTATAACAAAAAATAATGTGCCTAATAACGTGAAGGCAAAATTACTATAAATAAAACAAAGGCACGGAAGGTATCTTCGCTCAAACAGCGGTGAAGCTGTCGTGTAGTGGCTAAATAGAGCTATTAATTTTAACGGCTATTTAGGAATTCACTGAACATTATCGGAACGGAATGCGGTGAAGAGTTAATGCGCATACCTGAGAGTCAGTGACTTTGTCACAACATTATTAAATGCTATTTCAAAAATGTTGCTTGAATACGAATTTTATTAATAAATATACATACCGTATGTACATAAAAAAATATTCATTTTATTATACTATTATTTTATTTAAGTTTTAAAATAAAATATTCGAATATTTAATCAATTACGAACGTTGCTTAATTATTTAGTACATTAATAGAATTTATAGCTTATTCAATTGTTTGTTTTATTATTATTTTATGATGATAATAATTTAAAAAAAAAACATATATCCGCGGATTTAATAGTATAGGTATAAATACGGTGGGGGTAAATATTTATTTTAAATTAATTTGGGTTTACTTACTACAATGTTGTTACTAATGTTAACATAGAAATGTGCTATTATAATTCAGGTTAAAGAATAAATCTTATAAAACAATTACATTTTGATTAATGGAAATGCTTACTACTTGTAAATAAAACGATTTGTTTCAAGTATATACCTATTTAAGAAAAAAAAAAACAATTCTTTTATAATGTTACATTTTTATTAAATTCCCTTTTTTAAACTTATACAAACAGTGATATTGAAATTCGAAGTTATACATTTTTGAAGGAACATTTTATTCTAAAAACAAGCCCGTAATGGAAAAGTATCTTATTATATGTTTCCTCGTTACTTTAAGTTTGCTTTTCTTTTAATGTTAATTTTATTAATGCTTTTACAACAAAACAAACAAGCAATATGTTAATAAATCATTGGTATTTATTAAACCAATAATGTATTATTTTACGTTACTTAAAAAAACTCAAGGTAATCAGAACAATAATTTATTTTATTCATCTCCGCGATACTCTTAAGAAACGTAGATATTATTTAATCCTAAGCGTTGTATCGTCTTCATTTTATCAAGACTCAAGTGTCGATATATTGTTATAACGGCCAAGCCTGGGTACTAAAAAGTGCAGTCCAGATAACCGTGTAGATGTACTCCTCTTGTTAACGATCCCGCATCCAAATAAATTTGTAACCAAATTAGTCCCGAGCGATAAAATTTATTCGAAATCCACTGTGAAGAGTAAAAATAACACATTCTGTGTCGGATTAAAGAAAAGATACGAGCGAGATACGAGGCCCCGAACGTTTCTTCCGCCCGTTTTTAACACTTCCAATTAATAAAAATTGATTTTGTTTTTTAATTAAGCCCGTAACGAAGGCCCGAGGTCGTGTCGGGATCGGGTGTATCTGTTAAAAGAAGATTTATTTTATTGGTCAAAGCACAACGTTTGGTTTAGCCTCGCGTACCTACAGGATTGTCGACGTTCGACGACAACAAAACCGATCGCCTACGTTTATAGCGGTATCGATGCATAAAAAGTTATTTTTATATAAAGTTGACCCAAGTTTATAACAATTATGCTGGTGTTATATTACATCGTGGAAATGAAGTTTATATAAACATTTCAGTTTGTAATTTTTTTTTTATTCGTTCATACGTTTTTGGATTTCCCTTAAAATCATTCTTAACATTCGTTGTAATGAATAGCTGAGTTATAAAAAGATGTATAGCATAAAAATCTTCACCGAAAAAAAAACATTATATACAAGTAGATTTATTCTCTTCGTGTAATATCATTATTTTATTTTACTATAGTATCTTACCTGCATTAGAAGGACCCGCTTAAAAGATTTATTTATAAAAACATAAGCTCGACGCATTAATTCTTCCGCTTTATATTCAGTCCCCGTCGATAACAGCAAAAAAATATTTCTATTCATACGAGTGCTAATTACAGTACCGCCATGTACAGAGGCACGCATGAATGCATGTTAACTGGTTAAATATGTGGATTAGTGATGTACCATGTCGTTAAGACTTATGTAATATTTCATCGAAAGATCATTATCTGAATAACTAAATTATCATAATTGTTGTACTACCTATATATTAAATAAATAACTAATAAATAGTATTATTCATTACAGTACAGTATTATTACAGTAAAAATATTACAGTATTAAATACACTTCATTTTATTTTATTCACGCTGAAGCTTCCTAAATGAAAACATTAAAAATATTAGTTGTATTTTAACTTATATATTTTTCGTGATATTACAAATATAATTACAGTCAAAATCTGTTATAACAACATCGAAGGGACTGCTCATATTCAGTCGTAAAAACCGATAGTTGTAACAACCGGTGATGTTTAATGTGTGTCCTGCAAGTACAAACAAATCGATAGGGAATTATTGGAAAAATATATTTATTCAACTATGTACATTTTGTTTATTACACATAAGTACAATGCATATTATTTTTCTGTGAGCATAAAATCTGTAATTTTGGTCTGTTCGGAACACTTCTGTTGTGCATAGATATTTTGTAATTCACGTTGGATTTTAATTAACGTATCTTCATAATTTTCATTTATTATTAATTACAATTCATAATTTGTTTTTCATAATGTGTTTTGTTAATTCATAATTTGTTTTCTTTTTCTTTGCGACATTTTGAAAGTTTCACGAATAACTCCACAAAGTTTTGGTGCGTCTTGTGTATAGATAAGTAACAAACTAACTGAAGAGATATGAACAAGCGGGCTTTGACTCTACTGCATGCACGTGTTTTGTTTCTAAGAATTAGAAAAGACCCTACACTAAACTAAATCCTATTGTTTTCTTTCCTGATTTTAATAGCCATTGAAGTCAAATGTGGATACCTATTCAAATTGTTTACAATACAGCTTAGCCGGTCGTTCTAACAGATCTAATTCTCCGAAATATTAGTTAAATGTGGTCGTTTTATGAGGTATGTCGTTATTAGCAATGTCGTATAAAGCAATGTTTTTAATAACGCGGTCATATAGCATTCAGCCGGGACCTTTGTTGTAGGTTATTATAACCGGCATGTTGTTCTAAACGATGTCGCAGTAAACGGTTTTGACTGTATTTCCTTATCATTTACAACACAATTTATATGTGTGATAAGTTTTCTAAAGAGATACGGATTAATTAGATTCACGTCATACGTACATATACTTAGATCATACATTTTTAGATAAAGACCTACTACAAGTTCTATTTCCGCTGACATTATTACTCATTTCTTGCAGGAAAGGTCTGCCGGTCTATTGGAAGTATACAAGAAACAAAGGGAAGTGAACATTTGATAGGAGAGAGAATTCTGAAACGAGAAAAGGAAAGCTACCAAGCAGTAAGCCGGACTTAAGGCGGTGCAAATTAGAGTGAAGCGTTCTGAGACAAGCGACCGTTTTCTTCGGTTCCTAGTTCCAATTCTTTGCCTCGATACTTCGTTCGACTAAGAAAAAATAAAACTTAACTCCATTCTATTACACGGATGTTAATTAAAAATTACTTGCAATTCGAAGAATAATTTTATAAATCCTTATATATTTAAATAAATTGAAAAAGACCTGGCAAAAATTAAGAACTATTAAAAATAAGTAGTAGGTAGAGAATGTTTAATTAGAGTATTCATTTACTGATTTATTTATTTCACTATTTTTGTTTTTATTTCACAACATTCATAATTATCGAACATATTTTGTTGACATAATTCGCAACACTAGCATGGACGAATCTTTGCGGCACTCATATACGCATTTGCATACGAATGTGTAATTAAAATACGGCATGAATGCTAAAATAGAAACCCTTTTGAACTTATATAGACTTTACATCGAATTTATGGCGAGTCATGGACTTAAATTGTGGAGTAATCATTCGAAGTAAATCGATTTGTTTGTCAACATTTGGCTAGATATTCATACTACAATATAAAGAAAAAAAAGCTATTTTATTGTCTATATTGAATTATTTACTCTTTCATTAGAATCACATTGATGAAAATGCCATAAAATACATTTAGTCGTATTTATAACTTATATACTGAGATTGAAAATTATTATTACTTTTTTATGTTATAGGAGGCAAACGAACAGGTGAGAGTCAGAAGTGCGTTGCCACCCTTTGGGGGGAAGGGGAAGGAGAGGGAGAGGAGAGGGGAGAGGGGTGAAGGGAGGGGAGGTGGTCCTCCGGCGCTCTCACTGACCGAACGAAACGCTACAATGCAAGCACTGTTATTTCACGTCGGTTATCTATGAGAGGGTGGTACTACCGGTAGCGAGCCGACCCATCCATGCTGAAACCAGTAATAGTTTCAGCGTGGCTCTACCACTTATAAAATTACTGACAGAATATTAATTGAAGAACGTCCTTTATAGTTTAAATACTAAATCGTATAAAGATGGTGACGATGAGTTGTCACTCTATGGGGCTTTATCGTAGGACGGGTTGAACGGAACGGATCTTTCAATGAAGGAAAATATCATGATGAAATCATGGCATGGTGGTAGGGATTTTTCTAATGCCGCCTGGCTAGGTACCACCCTGAAGCTGAAAATCTGTCGCCAAACAACTGTAAATGTGTTCCAACAGCTGTACTCGGGAACCAGTCCTCCTCTAAGTTTCGCGTATTTACTATCTTAAGACCACATCGTTATTTATCATCAGATGACGTTGTGGTCATACGCTAAAACCTGTTAATTATAAAAAATTACTACAATCCACTCGATTTACAAGTAAAGAAAACATCACACTAAAACCTTTTAATTACTAGGGTATTTTGAATGTCTCATAAATCGTGTCATAATACCGTAACTAAGTCGCCAAGCACACATGAGTATTTCGAACGTCAGGTAAACTTTTAACAATACTTAAGTATATGTTACTATAGAAAAATAAGATATAAATTACGATTTATTAAGTTTCTAATAATAATATTAATATTTGCCGTGTCAGTAAACAACAATGAGGAAAATTATAGAAAGTTATATTCTTTATTTCTGATTTGTGCTTATCGCCTTGTGTATAGAATTGAATGCAAATGACAACTAGTCACTAATTTAAAACAAATCATGTCAATATATATAATCAACTTATTCCGCTAATCAAGCTGCAAGTAAAAATAAACTTTATACAAAACTAGTTATGACGGGCTACGGCTACTCACGAGTATTTTCTGCTGTAATTATTTACGAATCAATATTTCACTTTGTGCCCTATTTCGCCAAATATTATCGAAAAATCATATAATCTATTTAAGATATGAACTGAAATGTCATATATCTACTTCCGTGTATAACAACTCTATTATAATCGTTTTACATTCCTTTATAACACATCTTTTGGAATAGAAAGAAAGAAGAAAGAAAGAAAGAAATGTATTTATTGCTGGATTACAACAAGATGAACGTATACATAACTTATATTATATCCAACAAAGGCACCCCCATTCAGCTAAGTGCTGCAGCACAACTGGGTGTTACTGCAGCGCTGATTTTCAATGGGGGCCCTAAGTAATGTAGAAATACAATTTCTAAAATGATTACTGACAATTCTTGTACCTGGTCAACTGAAGAATGACATAAACTAAATCTCATAAAAATTTAGTCAAGTCGTTTCATATTTAAATCAGGACGTACTCATTTATAACAGAGATTTTTGCAAAACTTGGAAAAAAATGTATAGACATAACTACAGACTCCATTAATATTATAAAATACTGTTCCATATGAAAAATATTAATCTAGCAAATGGGTAACTTCCACTATACGGAAGTACTAACAGCAGAAATTTAATATATATAAATGCTCGGTACTTCGTTCACAGCTAAACTCTATTTTATTAAAAACAACAATATTTTGAATAACGTAGTACTTTTTTCAACCATAAATTTTAGTTTTACATTTTGGTTTTCGAACTAACTAACGCTATTGGCCTAATGGGCATTCACAGCTGTACTTGTTTACTAAGGTGAGCATTTAAGGCACTCAGCCGAACAAGCTCAAGGCTGCCAAAGTCTCTGAACCTTGGTTTGGTCTTTGGAAGCATTTTTTTCGAACTGACTAACGCTATTGGCCTGATGGGCCTTCAAAGCTTTAACTGTCTTCTAAGGCGAGCATTCCAGGCACTTATTCGAAAAAGATTAAGAGTGCCAAAGTCTCTGAACCTTGGTTTAGGCCTTGGATGCAACATCGCAAATCTACCTAAGTTAAACTAAGCTATCCATTCGTATACATATAGAAGTATACAAGCCGGTACAATCCTTACTAACTTAGACATGTATATTTTGTTTGATAACTAAGGTAAACTAAAATAGCTCAGTTCGAATAAGGGAACAATAAAACCCTTTCACCATATGTGTACCTAGCATTTGCAAAAATACATACTTAAGTATCAATATGTCACAAATACGGTCAAAGTGAATGTTGCACTCGAAACAAAGCCGTTGAGCACCCTCGATGCAACAATTAGCAGAATTACAGTGATTACAATAAGTATTGAAAGCGATACCATCGCTTTAAGTTCAATTCTTTTTATAGTCAGAGAAACAAAAGAACCCCCGGTTATGTAGCTCGTTGGTGTTGGGGTCAACATCTCGCTACAGTTAAAATATGTTTTCTTGAATAGAAAGAACTAAAAATTCTAACTGATATTATAAATACGAATGTGGCTTTTCTCTTTGTTACACTTTCACGCCTCAACCACTCAACCAATCACCATGAAATTTTGCATACATGACAACTCACTGTCTTGAAGGACGGGTCAAATCTATATTAATGCGACTGAAGCCGTGGGCAAAACTTAGTGAAATATACTTATGGATTAAAATTACTATAATGAAGAATGTAACTACGTTTTTATCCTTATCCTTAGGTATTGTAGAAGTTATAGTTACTCTTAGTCTGTCTATTTGATGCTGGTGTGCTTATAATTCTAAAACCACTAGACAAGATGATAATTTTTTGTAATTATGCGTATGTTCTGTTGCTACGTTTTAGTATATATTTTGTTACGTGTTTGATTTAAGGTCCAAGTTAGTAAATTAAGTCTACGTAAACTTACTACCAGTCTTTGTGTAGTAAATTTTTATGTAAACCATTCGATATTTTTATTTATTAAATAGAGTAAAATAAAAAGCGATATTTCTAGAATAAATCATGCAAAGTTAGAAAATCCGTATAAAAAAATAAAGAAGCACCTAAACATAACTAGTATATCTATCCATAGGTTTGCCTTTATTAGCATTTCTAAAGAAAAGATTATTTTTATCGTGGAACGTTAGCAAATTATAATATCCAACTTAGCTTAGAACAGACGGCAGAATATAATGACGTGAGAGTATTAAAAGTGCACGTTTTGTGGCAAATAATTAGTTTAAAACAGATACAAGTAGTAAATATTCATGAATAATATTGACATCTGCAAAACTAAACTGCTATTATTATCTCGAAATCGGATAATTATATTCACAAAATAATTATCACTATAATCCGGGGTTAAGTTCTGAACAGATGTGACACGGCGCACCGGGCCACTCCGACGGCCACTGTATCGTAAATAATTGTTTTTTTTTTACTCTTTTCACTAGGCAAAGCCCCATTCAGCCCTTTGTAATTAGCTATAGCTGACGTTGATTCCCTAATTATACTGGAACCAGTTGGACTGTGATGGCGGACTTGGCGGGGGTTTTGAGAGCACTCAAATCAATGTTGTCTTTGTGATGTTTTTACATTTCAATGTTTTAAAGTGCCGATATTGTACGTGTATTCTCCATAAGGGATCTGTAGTTGATACACTGATTTACACACACTAATATATATTCCTGATACATTTCGCTGTTCAGAATATAAAATGGAAAATCGGCGAATGTACCTACGTACCGACTTTTGGCGTTTGTTTGCTGAATGATATTCTAATAAAAGGTATATATTTAATCATTCATAACATTTTATTAAAATAATATTTGGATTCTCCAGGTATAAAATTTTTAATAAGAAATAATAAATTTGTTTTTGAAGTGAAACTTCTTTATCGACGTAGGGAGGAATTTTAGAGCATGTAAAAACGTATGTAACGTTTTTCGGTTACGCGCCATCTTAATTTCTGTACATTTTTCCGTTACGCGCCATGTTTATTTCTAAAGGTGAGCTCACAATGATCAGATTCGGTTTTTTTTCTAAAGGTGCGTTCACAATGATCAGATTCCGTTTATTTATTTTTTTTTTCTGTAAAGTTGTAAATATAGTAGATCATTTTTCGAAAAATGATGTCATAAAGAAGTTTCACTTCTTACGTGTGTACACTGATACACGCACGTATTTTTTTTAAGAAGCACAGGGATATGAAGTATAGAATAATTTTTTAGCAAATCTGTCTGCTATATATAGCACAAAGAAAATTTACCAAAATCTGAAAACAATTTCATTAACTATAAATTTTTGACTTTCGTCCGTTATCTTGGAGAATCTCTTGCGTTTTATGGGATAAAAGTATTCTAGATGTAACTTTATAATATTAGTTATCACTGTGTGAAGCTTCGTCAAAATTGGTTCAGTACTTCCAAGGTGACACGAGTTCACAGGGACAGATAGACAGACAGAGAAATTTGTAAATTGAGTTTAAATTGAATATAGAAGCCAAAAATTGATTATTTTTGGTTTCTATATCGATAATAAAGTCTACTCCGATTATAATTTTTAAAAAAATATTTAATGTACAGATTTGGCCTTGTTACAGTTTTTACGCATATTAAGTACCATAAACACCAAGATACCTTTCTATATCAAAAAGGTTTTTATAGAATTGGCTAAATAGCTCTCAAGATTACCTCCTACAAACGCATTCTCAATATTTACCGCTATAGTAGTATAGATTAAGCCTCAAGTACCTAAGGATATTTATAGTTACGAGTACTTATTAATTCGTTGGAGTAAATATTTTAAAATGTAAGTACGAAAATTTAAAATGTAACCAATATTTTGCATCATTTTGTTGTAGTCAATCCTTAAACTCTGGACTAATATTATGTTGTTATCTAACAGTTTCGATAATAAAATGTCTATGAATACGCAATACAGATCACCTTCTCACACGTGCACACACACATACGCATTGGTAGAAAAGTGGTGGAAAAGATTTTTTCTTTCCCCTTATTATCGAACATGGTTAGTTTAGTCTAGCCAAGGTGTCAGATACAAAATACATTTTTGAGTTCCTAATATACACATGTGTGTCTCGCTAATATTAATACGTCTAAATAGTTTAGCTAGTTTAGCATATAAAGATTCGCAAGCTGGATGCCCAAGACAAAAGCCCAAATCGAGATTCGACCACTGTGGCACCTTTGAGCTTGTCACCAGGCGGCTGAGTGTCTTATGCGCTCGCCTCGGTGAAGCTGTCAAGGCCCGTCAGCGTTAGTCAGTTCGAAAAAAAATTAAAACCGAAGTACATGTTGTTTGTTTGGATTCATCTAACCAATTTTGAACCACTTTTGATAAGATTTCTACTAGCAATCTATTGCTTTATATAGCCCTACGCTTTTCCATAGAAGATAAGCGTAATAACAATAATATAGTATACGTAGGACACTCGAAATCAGCATTGATAGATGGAGAGCCATTTGGAGTATACCTAATTTAGTCTACAAAATTACGCTTTTCTATATAGAATGTAAAAAATAATTATAAAAGTAATTTCAAGTTAGTAAAAAGATTGCCGAAGTTAAGCACCAAGAATAAAAAAAACATATAGTTTGGGTGTAAAAGCAAAATCGTTTTTACCAATAAAGTCGCGGGCATTAGCTGGCAAGAAATCATTTTTAAATGTTTATAAATCTAATACCTATTTATGATCTATATATATATATACTGAAAATACAGCTTTTTTGGGAGTCGATCATGCCAAAACTATTCAACATCTCCGCATAGGACTATTAATATTCGTATTTAATCGATGGTTATAGTATTTTTTTTGGATTCCACTGATCCTTTGCCATTTTTGTTAAAATTACAAAATTATTTAACGAACAGCGAAGGAAGCGAGTAACAACTTCATACGCAAACGTCAAGGGCAAACTTGACAGAGCAAAATAAAATACAATGTAAACCGATACAAAAGCTCTTTATAGATTGACAGGCTTGCGATAATATTTACAAGTTCATTATAAGACTGTGGAACCGCACGGGACTTTGTAAAGCAGCTCGTAACTACCAATTAACCCTTCACAAATTGCTCTGACGCATATTCAAATATTTTGACCCCCCGGCAAAGGAGCATAATCCACGTTGTTCAACATTCATATTTATTACATCGCGCGTGTAAGCGGCTCGTAATAGAATAAAGCCATTGTGATCCGAGGGCCGATTTAACCCTTCCATGAACGCTAAGAGAAAGGACTGCTAATGGTCTTATTTCGCCTAATGATGCCTTTGCAACGAGGGTTGTTACTGTCGTCTGATGAAGTGATAAGTCCATGAATTTCTCTGGTTTATCTGAGGGTTCAAGTGATGTATACGAATTATAAAATCGATCGAGTACTTATAACGAGAAATAGAAATTGTGACTAAAATGATTGTTTAAATAATTGCCAATAAGAAATGTGTACCTACAAATTATAACGTTCTTTGAATAAATGAATGAATAATTACTAAAAGTTTTGGGAAAATATAATTTTACCGAAGTAAAAGTATCTTTTTCATGTAGGGCACAATAATTCCATGCCACTGGCGACTACCACACACCAAGTGAATTAATCACAGCAGTTTCACTTTTGGGCGTATTGCACTCAGTGATCAACTGACGTATACCCAGTAGTCAAGGCGGTAGGATATTTGTACCCAACTGTATTGGTACCATCATACACATGGTGAAAAACAAATTCACTGTGACTCTTTTGGCGGTTCACATTGTCATTTAACTTAAGATGAAATTATGGGCAAACGCTAAAATATATAACGTCTTAAAAAAGAAAAAACAACTGTATAAATTTAAATATAATTCTGCGCTCTAAGATCAATTAATATTACCCGGTTACTATGAAAATTATACATATTTTAAACAATACTGTGTATTTCAATTTTGGTCGTAGCAAAAGTAGCACGCACTCAATGCAGTGAGATAGGTTTAATAGATCTATAGAAAGTGAAAGAACTGAAATGGTGGTGCTCCACCCAATCTGCCCACTCTAGTAAAAGCATGGCGTGATTGTGGACAGTCGTATTCAGTTTTTTCCTAAATGCTACACTTTGCGACAATTGTTGAACTTCAATATTTACAATCGACATGTGCTTGAGTATATTGTGAGTTTAGATATACTAGTGGGCGCCCAGTGGTCGACATTCGACGATAGTTCATTGGTTTTTTTAAAGTTTGAACTTTATTCGGGTTATTTTGTTAATAATCTATAATCAAAGGTTTTCATCATGGCTACTCAGTTATTTGCTACTTTTTTTCAATTATAAAAATATTAAACTAAATGAAAATTGTAATTAATTATAAAATTGAAATAAAAAACAGGCATTTACATAAGGTGGTAAGGCTCTCACATTCTAAGTAAATATAACTTTACGAAAATAAAGAATTTTATCGCAACTTACGACACAGTTTTGGGTGGTATTTCTGGATGATATTGAATTAAATGTAGTCTGTAGATTATGAGGAATAGTGATATGCCCAGTATCATTGTTTGGAAAAGTAATGGATACACAATAAAATCAAATGAATCCAAAACAAAGATTTTTAATACAACCATTAACTTTTGGAAATGAATTCATTTTTGTTCAAAATTCATCATCAACTGTGTACATCAACATGCGGGTGGGAGGACACAACTATAGTGTCCGACTGGACCGCGACCACCATACACTAGGTGTAACACCCGCCATAGTGGCACGCCTCGGCGTGCCGCGTTCCGGGATCAGCCAGTGTATATCCAGTTGCTGAGAGGCTTTCGTGGTAGTAGAATCTGTAGGGAGAATCCGTTAGGGTATATTGTTGGGGGGGATACACTGATCGGTCGGCCAGGGAGACCCGTAGAAACGGTTTTCCGCTAGCCGCCCGCGGTATAGTACAGGGGCCCAATCATGACTAACCACCATGAGAGGCTACCCCACCATGCCGCGCATAATCTCGGGTAAGATTGTCGTGCCGGTTGGTGACCGGATTTTGGGGTCCCGGCGGCCTATCCCGGGGGGGTACAGGGGCCCTTCCGTCCGGCTGATCAGTTCGATCCCCCTTTAACTTTTGCCGATGATTCAACCTGCTTCCTACAGCAACGAAAGCTTCTCCATCTTCACGTCTCTCTCTTTCCTTTCTAGTATATAACTTAATCTTACATGCCAGTACACAAAAAAATTGCAGGTAAAACAGCGGTGCACAACCCCACCACCGCTTTTTCCATGGAGTTCACTAACATCCGTGGACTTCATGCCATCTTAATGCAGTCCACCAAGACCTCGAGACCGTCCGGCCTGCAATTCTTTTCCTAACGGAGACACAGATCCGCCGTCCAGCCGACTCTTCTTATTTGCACATCCCCGGATATTTGCTCGAGGAAAATTTTCAGGCAGCGGGGTATGTGCCATCTTCGGTCAGATGTGTGTTGTCGCCGTCTGCGCACATGAGGACCCTTCTTTTTCTTTCTTTGGGTACACGTAGACCTTGGTACTCAAACCATCTACGTGTGCTTATACAGACCCATAACGGGGATACTGACACTACCGGCTATTTGATTATCTTAGCAGGGCAACAATGATGTCCGGCGCAATTTCCGACTGCGGAGATGGTAGTCTTGGGGGACTTTAATGCACACCACAATTGTGGTTGGGTTCCTCCAAGACTGACCATGCAGGACGAATCGCCCATGCATTCGCTCTATGTCATGACCTAAAACAATATAATCCAGCCTACCCGGATCCCGGACATTATAGCCATGCGCCCACTCTGCTCGACCTTATGCTACGAGCCTCCAACAGGATATAATTCTATGCCCCTTTGGGCACATCGGACCACTGCCTGGTTGTGACATCTGTGCCACGCGCTCTGCCTCCATCATGATAGAATAAGCGCAAACTACGCACTCCCAAGGGACAATGCAGATTATTTTGCATCCATCCCTTGGCGGCAGCGCACTTTATGGAGGACCTTCCGTATACAAGGATTGCAAAAGTTAAAGACTACATTCCATCATCTAAAAATCGGTACACGCCCCGTTCAATCACAGTGTGCATGCTGTTACTCGCAGCAGCCACATATCTGCTTATCAAGGTCGCGCAAAAAAGACCCAACACAAAACCTCAAGCAGCATAACATGCCACCAAGTCATGTAAAAGGGCCTACATCAGAGCTATGCCCAACGAGTCTCCGTATTGGCCAGAAACCGAATCTCCACTAACATCGAGCCTACTGGAAGTTGGCCAGATCGGTACAGGCGAATTTCTGCCAATCATCACTGCCACCACTGAGGTACACAGATGGATCACTTGCCCACAACCCACTGAGAAAGCAATTTATTAGCAACATTTTCGCGGCTAATTCTCGACTCGATGATCGCAGCACCCTACCCCCAGTTATACCAAGACCGAGTTCACAATCCAGATATCCGTATACGGCTAAGTGACGTGCGAAAAAGCTGCTTTCACTTGATGTTCGAAAAGTCAGTGGTCCTGATGGCATCCCACCTGTTGTCCTTAAGAAGTGTGCAGCCGAGTTGTCCCCAACACTAACAAGTTTATACCGCTTATCCCTACGCTCTGGTGTTGTGCCCCAGGTTTGGAAGGAGACCAATGTGCAACCGGTTCCCAAAAAAGGGGACCGTTCAGACCCCAACAACTATCCCCAATCGCTATCACCTCAGTGATGCAAGGCATGGAACGGATCATAAATACACAACTTATCCGGTACCTAAAGAGCACTCCTTATAATATCGGATATGGCTCCTCCAAACACAACGGTGATCTTTTAGCGTACATACTGCATCGCTGGGGGGAGACGATTGATAAACGTGGCGAAGCCGTAGCAATTAGCCTCGACATAGCAAAGGCGTTTGATAGGGTTTGGCACCGAGGTCTTCTATCCAAACTTGAGGCATACGGTCTCCACGACAACTTGTGTAGATGGATCTCCAGCTTTCTACATGAACGCAGAATACGTGTCCTCGTTGATGGACACAGTTCGCAGTTCATGTTAGTTAATGCAGTAGTTCCTCAGGGCTCTGTACTTTCCCCAACCCTGTTTCTAATGCATATTAATGATATGTTAGCCTCTGGTTGCATTCATTGTTATGCAGACGACAGCACGGTTCATGGTAGATTTTGCAGTAGACCCACGGCTAGTCGTGGTGAAACTGACAGAATGCGGGCTGATCTTGTCACTGAGCTCAACCAGTCCTTGGAACTCGTATCTCTATAGGGAACAAGTAACTTGGTTGAGTTTAATGCCAAGAAAACACAGGTTTGCGTGTTTTCCTGTAAAAAATCCCCCTTTTCTCCTATTCTCACTCTTCAGAACGACTTTCTTACAAAACGTGACAGCCTAAGCATCCTAGGTATCAATATCCGCTGCGATCTTAACCTCAGGGACCACATAGGGAGTGTTATCTCTAATACATCTTAGAGATTGGGCATCCTTAATAAAGTGCGACGGTTTTTCACGCCCGGTCAGCTATACCTACTCTATAAGGCACAGGTTAGGCCGTGCATGGAATACTGTTCGCATCTCTGGGATGGTTCTGCTCAATACCTCCTTGATGCATTAGACAGGTTGCAACGACGGGCTGTCCGTATTGTGAATGATGCAGACGTTACTAACAACCTTGAACCGCTTCAGTTGCGAAGAGACATAGCCTCACTGAGCGTCTTTTATCGTCTGTATCATGGTGAGTGTTCTGCAGAGCTGTTTGACCTCATTCCATCTTCTCCTTTCCACTATAGAACTACACGGGCGGGTACGCGTCTCCACAGTTTCACAGTAGCAACCATTCCGGCAAGAACGAAGAAGTTCGAAAGCTCCTATTTTTGTCGTACTGTGAAGATGTGGAATCGTCTCCCAGCCAGTGTGTTCCCTTCCTCGTATGACATGGGGTTCTTCAAACGAGGCGTGAAGAAGCACTTTTGCAGGTCGGCATGATAGCGATGACTGCCATTGGTATTTAACATTGACAGTCGCCGTTGTTTATGGACTGTACTGTACTTTCCATCAGGTACAGTGCAGTCATTTTGCTGAACCAGTGTAAAAAAAAAAAAAAGTACTAAATATAGTTGCTACATCAGGTTGAACTGCATCATTGCAACCGCGGCAATCTAAGTCATAGATTACTTTCATGAGCAAACAAATTTTCTTATTTTGATTTTACATAGTATTTTTTGGCTCATTTTTTATTGAATCGTCATTTGGAGTGAGTTCACCATATACAAATACTAAACATTAAAATATTGACATTAACTTTGGTAATATTGCTTTACTCTTATGACAACATGAAGTGAAGCATTACTGTCAACTAATAATTTTGACATTCAATAAGACCAAAGAGAATAATAATTGTTTCAGTGGTTCCATAAATTTACTAAAGATAAATCATTTATCATTTAATTATTAATGTATATTATGAATTTATATATTATATTATTATAAAACTAACCTACAATTTGACCAGTTGATTTCAAAGGCCATGTAAGGCAGGCAACGTCAGCCATGTTAAAAATATTGAAAAAGGTAACTGAAACGTAAAACTAAAATGACGGATGTCAATAAGTCTTTCATTTACATGTGTGTATATGTTGTGTAAAATTCAAGCAGTAGTGTAAGTAATGCATATTTTAATTAATTTAATGTATTTCTAATTCATTTTATATAAAAAAAATAGCTTTCTGCACTTCTCCTCCATATAAACTTTAACTATGCCAAATTTCACGTTCATCCGTTTGCGCAATTCGCTTAAAAAGGGGTACAAAGTTTTGGCTTAACGCATTAATATATAAGATAATATAGTACAGTATTTTTTCAACTTGCATAAATTAAACATGTTACTATTTATAAATTACTAGCTTCTGCTCGCGACTTCGTCCGCGTGGAATAGTTACTTTGGGCTAACGCTAACACGCAGCCGAAGCTCTCAAAAACAAAACTACCCTGATTTTGAAACATTCTTCATCGTTACTCCACTCCTAATGGTTTTAACGTAATTATATATTTGTAGGTGGTAGAGCTACGCTGAAGCTATTAATAGTTTCAGCATGAATGGGCCGGAGTAGTACCACCCTCTCACAGAAAACCGACGTGAAGTAACAGTGCTTGCATTGGGACTTTGTTGTAAAGGGGGCCCCCCCCCCCCCCTCTCCCTCTCCCCCGTTCCCTTTGGGTCCCTTTTCTTATAATATATATAAATATAATAAAATCTAACACTATTTCCCAAAAAACTGTTACTGGTTTTACTAAGTCTAAAACGTGGGACAACCAGTTTGTCACAGTTTCTAGTATTTAGATTGTGCCGGTATTTTACGAAATCTAGCTTTTCTAGGTTCTTACGGACATACATTAAATTGTCAAGAATGTATTGGGAGGGCAGAGTTAAGATAATAATAATAACAAGAGCACGTGGCTTATTAATCTCTAACTTAACTACCGTGCGCATAATGTGTATAATAAAATATACACTAATCAATACACAGATACAATATCCTGCGTTGGTTCAGCTGGCGGATTTGAATAATAAACGTTGGAAATTTTCCTAAAAAAAAAGAAATTAATTGCATTACATTATCGCCCCTAACCTAATAACATATAAGCACCCTTTGTTTGTGTCTGAAAAAATAGCTCAAGGGCTGAAGTATGATAATGATTCGTTTTTTTCTTCTCCACCCGCCCGATTGCACCTAAATGATGTTCGGAGGCAAAAAATATTATAGGAATTAATCTTGCATCCCAATCAGCGGCTATGCAAATACCAAGCAGATGCGCTCGTGCCATACCGGGAAGGTAATGATTTTTATTATAATGACCGATTATTTTCAAGGATAGTGTGCTTTGAGTATACATTTTAAAATAAGTGTAGCCTGAAGAGTTGTTTTACTTTTAATAACATTTTAAATTATATAGCTAAATAAAGAAAATAGCAAGATATATGTCGCAATGTTCTGCAATAATGCTTTATTGTTAACTATATGTCACTATCAGTTACAAATCCGACATACTAAAGTAGGTTTAAGCTGATTATGTAATACCCATGATACCTATTACAATAATAATAATCGTTAAGTGTAATAATATTGTAAGTCTTGCTCACTGTATTTAAGCTGCACTACATTTAAAACGGTTTTTCTATAATTAATAAACGAAATTAGAAAATAGGTGCAGACCAAGAGAATGCAGAGGAAAGAAAGAAAATAAAACTATATGTCACCCGTGGTTTCACTTGTAGTTTATATTTTTTTAATTACTGTCAACGTGTTTATGTAAGCTTATACAAATTCAGTATAAGGTACAACTGTTGTGTATACATACATCTGAGTCGCGTGGCACATTACCTCGCTGACATAGGCATTCAAAGTTCGGTTCTTCTCGGCAGTAGTCGCCTTTCGGCGGTTGACCTACTCGTCCTCGGCTCCCGATAGTCCGAACCAAACCAAACGGCTTGCCCGCACTAGTACACTATTATGACTTAGCATATTTTTTCATCTATACTTTGTATGGTAACTGCTTCGCCTCAAAGGTCGTTAGCATTGTGTTAATAGTTTACATACTTTCCTCAATGATAGTAATATCATAAAATACATAATGGTATTGTTAAACTTAACTGATAGTTGTAAAGGTTAGTGTGTTCAAAAAAAAAACAAAACACCATGTCTTGATTTTTTTAAATTTTAGTATAGATTTCACAACAAAAAATATATTTAGTGTACTACAAAATAGAACAAAAACCTTAAAGTCAAATGTAAATTGAACATAATAATCAATAAAAATATTCTGATAACAAAAACAAATGTGTGACATAAATAAAATTAACTTGTATCTGTTTAATCTTTCAACATAAAAGGCGTCAATTACGACCCAAAGTTACTTTATTGACAATTTAAATCACCTTACTAAAATATAAAATAATGATAAACAAACATTAACATGCCACCATAATAAAATACAGTTTTATGATCTTCGTACACTTCGTTTATTTTTATCAACGTGTACGTAAAATCTTTACTCTGTGGCCCAAATGAACGTCGGCGCCAATACGTCCTCGAAATGTGTCGTCATTGTCAATCATATGTTAATTATTTATGTAGAGGTTGGTAGTCGGAAAGTGGAGAGGCCTGTAATAATGTGTGTGCTATCAAAAACAATCGTTGGATAAGTGGACACCAATGGCGACACGTCTCTCTATCTTATATATTAATACGTGAAGTCAAAACTTTGTCACGAACGGATGAACGTGAAATTTAGCATAGTTAAAGTTTATATGGAGGAGAAGTGCAGAAAGCTATTTTTTTATATAAAATGCATTACAAACATATTAAATTAATTAAAATATACATTACCCACACTACTGTTCGAATTTTACACAACATATACCTACACACATGTAGATGGAAAAGACAGTTTGACATCCGTCACTTTACTCTTACGTTCCAATTACCTACCTTTTCAATATTTTTAACATGAATGACGTTGCTTACCTCACATGCCCTTTGAAATCAATTGGTCGAATTGTAGGTTAATTTTATAATAATATAATATGTAAATTCATAATATATATACATTAATAATTAATTAATTAACATGTAACCGCCTGTTTATTGTTTCAAATTTATAATTAATTTTCATTTTCATTTACAAATAGATTTTTTTTATGCTCATGTAATTTAAAAAAAACGTGGCAAATAACTGAGTAGACATGATGAAAACCTTTGATTATAGAAGACTTTGACAAAAGAACCCAAATAAAGTTTAAATTAATTTAATAAACTTTAAAACATCAATGAACTATGGTCGAATGTCGACCACTGGGCGCCCACTAGTCAACATTACTATTCGAATCATATATATATTTCTTTTTGTAACAATTTGAACTAAATAGCACGTATTTCAATTCTTCATTTTTTAATTGCTCATTAAATAAGGCATAAATATAATCGGCCACGCACCATCATCTACCGAATCGATAAAGTGCTGTTGATTTGATAATTCTTCTGGTGAGATTTCCCGTGTTGAATCAAATTAAGCCACAGCCTCCGTTCCTGGTAGTGCCCTTCCATCAATTCCTTTAAGTTGCAACTTTGCAACCACACTGCTCCCGGAGTACAGAATCCTTGATTTCCCACAAACTGACACCGAATCATTATAATATATTAAGATATATTTAAATAAACCATTGGAAATTCTTCTTTTATCTATCTATACTTAATATTATAAAGAGGTAAAGCTTGTGAGGTTGTAGGGTGTAATCTCTGGATCTACTACAGCGATTTTGCAAATTCTTTTAACAATAGTGAGCTACTGTCTTTTCGAGTGTCATATGCTATATATTAATCCGAAAAATGAAAAGACATTTTAAACTTTAAAACTCCTTTAAGAAGTAAAATACTAACGTCGCCGGATTGCTAGATGACATATTTACAGTTAGAACTAGGCTGGTATCTAATTTCCTCCAACCTTTGACTTTCATCTGGTGCCAAAAAACATAAGAAATCTATATATGCAAATCAAATCTAAATGAAATTATTTATTCGGGTTATAAAACGTGTAAACAAAGTCAAATGAGATATACTGATAGATTTAAAAAAACATACATTGATCTAGGCCACGTATTATGCTTTTGCATAAAGAATAATAACGAGAATAATTAATTTAAAATCGTTAAAAGTGTGTCAGCAAATTACATCAAGAAATGTAGATCACAATGGTTATACAAAATAGAACCAACCAACAATATTGATTTAATTGAATTTTTATAAGAAACGAGCTTTAAATCACTATATTATCTTTTTGATGTGACTTAAAACTAAAATAAAAATTAAGCATTAGTAATTTTTACAGTAGATTGTTATAAAAATTAGTTAATCCGAAAAGTTACATATTGTGGGCTGGTTCTATTTCGCATAACCACATCCAATTTTAATTCAAATATAATACGTAATTCCTATAAAACAATAAAACAATGATATCAATTTCTCGGAACAAAGCGGCAAGCACCAGCTAAAGTAAAAAGGATCCCTTTAGACAGAATAACAGAAAACTTGCACTACCCGTAGATACCATAATGATATCAATAGAGATTAGAAGTCACTTCTACGATAAATAATAGGTAATATTTACAAAACAATAGGTCAAATAAAATAAAAACATTTCTACGTGTAATAGGATTTCTAATTAAAATTAATTCAGAATAAGATCAGACCAAAATAATATATAATTTTGAATTAACTTATACTTAGTACTTGGTAAACTTTCAAGCGAGTTTTAATATTGGAGTATAAAAAATTTAATAAAATTAGGCACTGGAGAGTAAATAAAAAAAACATAATTAGACACTTTAATCTGTTGTACTAGATATTAACAAATATACATACATATACCTAGCTTTTGGAGGTGACTTCGCTCGCGTTATCATAAATTTGATCAATCCCTCGGGACAATACTTTTTCTAGTTGAGTAGTAAGTACCCTATGTCCTTTTCGGTACCCCTGATAACATGTACGCAAAATTTCAGGATGATCGATTAAGTATAAAAGGAGTGAAAGTGCAACAAACAAACACACGCATTTATAATATCAGTTAATATTAGGATGGGCGAAGATAAAAAATAATTAGTAAATTTTTCTAGTCTTTTCTCAACCAACTTTCTATTTTTTATTTGTTTGGCTTTTGACATGTTTAGTGTTTCCAATAAAAAAATGGATACAGTTCTTTCTATACTTACCGTCAACGAGTCTTCTATCTTAATATATATATTTCTTGTGTGCGTGTGTATGTGACTGAACTCCTCCTAAACGACTGGACCGATTTTGATGAAATTTTTTGTGTGTATTCGTGGAGATTCGAGAATGGTTTAGATTGACAATTGGACTCGGTAGGTGGCGCTGCAGTTGACTTTTAGGATTTTTTTTATTATCAAGGCAGGACAACGTCCGCCCGGTCCGCTAGTATTATATATTTTACGATCCTTAGGTTTACTAATCTACAATATCTATACACTCTGGTAAAAAAACTCAATAATATTGAAACTAAAAAGACAAATAAGTAATTATAGTGGAATTTGAACCATTGGACGATCACTGGTAATATAAATACATATACAATAATTCCAACTTGATATCCTTCACAGTAATGAATACAAAAAAAGCATAATTAATTAATAATCATTATAATTCAAAACAATAATTATGCTTAAATAATATATTAACAAATAAAATACGAAAATACCTGAATTTACGACCGTTTTAAGATAACGGGTCATTAATATTATAATTATTATTACAAAATAAAAATGATGTAGCTATGAAATCATTACAATTATAGAAATATCTATATATATCGAATATATATATTAATTGAATTGTATTGAAAAAAATATTTAGACGATTTAGAGGCGAATTCATATAAAATTCCAGATGGATTCCTGGTATAAATATAATCTTTATTAATTGTTATGTAGTTTATGTTAATTTAAAAATTACATTTTAGGTACCGTTTTATTTAAAGTACGTCCAAAAAAGAACTTGAATTTTTTTTCTTCCTTTTCTTAGATTCATAAAAATATTTTGTTAAAATTATTTTTATATTATGTTAAATTATTTTGTTATAAAATAGTTCATATTTTGTACCAAGTGGAACATACCTACTCTATACGCTGTCGGTGGTCCGTCGTACTTAGACTGAATGGGTCCTATACAATAAATAAAGGTGAAACACAGGTGTCTCATTCGGCCACCGTGATGTCATACAGTAATTATATATACATTAATTCTAAATATAGATTTTAATTAATTGGTTAAATTTAAAAATATATATCACGGTTACAAAGACCTTAGACTATTATTAGAAACGATAATTGAAAACATTTTTTTGTACTAACTAGAAACATTTAAAGAATTCCCATTAATCTTATAAACGACATAGTTTTTGAGTATGTATTACTTTTTTAACACAAAAAGTACTGAACGGATGTTCACTCAATTTTCAAAACTCATTTTTAGATTCAAATTGTTCACGTTTCCGTGCGATATTTCAAACGTTTTCACATAAAGCTGGTCGTGCCTATTACAAATACACGAAAATGAGCCAACTAGGTGCAACTGTTTTGAAGTGATGCACTTACATATGTTCGGAATTTTTTATTAATACAGATTGTTCAAATTGGCATCTCGGCGAGCATTGTATAAACCGTTGCGCGAGGATAAAGTATGGTATGGTCACTTATAAAGATACTAACTTGGAAGGACTAGCTGCTAATTATAAATAAATAATTATACTCAACTAGCCTCTGCCCGCGACTTCGTCCGCGTGGAATAGTTACTTTGGGCTAACACTAACATTCTTCATTGGTGCTCCGTTCCTATTGGTCTTAGCGTGATGATATATAGCCTATATATATCATAACCTTCCTCGATAAATGAACTATATAACACTGAAAGAATCAAATCGGACCAGTAGTTGCTGATATTACCTCCTACAACGTCACAAACTCACAAACTTTACGTCTTTATAATATTAGTATAGATTGATTATATTTCAGTGAATTCTTATTTATTCTTTATATAATATACCAGCGTACCCGGCGGACGTTGTCCCGCTCTGATAAAAAAAACTTACCAATTATATACATAAGCGTTCCTCATGAATCACTTTATCTACTGGTGAAAACCGCTTAAAAATCTGTTCAGTCGTTTTTGAGCTTATCGCGAACAGACAGACAGACAGACAAGAATTTTAAAAACCATAGAAATGTGTTCTGTTATTGATTCTAAGCCCCACCAGAGTATTTTTTCTTTAAAATATCTAATGTACAGATTTCGTCCCGTTAGCCTTTAATTATATGTATAGATCGTTACTAGCTGATTACTTTACCTGCCTTGCTTTTAGCATGCGCACCGCACCGCTTGCTCCACTTCTCCACGGCAAAAAAAATCATATTGCATCGCTCTATAAGTACTACACATCGCAACACGTAGGGCTAATAAAAATTGTAGCTTCTTATAACTATAAGCACGAGAATTACATGATATTTTTTTAGATAAGAACCAAGTATATAAGAAGTAAAACAAAAAAAAAAATGTTCGAAATCTATTCGGTAGTTTTGCATTATGTGCGCATAGCGGCAGGTCTCTGTCATATTATTGAAGTGAAAACTTTTTAAGACATAATTTCAATTTACAAATAATGAAATTTAAATAATTCAGACTATAGTTCATTTAAAAAAAAATTAAAAGTGCACAGTTATTCCATTGTTTTGTGTTTTCACTTCTGACGGAAGTCCTTATGACTGCCTCGAATTTTATTATATACCAGTTGAAAGGTTAAATACTCGCACTATTCTAGAATATAATACTTGATGGTCACATTAAACATATATAATAATAATATCAAAACAAATATTAATAAATAACAAGGGCAACCTAAGTTAAAGTTTATATTAAGATTCTCAAAAGTATAAACGCAATCGTAATAAACCTAGGTGCAATGAACTGTGCCCAAAGTTGTAATGGGCGACCCGGAGTTAATAACCTTCCATAGTAAAACGAACAATAAATCCTTTTGTTTTCTTCATACCGTTCCCACGTTCACTTTCAAGTGAAAGTAAAATTATTTTAACTTTTGTTTAGCTTAGAGGATTGCGTATAATTTTTGTATTTTTCTAGATAATTAGGTCAAATATTAAGCCCCTATTTTTTAATTGATTTAGAACGAGAATCGAATGCAGACTATCTTCCGTAAATATTGCTACTGTCTAAACTTTCAACCTGTATAAGAAGATAGGATACAAGTGTCGTTATAGTATATTCTAGGTATTATTATTGTTACAATATTCCAAAACATTAAGTATTCAAATACACATTATACTATGTAATGGGCTAACTTGATAATATTTAACATAATATTGGCGAAGCATTAACAATTAAGATAATTCCCAGACGTCGAAACATTAGGAATTACAATATTTGATAAAATTATAATTCAAGAATTCAAATGCTTAAAATACCAACCTAAAACGTAAATCATTTCGTTAATTGTATAAATTCCTTGCACGATTAGAATTTTCAATCAAAATCATTTACAACAAGGTACATTTTTGTTCGATCGAGTCACAACGCTAAAAGTTTCCATATATGCTTGTTAGATATTAATTGATTTAAGAAATATGCATAAATTTTTTAAACAATAATCTATTGCTTCACAAAAATATTTGTATTAATATTCACGTGCTATGTTTTATCAATTTACAATTATTCTGTTTTTTGATCTATCGTCGATACTTCAACGAATCCTTTACGAGGACTACTATCCTAATTAAAGCTAATATTATAAATATGAATATGAGTTTGTTTGCTTGTTACGCTATCAAATTTTAGCCAATTAACCGATCGTCATGTAAATCTGCATACACCCTCCTAATCTTACAAGGATTTATGGTTCCTTTAATCCATAAAAAGATACTAAAATATGACAAATCTGCCTTACAGTAAGCGAAGCCAAGAGCAAAAGCTACTGATGAAATATTTTAAAAGTATGAATAGTAACTTATTCTTCACTAGCTTCTCCCGCGGCTTCGTTCCCATTAACGTAGATTTAACATATCGCTCGAAAATAGTATTTTTTCTGGATGACATATTACCCTATGACCTTTTCCGTATTTCTAACGAGTATCTATGCAAAATTTCATGATGTTCGGTAGTTAAGGCGTAAAAGCGCAATACGGAAACAAACAAACACACACTTTCCTATCTATACATAAAATAAAAATGTAAATGTAATGCGTCATACTTTTTAAATTTTTGGGATAAAAATTGTTGCAGGTGTCTTGAATAAGTAATAAAATACATTTCAATGATTTTTAGAAATGTCTATCTGTCTGTTTGTTTGAACAAGCATCACTACTAAAGTACTGTATTCACGACAAAAGCTCAAAGAAAACCACAAAGTATATCCTCGAGTAACATTTAATCTTAGTTTCATTAAAATCGGTTCACTCTATCAAAAGTTATTGTACAATTTTAATGACGACGCGACTTAAGTATGAGAGAAAAGTAAATGGACTTAATACATTCAAATGATTTAATAGTCACTGTTTTTAACATTAGGGTCCCCGCGAACAAAGTTGCAGGTGCAGCTAGTTTATAATATTAGTACGGATACTTGCTGTATACTCGATAGTAGTACAAATTGGCAATATTTTAGTAACTATCCTAATTTTAGCCACCTAATTAGCTTATTTATTTAAGAGATGATGAATCTGTAATAATAGTTAGATATATACGGGATCGGTATTTAGCGCTCAACATACGTTATAAAAATCGTGTGGAAAAATGTCAAACTTCTACACCTTGATGTACAAAAACCCAAGATGCACACTTAACGTCTTACAGCCGGCACACAAAAATGAGTGCATAATTTTGGATTATGCAGTCATTTCAAATAGTCTCGCGTCGCTTGCGTCCTTGTAAAAACAACTTTAAATCATTCAGGTAAAGTTGAATTTCAAAAATCATAAGTTTATGGGACAACTATAACCACGTATGTATATAGGGGAGTTTTGCAGCCGGTTTTGAGCGTTATTTTTATTCGAGACTATGTGTATTGTGTTTTTTATATGTCGATGTTCTAGACCCATATTACCGCTAGTTACTTTATTAAGTAAGTATACAGATATAAAATAGATATATAATTTAACTACCAATATAAATAATAACCGTATAATCGAAATGTAAATCGTTTCTAAATTAATTTAGTTTGTGTCCCCGGAAAAGTTTTACAATTTCAATACAAAACAGAATGTTAAATAAAAATATAATCGATTCGTTAATTCATTCCACGCCTTAATTTATTTAACATAATTAACTAAGGTTAATGGAAACGTAGCCGTTTTCGTAATTAGTTATAAATTTAAATTCTTTATTGATCATTAAAACTGTCGTGTTTCATATTAGCACAATACAACTTGTTTATATTCATTTCCGTTATTCTTCGTGTTTCCATTATAATATGAGATAAATATTGTTAGCACGTAAAATTAAGTTATACGTTCGAACATATACAAAATAAATTCTGATGTTATCATTACATAGTATAAAACAAAGTCCTCTACCGCGTCTGTCTGTCTGTTCGCGATAAACTCAAAAACTACTGAACGGATTTTCAAGCGGTTTTTACCAGTGGATAAAGTGATTCATGAGGAACGTTTTGGTATATAATTTGTTAATGATTTTTTTTATAATCAGGGCGGGACAACGTCTGCCGGGCCCGATAGTATGATATAAATATATTTTTATGTCTGATAAAGAAATGCTTTATATATTAACAATTAATGTAACTGGATTGGCCAATGAAACATATTGTAATTTAAATACCGAGCCATTTGAAATTAGAATGTCAGTAATTTTTTTACGATTGATAAGTGTCTCTATCTTATTTTTTTAAACTAACTCCCGCTTTATTTTTATGATTTATCAATTTAAGTACTTTACTAAAGTGCATTTTACGATCCGTAACAGAAAACAATGATTGAAATATTAGCAATGTCTACTATATAGGGCTGGTAAATTAAACATATTGTAATGGATATCAATATACCAATGAAATATGAGTGTTAGTATTTTTTTAACGGTTAATAGTGAGTGTTGTCCTGAGATCTTAATATAAAGTAACTTACACGTCACGATCAAGCTTTATCTATCCATGGAATTTACAATCACAAAGCATACTTCAGACACGCAATAATAGTTTTGTATCATCCAAATAATTCTTGTTTGAGAGATTTGAACCCGTAACATTCAGCACGATGACAGACGCTCTAAATCACTACGCTATTTGTGCAGTATATATCATATATATACTATACATAAAAATAAATTTTGGTATATCTGGGATAAATAAACTCAAACACCGAGAGACTAACCATCATCAGAGTTGGCACATTTAGTTTATTATAGGGACAAACGAACAGGCGAATCACCTGATGGTAAGTGATCAGCGCTGTCCATAGACACCAGCAACACCAGGGAGTCGTAAGTGCATTGCCGGCCTGTGTTTTAGGGAGGGGGGGGGTAGGAGTGGGAGAGGGAGAATGAGGAGGTGGGAATCTGGCGCTCTAGCTGACCGAACGACACGCAACAATGCAAGCACTGTTATTTCACGTCGGTTTTCTGTGAGAGGGTGGTACTACCCCGGACGAGCCGACCCATTCATGCCGAAACCAATAATAGCTTCAGCGTGGCTCTACCACCTACAAAGATAAGTTTTTTTAATAGAAAAAGTTTTAATTTTATTTTATAACTCGTCACTAGGAGACGCTAAGCTGTATTTTATTGTTATTAAGTATCTTACAATTTAACGCTGTGGTTCTCGTGTTAGGGCACCGCGTCCATTGATATAAATTCGAATCCTTGGGAATAGGCCAGAGTTTTGGTGGCAGAAAATGCCGTAGTGAAACCATAGCATTTTTTCTAAGCCTGGCTGACTAGCCACTGTTACATTGAAAATCAATCACGAAGCACCTATAGATGTGTTCCAGTAGCTGCACTTGATGACCAGTCCTTCTATTAGGCTTAGCGTATTTATCATTGTAGGTGGTAGAACCACGCTGAAACTATTACTGGTTTTAGCATGAATGGGTCGACTCGCCCGGTGTACTACCACCCGATCCATAGAAAACCGACGTGAAGTAACAGTGCTAGCATTGTTGCGTTTCATGGTCAGTGAGAGCGCCGGTGGCCCACCTCCCCTTCCCCCTCTCCCCCAAATACAGGAAAAAATCATCTTAGAATACATATTAATTTAACATCAGAGGAGACTGTCCTTAAACGGTAATATCAAAGTATGAAAAAATTCAAAAAACAAGCACAAAGTAACTGGTCCGCTGCTAGTTTAAATAAAACTCTAAACACTTAATAATAAGAGTTTTTTTTTAAAGTAATGTTGTTTGAAAAAATTACTGTCTCTGTTGTCAATTTATATGGTAGTTTGTTTCAGGCAATAAGATAGTGTCACATAGTACAATTCGATTGTACTTTAATGTTTTCCGTTTAGACCCTCTAAAATCCTTCACTGACTACCAACTTATAAAAGTAAACCTCATATTGTCACTTCGAAAAATATTTATTATGTTCCGAGATACGAGGATCTACAAATTAAATTTACATAAGGGTTTTATTAAAGTTTTTATCTCATTTTGTGTGGACTGTGCACCGCTGCGCAGCGGGGTGTCGATCAAGCCGATCCAATACGTACCATTGTATTCATATTCCATCGCTTTGCCTCTTCAAAGTTTCTTTCAAAAATCATAAATTCGGGTATAATTCATTTGTTAATTTTTGTATGAATTTCTTTATGGATTTGTTTAGAATCATGCGTTTGACTCTAAAAATGGATACTTTTATTACCAGAATCTCATATGACGCTAAATGACCATATAATGTGGTCTAAGTTGGTAAGCACGCTATGCTTAGAGGGGAACTAGCTCACAAGTACAGCTTCCAAAACACATATATAGATGTTTGCTATAGATTTACAATTTTAGAGCGGTTAACAAGGCGGGATTAGATAAAGCCCTACTACCTAAAGCGCTGGATCATTCGTGGAATACGCTAAGCACTGAGACATCATTGCTTCAGATATATATATTTATGTCATAGCTGGCAAACGAATAGGTGGGTCACCTCATTTATAGTGATCATCTCCGTCCATAGACACTAATAACACCAGGGGAGTCGAAAGTGCGTTTCCAGCCTGTGTTTAGGAGAAAGGGGGGAGGGGGAGAGGAGAGGGGAGGTGGGCCTCCGGTGCTCTCACTGACCTAACTAAACGCAACAATGCAAGCACTGTTACTTCACGTCGGTTTTCTATGAGAGGGTGGTATTACCCCGAGCGAGCCGACTTATTCGTGCTGAAAGCAATAATAGCTTCAACGTGACTCTACCACCTACAATGGTAAGTGGTAGGTAAGACATGGATTGAGCTGTTCTATTAAAATCCAGTTTACTATAACTTATATTTGAGAAACTACTTCAAAATTTACACACCAAAAGTATTTAGAATTTAACAGCCTGATTTAAGAAGATTTAAAGATGCAGTCCGATTAATAGAACGCAAGTAAACTAGAATAAAGACTTTATGTTTTGATATTAAGATATTGGCACTATATTCACCATTAGCGATCATAATATATAAACGTTTTTCTCATCTAGATATAAATCCGTTATAATTCTTGGAGTATTATGTTATAACATAAGTAAAATAGAAGACTTTTGTAAATAATGTTTTAGAAAATCCTTGTTATCCTACATACGATTTTCTTATATCACTAACTAGTACTTTGGTTCTATTTCTTGCATAAAAACTATAAGCAATCGTTGAATCAAAACCTTAAAGAAACCTCGGGCTTTCCCAACCTGTCATAATCAAAGATACAATCACTAAAGAACATCGGTTAAAATACACACGAGCAACAACAATAGCATTCCTTCGGGCCTCGATTAATAGCTTTCGGGTAGAGTCAAGTGCGTTCATATAGTGACACTCCTACACCTACTTAGTTGACATTATGTAAATACGGTACCACTTTACATTGTCGTACTCATTATGCTGTGGAAGATTCGTTAGGTGAAGAAACATATGTTGTTTTATCGCGTGTATCGTGCTTGTCCGGACGGAAGAAAGTACGAAACGATATCTCTTACTACGATACGATACTATATAATTTCTTAATGTATTAGTTTCCTATGTTTTTAATATAATGAATGTAAGTAATCTACATAAAACAGCATTTAGTGGATATAAATGTGTTTTTATTACTAGTTATACGTAATCTATCAATGTATTTATTTTCTTTTTCTATTATCGTGTTTATTGTTTAAATTATCTACGAATAACGAAGGAGGATTATGATACTTAGCAAATATAACACGTACAAAAAGCTAAACACAATAATTTCATGG